>JACGDI010005423.1:124415-164597 GCA_014898725.1 Jacaranda copaia | reverse complement strand
ATTGGAAATGGAATTTGGAAATTGAAAGTCAAATTAGGGATTTAAGGAGAATTGAGAATTAGGAATTTGTATTTGTGAATTTGGCATTTGGGACTTGGGAGTAACTTAAAATTATATTTTAAGGACATTTTTTAAACTTAAAATTATATTTTAAAATTCTAGATATATATAATTTAAAATTCTAGATATATGAATATAATTTCTATAATTATCAATTATAAACACAATTTATATATAAATTAAAAAATATAAACTAGAATTTCATATTTTATTAATGGTACTAATTATTTATTTTTAAAAATAGTGATTAGTATAATTTTGTGAAGGAAAAATATGGAAATATAATTCAAGTTGCTCAAGCCTCAATGTTATATGCATACCATATAATATATATAAAGATCAAAGCATCAATTTTATTTAGGCATATTTTTAAGTGTTTTTTCTAGATTGTCTTCATTATTATTTTTTTAATCCTCGTAACTAGTAGAGTTTTTTTTCTCTCGCTTCAATTATTTTTTTTCCATTTTTGTTATATATTATTTATTTTAATTTTTTTGTCTTAAAACTTAAAACAAATACATTCAAAAAATTAAAAAATATAATAAACCTCAGAATTGTAATATGGATTGTGCCATTGTGGATTCGTAGATTTAGTGAAAACTATAATTGTAACTTTAATTCAATCATCATTTCTAGAAGATAAATTTGGAATATTGATGAACTGTTATCCAAATTATTTTTTTTATGTTGAATTTTCCCATTTATCCTTTGAACTATATTGTCATTTTTTGTTACAAAAAAAATTAAAAGGGCAAATTATGTAAAAGAACAAAAATAACTTTCATTTTACAAAATAGTCTTTCTTTTTATAATAGTAATATAGTACAGTAAAATTTTTAGTGGCCATTGCCCATTGGCTAATAAATAATAGATGCAATCATGCAATGTAATACTCAGTCCTGCAAGCTGCAGCCCTGTTACTAATTTACTCATTATTTATTAATGCTAAATGCACCCTGTATAAATATAATTTATTAATTATATACCTATTTGGTTTGACTCAAACCATTTGAGTTTAGAAAAACTATCAATTATTTTTCCTCATTGAGTCATTGTATCATAATTTTTTTTTTTTTATATCATATATTATTATCTATGCTTTTATAATGTAGGAGTAGGACTTTTAAGAACTATTTTGAATTTTTGATATATTTTGTATAAAATGTTAAAATTAATTTTATTTTAGAAAACAATGACAATGAAGTTTTATTTTCTCTTCTTTAATTTTACTTCTTTTTTTCTCAATTATTTCACTTTATTAGAAATTTCTTCATCTTAGTCCTTTTTTATTTTATCCCAAAAACTTAAAACTACATTTAAAAAACTATATTTATTTATCTTAAACCTAAAACATTTAATAAAAAAATAAAATTTAACAAAACCACTAGCACTTGCATTTGAATAATAAATTATATCTATAAAAAAAAATGAACCAATTTCGGTTCGGTTTAAACCGAACCAAAAAACCAAATTGAAATTGATTTCAATTTTTCGGTTCGGTAAACTAAATTTTTTGGTTTTTGGTTCAGTTTCGGTTAAACTAAAAAAAAACCCGAACCGAACCGAAAATCAAATTTTTCTAAAAATCAAAATTGAAAACAGAACCGAACTTACTTCGGTTTGGTTCAGTTTTTTTGGTTTTTGATCAATTTGGTTGGTTTTGGCTTTTTCTAAACACCCCTAAATATGTGTATTAGTTTAAATTTATTTAAACTAATAACTCTTTTAATTAATTTCTATTAATTGAAAAGCACACAATCTATATGTTCAATATCTAACAACAACCCCATTGAGCCCAATTAGGATGAATGAATTATATCATGATGAACTGTTATAGCTTATGTCTACCATGCAAATATGGTCCTTTTGTTTCCTATCTCCCGAAAGAAGCCTAAGGTAAGATATTTGTCAGCTCTCTAATAGCCTCAATAGTTATGTCTCTACATCCAATGTTTCATTTCACTTGATGACCTCAACTTTGGAAACACCTTTTTCAAATTGTTGTATTACTTTGCACAAAAATTTCTTAGAATTGATAATTCACTATAAAAATAATTAAATTTTGCGGGGCTTTTAAACCCCCCCCCCACCCCCCCAATACCTTTAGTGGGGTTTCCCCAAACTCTTGTAGTTATATATCTTACTAATTCCTAGTGGAGGTTTCAACCAACCACCGCTACAACCTCTACCAATAATTAAGTGAATTTGTGGGGGTTTATTTTTATTTAGCGATGGTTGAGAAATCTCTACTAATATTAAAATGTATTATTTCATATAATTTTAAGGGGGTTTGGAGCCCCGCTAATATTAAAAAAAGGTACTTCTTGTATTTTAGTGGGGTTTTTTTTAACTCCACTTATTATTATTCTTTGTAATTTTAGCGATGGATTGAAACCCCCTCTATTATTATAATGTAATAATTTTTAGAATTTTTGATATCCCTATATACTATTTCACATGCTTGCTAATAGAACTTCACACTCAAAATTTAGCACAATCAATTGATTCTAAAATCAATCTATTAAAATCGGGTCTGAAAAATTTTAGCATTTTCAAAACATTAGTATTCTCAAAAATGTCAACAAAATCCACAAATACTAAAATGTTCAACTTAGTTTCACATGTTAATTGACATTGCAAATGAGTAGCTAGCTAAGATCTCTATTTTGATCTTGATTGCTAGCACATGAAGATTTTCCTACTGGAGAAGTAAAAGGTTCATGTTAACTGCCTACATCATGTGACTGTGCCTGTAGGAAGGAAAATGAGCATTTTATAAGGCCAAAGTAGCATTTTTTGTGACACTGCCTTTTAAAACAAGTAAATTAAATAAATAAAACTTACTCCTTGTTCTCTTATCGTGTCATTCACCCATGATCCATCCCTATGTTTATGAGTTGCGAGGAATAAATGACCACAACCCATGGGATGTCCACACTTAATAGCGTAAAGTTTTCAAATGCAACACAATAAATAAACTTACTTCATATATATCCATGTAATTCTGAAAAAAAAAAAGACAAAATGAAAAAATGACGAAATTGTTATAACTACCATCTCATGCCTTCTTCTTGCATTAGATTTTGATCCTCCAGTGTGTGATAGAAGATCCAGCTCCTCAAGAAACTTGGAATCAAATTCTAACACTAAGAGATGAAAAGTAGGAGAGGAAAAATAAGATTAGACACCTCTTTAGTCCTTACAGATTTCTAGATTAATTCATTTACTATTGCAATTATCTCTATAAGTCAAATGTATATAATTCATGATAAAATATTTTATCAAATAATATATAATATACTTAACATATATCTGTACATAAAGATCTAGATTGAATTCCTTCGAAAAATTCAACTTCTTAAATAATCAATTATGAGTTCAAGCAGTGGTTTATGTGGCAGACCTTGACTTTGAGCTAGCCTAGGAGATAGATTCACATTGAAACAATGAGTTGGAGAAAACTTATTCTCTAAGATATAATAACGACCACAAGCAAGTAGTTATGAAATGAAGGTCACACCTTATTTTTCTTGCCTATTGAGTTGAGCCCAAGTCCAGCTCTCTCGTCGGTAAACAAAGTTGGTAACAATCAACCTCAAACTTATATACAAGCGTAAAATATTTTTGTTAACAGAAAATTCATAAAGCACACTAGAAATATAGCTTTATATGCTGCCATGTGAAGGGAACTAAAGCAAAGAACAACAAAAGCAAAGAACCTATCGTTCCACAGTGTTTGTGATTCTCTGTCTAAATGTGCATTTGTGCTGCACAAATGCTTTATCAAGTCTAATAAGCATTGAACTGGATATAACTTTGTATTTGTCTTCATACAATAAACCTAAACAAAAGAACGATGCCTCAAATGTGTGTATATATATATGTAACTAGGTGTATATAAATGTAAAAGAATTCATTCGAGATTGTTAAGGAGCTCATGGAAAGATTTTATCGTATAACACTCAACCCAGTCCACAACCAATTTTTAATAGAAAGAAAATAAAAAGTTCCAAGAAGCATATGCCCAAAAACATGTAGTCCACCTCCAATATGGTCCAATGATGAAAAGGATATGCAACAATGTGAATGTCTCAAAGTCACATTTTGTACTAGAGAAAAGGAATAGGAATAGAGAAGGGGGGGTGAAAGTTTCTTTTGTCTGTCACAACTTAAATACCAAAAACAATAGAAAACCAGTAATACCTATACTAGAAAAATAAGTAACTCAGTAGTGAGCACAAGATAAAAAGTTAACTTCAATTTGCTACAACTGTACAGACCTAATAAATAGTCTGATAGAGTTCAAGCATTCTTTTCTTTGCCTCATTTCTTTTTTTGGTGGGGTTTGTGATAAAGATGGAAAATTGGGGAAGGTTATAGGGACCCCAAAGGGGAGAGAGAGTTGGAGTTGTACCTTAGAAAATAAACTAAGAGTTTGCCAACAACTTAAACATGCCAAGTACTCGAGAAAGTGAAATAGGAAAAGAAGAGGCCAGAATGCATATATATTGAAAGCTCAAAGCAAGAAATTGAAATAATAGATGGGCATTTATATACTGAGCAATGCAACATAATAAACAATAACAACGAGTAATTAAAATAAAGAGTGTAACAAGACTTATAGATAAGTGCAAAAGGAGAAGACTGATTTAGTCTTCTTAACCATTCATTCTCTGAAAATGACTCCATTATAAATGGATCAGTAAAGTGGCAACCACCAAAGTTGGATAAGAATAATATGTGTGAAAGAGAGAGAGGAAATAGACTAGAGTAGTATTAGTAGTTGTTGTAGTAGGCGTTTTAGAAGGTGACATGAAATCTAGATTTGCTCAAAGCTGAGTGAGCAATGATTGGAAAACTATGCCACCAAATTTTGCTCCAAAGCCAATGTAGTTAGTAGTCCACTTAGTTTAATTATTGAGACAACATCAATCTAATGAACTGACAAAAACTTTATCTAATATTTTAAAACTGAACAACACTAAAATCATCCTTCAAAAGCTCATATGTTGTATGCTCATATAACAAGTATAATTATACCAGATATAAAACTGAAGACAATTTCTTAGAAAAAATAGAAAGGGAGGATTGTATTGCGCGGCTTTGCAAGCCAGGACTTATCAATCGACATTATAAAGACTCTAAGTTTAAAAAAAATAAAGTTTAAAACAAATACAAATAACATGTATTATATAAACTAATAAAATAAAACTATCATTTATAAACAAACTCAAATAGTTATTAATGATCAACAGTGGTTCCCGCGCTTTTATAGATATATAAAGTTTACTTACGAAAATTATGACGACACTGGTGGTTCTTGCACACAAACAACATATATTAATTATCCTATGCATACATTTCAAATAAAAAATAGGATAATTATGCAAATGATCATGAATTAAATTATTGGTGCTTACAAAGAAAACTAGCCCATCCTTTCTAATTGTAGAAGTCCTATGCCTCTTGTGATCAAATATTTTGCAAGTTCTGAAGAACTAAGATAAAGGTGATCCACCTAAAAATCCCATTATATCTTGTTGGTTAGATTAGGGAATATTATCTTCAATCAACATCAATTTTTCTTGCATAAGTTATATTTATATAATATTCTATATTATAATTATATATATTATATATGTTTGGTAATGAATGATATGTGAGATAAAATGAATCTTTGTTTACATAGTAGCACAATTCTATGTTATATTAGAGTAACAATATTATATTATAAATTATATAATAACTTGATTTAGATTAAAACAACCAAACTCACATCTACAAGAAATTGATTTGAATTTATATTGATTTATATTTTATCATTTTTATGTATTATTAAAAAAATATATGTGAGTGAATTCATACTTTAAAATGAGAACAGACGAAAAAATAATTTAGTATAATATATTTATAATTTTTTTATTTAGTGGAAAAAGTATGGATGTGGTCCACACTTTTATTTTTATTTTTCTAATTTCAACGATAAAAGGTAGAATATACCCCTTATTTTTCCAATATTAATTAGGGGAAAAAAAAAGCAAAGCTGTTTTTGTTTTAAAAGAATAATAGAAGAGTTGTGGGCCTAAAAATATATACATGTTAAATTAGTTCAATAGGTTTGTAAAACATTATATCAATTTATAAGCCTGTTACAAAAAAAATTAGAGTTAATTACACTTTGCCATCTGAACTATTCAATTTTTTATACTTTACCTCCTAAATGTTTTTTCTTTACATTCAACCATCTAAACTTTTTTTTCTTTTTAACACAGTGGCATATATTGGTCAACACAATTTTATTTGTCAAATTAATAAAAAAAATTAAAAAAAAAACAACAAAACCCCATAAAATCATATCTGGGGTCATTCTCACATAATCGATTTAGCGAGAATGTGGAAGCAAACTTCAAAGGTGCTTGGGATGGATGAAATCTGCAATTCTAGAAAACATTCAGTGAAGAAAATGTCATGGACTAACATTAATCTAGGAAGGAGATATGCAGCATGTGAGAAATTTGGGTAAATTCAATTTCCGCTTTCAATTTTGCAAACCATAGTTTTTTATTTTGTGAGTAAATTGAAAATTTTGTGAGTTATATGATAATTTGGAGAATGAAACCATTCTATTAAATATATATGGTGCAATAGGTGCTTAAAAAACATGGCTTTAAATATTTGTATTAAAGTTGTTATGATTTCCCCAATTTATTGTTTATGATGCTTGTTTTCAGAGGTACTTGTGTTATTAAAGTTGTTTTGTTTCCCTAATTCATTATCTGTGACGCTTGTATTATTTGTTTGTTGAAAATTTTGTTGGAATTTCAAACTTTACAGCTAACTATGTTCATAAGTTTGTTCTCATTTCAGCAAGTTCGAGTTTGACTTTAAATTTCTATATTCAAGCTATTCTGTTCTGCTTCCCCAATTTGTTAACTATGATGGTTGTATTATTTGTTTGTTGAAAATTTTATTGGGATTTCAAACCTTGAAGCTAACTACGTTCATAAGTTTGTTCTCATTTAAAGTTGGAGTTTGACTTTAAATTTCTATATTCAAGTTGTTCTGTTCTGCTTCCCCAATTTGTTATCTGTGTTGCTTGTGTTATTTGTTTGTTGAAAATTTTATTGAAATTTCAAACCTTTAAGTTAACTATGTTCATAATTTGATTCTCATTTTAGCAAGTTAGAGTTGGAGTTTGACTTTAAATTTCTATATTCAAGCTGTTTTGTTCTACTTCCCCAATTTGTTATTTGTGGTGCTTGTGTTATTTGTTAGCTGAAAATTTTATTAGAATTTAAAACTTTGAAGTTAACTATAGCTATGTTCACAATTTGATTTGCATTTCAGCAAGTTAGAGGTTGCACCTATTTTATTTGGATTGATCCCCCAATGTGTACTAGAGCACATCAGATTATCCTTAGATTACTTTGACGTGTCAATAACCTCGAAGAGCAACTGAAAAAGAAGAGTAGAAGGGAGAAATGGCTATGGGTGGTATTGATCTTTTCTTGGATTTTGTTCTATTTGTTTAAGTAATAGAATTAGTGGGATGGTTGGTTGGATAGTGCAAGCAAGAGTACATTGTAGCTATCATTGTTGGTTTAGTTAGAGGTATGGATGTATGTTTTGCTATGTAGGAGTTATGACCAAATTCCAATTTTCAAGCATTTGTAAATTATGGTCATGTGTAGGGGATCATGCCTGTATTGCAGTTTAGGAGTGATGAATGAATAAATTGATGTTAGCATTTCACCTTATCTACTTGTATTGAATTATAGCTAGTAATTAAATGTCCAAGCAAAAATACAAAAGTATCTCAAAGCATATAATAATCATCTTCTTGTAAAAGGATCATTTACTACTAAGTATGTTCATCACAACAAATATTCAACAAAATAAATATCTACATCAGGATGCCAAAATGATCAAAGGTATATTCAGAAATGTCTAGTATTCAAAAGTGCCAAAATATTCAACGGATTAATATTCAAAAGTGCCAAAATAATTCAAAGCATGTTCAGAAATGCCTAATAGCCAATGTAATCCTAAGATAGAATCCAGAATGCCAAAATAATCTAAGAATACATTTGAGTACATATGGGTGGTGTCTCTTCTTCTAAAACAACTTTGCTGGATTGTGTTCCATTCTTCTTGGTGCTGAACCTCACACTATGTGTAATGCTGCTAATTCCTAGAGGCCTCCACACTGGTTTAGTCAATGCTATAGAAGTCTAAGTGCATATGAAGGTGTCATTAAGCTTGCTTGTGCCTTTGTTGCTTGCTAGTGCTATAGATGGAGCCAAGGCCTTGCTTGGAGCTACTTTGCTTTCTATCTTATTACCATGATTGACTTCATTCTTGGATGTTATGGCCTTCACTTCTATGCCTTTTCTTGTCACCTTCATCTTTTTCCTAAGTCCAAGAGTTTCTAAACTTGTTTGGAGGACATCTTTTCCTTTTCCTTTGCTTTGTACCTATATACTAACAAGAGTTAGTATATATTGTAGATATCATTATGCATGTTGGTAAAATTATGTGTGTACTAACTATTACCAAGGATTGTTGAGCAGTGCTTCTTGTGACTCTTGCTAGGCTTTCCATAGCACTTTTAGTGACTTTTGATTGTTGTGCTTTGCTTCTTGTAACTCTTATTTAACTATTCATAGTGCTTCTGGTGACTTACAGTAGCACTTCTTATTACTCTTTTGGGATTAGGTCTTGTTGCTGCACCATCTCTTTGGGTTTTGTTTATAGTTTCTTGAGTAGTTTAGCACAAGTTTGCAACAAGCAACCAAGTAAGAAGCAGTAGCAAACATGTTAAGGAAACAATCATATTATGAAACAAGTAATTGACTTACCTTTCTTGTAGGACCTCTTTTTGTAGACTCATTTGGTGGAATATTTTTAGGTCTATCCTCTGAAGCACTGCCACTTCTGCTTCTAGTAGTAGTTACCTAGGTAGGCTAAAATAAACAAATAAGAGAAGACCAAGTAATCACCCTCAACAATAAGCAAGAAAAAACAACACACCAAGTAATAGCCATCAAGATAAAAGCAAGAAAAAACAACACACCAACTTTGCAAAAAGCAACCAAGTAGACTAGCACAAGTGAGAAGCAACATGTAACCAAGTATTCCCCTCAACAATAAGCAGAAACAAATTACCTTTCCAACAACAGTAGACTCAATCTCAATAGGTGGAACAATAGTAGATGGTTCCCTTGGAGCACCACCACTTCTATTTATTGTTGGACTCGCTTGAGGTGTCTAGAAAAAACAAACAAACAAACAAGTAATAGCCATCAATCAAGTTAATGAAACAACCAAAGTTTAAAGTAGAATAACTTACTCTTGCAGCACTTGAAGTAGGTTCCCAAGATGGATTAATTGGTAAAGCATTTGACCATTTTCTACTTCTCTTCCCCTATATTATTGTATATATAAAAAATTAAAAGTTCAATTAAATACAAGTATACATATAACACGAGATTGAATCATTTTACCTTCCCAATTACTTCATCATTTGTTGCTGCAGTCTTTTTTTCCCTCCCCTTTCCCTATATGAAATATAACACAACAAATAAGCAAAAACAAATTGAGAAAAAAAAATTAGAAAAAGTGAGAAAGAGCTTTCCAATTTTGTTACATTCCTAGTTGGTTGACTACTTTCAGAAATTGGTGTAGGAATATCTAATCCCTCTTCAATAGGCTGACTTTGTTTCTCGATTAGACAACCCTTTGCATTATGATTAGGTTTGTGGCAAATTGAGCACTTCATTACAACTCTTTTTGTTCCCAGCTTCCCTAAATTAGTCTTGGTCTTACTTGAAGCAAGTTTTTTCTTCTCATCCTATTATCTTCTTTTGTCATTTAACTTTGGCCACCCAAGCTACCTTTCACCAATTGGTGGAATCAATGGTGGCATATCCTCCTTAGGCCACATATTACTACTATTAAGTGTGCCCAACAAATGGCTATATATCTTGACAAAAGTCTCTTTTTTGTAACAGTCATCCACATAGTCTTTAGGATTATACCCCATATAGTAAAACCACAAATGGCATGTGTACATGGGATGCCACTAAGCTCCCATCTTTTACAACTGCACATTCCTTCCCCCAAATGCACCCTAATCTTGCTACCGTAGTCGCTTTCAATTTCAAATTCATCTTTACCATTCCAGTGAGTAATGAACTCCATGGATTTCTTTTTTAAGTCCTCTAAAATCTTAGTATTTTTTAGGCAAAAGACCCCAGAGATCTTTTCCATCTTATCCTTCCTCATATATACCCTCTTTATCAAAGTAAGCCCAATTATCTCAAGCATAGATAGGATAGGCTTGCTCCTAACTCTCATAATAACAACATTAAAAATTCTTGACATATTATTCAATAATATGTCACACTTTGAGTGGGTGCTGAAATGAGACCTTGACCAATGGGCTGGTGGTCTTTGCACCAACTAATCATAAGTTGCCCCATCCTTATCTCTTAATTCAACCATAGCTCTATCAAAGTCAATACCTCTACATGCCCTTGCAGCTTTCTAGATAATGTTTTTCAGTGCTAATCTTTTATGAACAACTTTAAAGTTTTTATACAAATGCATCACATAGAATCTATGCTCACACCATGTTTAAAATGCCACTAGTAGAACTTTTAAAATGACACCCATCAAGACATATGATAAGTCTACAACCCTCAAGAAATCCATTTTTTAATGCCCCCCAACATATGTAAAACCTTTTAAATTGTGGCTTGCCCCCAACAATTTTACATTTTATCTTAACTGTTGTCTTTGGATTAGTCTTTTTTATTTCCTCTACTCAAAGCCAAAGCATAGCATATTGTTTAGTGTCACATCTACTACCCATTTTAAACACTTTCTTCTTTGCCCTATACATTTGACTCTTATTAAACAGAAGCTTCATATCTTTTTGCATTATTGTCAACATTGAATCAATAGGTCATTTGGGATCAGACCAAATTTATCTTTGTATCTACCAGCAAGCCATCTTGTATTAGCATGAGACACTCTCTATTACCGAGGACATTGATGCTTCCCCTTATAGGTTTTCACTTGTATGGTATCTTCACCCTAAACCTTAGAAGCATAAATAACCCATGGACAAGTCTCATGTTTGCATTTTACTTGAACTTTGTGCTTATCATTGATTGTGAAGATTATATCCCTACCATGTGCAATAGAAGGTTGTCTAACTGCTTGCCTAAATGTAGTAGTATCATTGAAGCACATTCCTAACTCAAAAGTAGGATCACAATCATCTACCCTTGTATTAAAAATTGGATGCCTATTGTGCATGTTTTGCCCTCCTCTATCATCAGACTCACTATCCTCATTAGTCCCTCTATGCTCACTAGTTACTTTGGCATCTAGTTACTTTGGCATTTGACATATGAAACCCATCCCATTGTATGTCTGGATCAACACATGTGTCATCATCTGACACATCATAATCACCATCAATCAAATTATCAAATAATTCAAAATATTCACCAATAGATTGCTTATCATCACTATCACTATTTTGATGGAAATTAACTACATCAAAGTTCAACATTGGATCATCAGTACTCAAATAAGCCTCACTAACAAACTTTGTTGCTCTATTAATACCATCTCGACCATGAGCCACACCATCTAAGTTGTTCTCAGAACTTGGCAACTCTATATCTTTCTGTAAGTTAGGTTGATTCACTTCATTATTTTCAGTACTTGGCAACTTTGGTTCACCATTTATATTAAGCTCATTCTCTCTTTCACCAAGAAATTGTAACCTCTCATCAACCCTAGGAAAATTATCTGTATGTTCTTCCATAGACTCAAATTCACCCTCATATTGAGAATAAGGTTCATTAAATTTCTGGTGATTTACAAACACCTCAACCATCTTATGTTCACAATGAAATTCACTAAGTTAACTGCATCATTATTTGTTGTCATTATTATCAAGAAACTTGAGTTATCTATCCCAGTTGTACTATAATAAAAGGCAACTTCACCATCTAATACAATTTCTTTGGCCATGCACATTAACTCTAGCAATGACATTTCATTAAGAACATAGAAATCTATATGAGTAATTGCACCCTCAACATAAGTTAAGCGGCCTAAATTTAAAAACCTTCTAGAATAATGCATTCTTATAGTAAATTTGTAAGAATTAAGACCTAGTGTGTGGAGAAAAATTAATCAATTTATGTTTAATAATTCGGTAATTATAATCCAGTAAGTAGATAATCAAGTAACTATAAAAAAATTCATTTGGTAGACAATAAAAAAAAAAAAAGACAGACAATTCATTTGGGGACAAAAAAATAAATGCCAAAAGCATAAACAAAGTAAAACTTTGCTTGTGTCCCCACTCCATATTTAACAACAAAGTCGAATTAGCATGTGGTTCATCCTATAAAAAATAAAAAATGAAAAGCAACAACAGAGAATGCATAATTTCAGAAAGTAGTCCCATAAAAAAAAGTACAACATTTAGCAAGAAAAGGGAATTTAGCTATTAATCACAAAAAAGCAGGGATGGAATTAGTATGACAATTTTCTAAATGTCCCATATCAAACCAAACAAACTAGACCATAATTTGTGCAAAAATTAAGAAATTACACTCTTAAGTATCATAAAACTTAAATTTAACTAATATCTAACACATTCAACTAACATTAAAACTTAAATTTTCATACCGTAATCTGAAGCAATTCTTCCACTTTGCAACTTCCCCTTTGCCTCATTGCAAATTTCCCAAACCATTGAAGCATTCACAATAATAGAAGAAGATTTATCAGTGTTAGATTTCAATTTAAAATCTAAATAAGCTCTAATTTGAAGTGACGTGAGAAGATGAAGGGAGAACAAGAATGTTAAGCCAAAATCGATTATGTGAGAATGATCCCAAATATGATTCTGTGGGGTTTTGTAGTTTTTTTTTTGATTAATTTAACAAATCAAATTGTGCTGATCACATTGCCCTTGAAAACAACTCCGCGCATCGCATATGAAGGAATCCTGGTGGAACATTCCACCAAAAATGCCAACATATGCCACCATGTAAAAAAAAACAAAGTTTAGATGGTCAAGTGTAAAGAAAAAATGTTTGGGAGGTAAAGTGTAAAAAATTGAATAGTTCGGATGGCAAAGTGTAATTAACCCAAAAAATTATATAGTCCATTGGAATTTCAATAAGAAAAAAAACAGAAAAAAAATGATTACTTTGCATTAAATTTTTACCACGTGAATTTTTTAAACAACCTCATAAAAGTTTGTTGGCAATCATGTACTACAATGGACTAGAAACATTTTCCTTTTGCAAATATATAGAAGAACTTCTCCTTTTCATGTACTATGTTCCATTTGTTACATTTGCCAATATAATTGTTTTAACTAGAAAAAGCCAAAGAAAAAAAAAAAAGAAAAAACCCCACTCATTTTAGACTAAATAGAGAACTATTAATATATTGGAATTAAAAAGTCCAGATATAACTAATGCAGTGGATTTGAAATTGCATGGCCTTTCCACTCACCAAAATAAACTTTTAGGATAACTTTGAATTTAAAAAATTAGAATATATTAAGTATTTCAAATATAAAACAATAAATTTGCTGTAGTTTAATTTGTGTGGAGAATTTTAAGTGACTATCAATTTTAAAAATCTTAGTAAAGCAAATAAAATCGTTTCAATATTCAAGTTGTTTGGGATCTATCTTTCTTCTAAGTTCAAATTCTTTAATAAAAAAAAAGAATCAAGAACCAAAGGACACACACAAAAACAACCCTACACATGTGAAAATTTATGTATTCTACAAATGGCTACATACTTATGATTATGCACGAAACCAGTTGAAAACATGGTGCTGATTGAATTGAAAAACCTCTAATTTCATGTGGTCAAAATATCCTAAAGTAAGGCACCATCTAGCTTGCATCCAGTATAATGCAAAATTCAGCCCTAAAACCTTTAAATCTTAACAAAGATTTAAATAATAACAATCCCAGAAAATGACCAATACTACTTGACAATCTGTATAGTACAACACTTTATATGTGCATTGGTGTTACTTTTGTCTTTGATTGAAAACTATGAAGGCTTTTGCAACTAAAAATAATAATATAATAACTAAAGATTCAGAAAAATGATGAATTGAGAAATTCATACAGTACAGGGAAGTATGCTATGTGTTTATGAGTACTCATGCCTTATATCCTTATACAGCTTAGACAGTACTTTTTTACTGCTTTAATACAATAATAAAGAAATGAAAATCACAATGGCATAAGGTTGAGTAGTGTCAAATGGTTTTTCAAGAATCCTAGTAAAGTTTAACACTACAAAATCTCAAACGTTCTAATGATGAGCTCTATAGATAGTGGATTTTATTCAAAGTCCATATATAACAAAAGTTGTTACAACTATAACCAATAGATTTCATGACAATTCCACTGCCCCCAACCCCTAAAATAGGATAAAGATTCTTAGAATTACAAAATATAAAGGCTCAAGGACATAATAATTTGTTAATGAATTTGTATTAAACACAACTCACCATTAAATACAACTTATTCCAAGGCATAAATTGGAGATGAAAAGCAAAAAATTTCACACACCCTAAACAAGAGAGTTGATAAAGAGGAAAAAGTCCACTCTAGTCAAATTCTCTATAAAAGAGGCTTGTGTTTGAGATTTTTGCTTAGCAAAAATGAGGAAAATTGAAATTTAGGGTGACAAAATAAGAGATAACAAAAGGGAAGAGCAATGAGTAGAGTGAGTGTGAAATTCTAAAATTAAGGTGCGCTAAGAAAGAGAGGAAAGATGGGAGATTAACTGGCTGAAATTATAAAGAAAAAAGTAATTAAAAATATGGGAAATTATTTAGCTGGTTTAAAACACTATTACATCAAACAACCCCTATTATTTATTATTAATCTGTGAGGGTAGTTAAACCCCCACAAGCTAAAAGAAATAGTGGGGTTCATAATAACCCCACTAAATAACCACCACTAATATATTTGTTTTTTATAGTGATTATAGAATACATAGGAGACGTACTCGTTATTCACAACAACACAGAAATAGATCCTTTTTTAGATCTCATTAACCTCCGTCTTTGAGTAGTTCATGCCCAATCTAAACCCTGAATGATCTACTATATGGTTAGGACAAAGTCAAATCATAAAGACCTAAACACAAGGTTACTATAGATCTTTAAATGAAAGGACTAATTATATCTACTATCATAAGCTTTGAGAATTCTTCACTACCAATTTGCCACTTCAGCTATCTAGTGGATTCTCTAAGTAGGCCTTTAGTGAACTTATTCTCTAACTGGAATCCACTAACATGCATTCATGTTTAACATAGATTGCCCATGAAATGGAGCAGTATCTAACCCCTTGGAGTATGCATTGTTAGTGTAAATCTATCCAAATCTTAGATGCCCCTTCTCATAAGATTCTATGACTTGGAATCTTTAAAATCATGAACTTAGAGACTTATTTCATAATCACTATCATATGCATGGCCAAGCCTCGTAGTCTTGTATGATTTAAAGGCTTCAACCAAATGCAAATAAAGTATAAAAAACATAAGATGAAGATGGCTATCTCATAAAAGATATCATTCAATCAAGATTGTCTTACAATAGGAGTAGTTTTTGTAGACTAATTCTAACTGGCTATGGGATACTATTCCAACAACTTGTCCATCTCTCTCTTATCATG
The DNA here is from genome assembly GCA_014898725.1 of Jacaranda copaia. Lineage (NCBI taxonomy): Eukaryota > Viridiplantae > Streptophyta > Magnoliopsida > Lamiales > Bignoniaceae > Jacaranda > Jacaranda copaia. Next base: position 148,791 of record JACGDI010005423.1, on the reverse strand, counting down.
ATTTTCCCTATTTTTTTTGTCTATTATAAGGTAAAAAAAGCTATTTTTTGACCTACCAACTAGGTTGAAAAGTAATACTTATAATGCACCAAATGCATGGATAAAAGGCCACTAGATTTTACTAGACGTGATGTATTTAATAGGCAATTACTTGTCAAAATGGGTGATTCATTTCCTGCATTGGAGCATTATATGATGAGGCCTCAATCTTTGCTTTTCACTATTTTACTACAATGAATTCCAAAGCTAACTAGCTAAGACATCGAGCAAAAGTAAGTTCAAACTTCATCTTTCAAGCAAAATCCATTTTTCATTTTTTTTTTGCCAAGTTTCTTAAGTACACCCCTCTATATTTTACTCTTTTTTTTTTAAATTTATTGAATATGAATGATTAGAGAGATAGTGAGATCAATAAGGTTAGTGGATCCTATATGGTTGAGCAAGAGGAGGCTATTAGTGGTTCTTAATCAACAAATAACTATCTATCAACTAAGGTAGATATTGTTGAAGATGTTAGGTTAGTTGAGGAGAACACAGATGTCATGGGGTGAGTGAAAAAGAGGGTAATCGAGTCAAGAAGCCTAAGGGAGTAGTTAATATGGGCTTATAAAAAATCGATATACTACCCCTGATTGTTAAAGTGAGATTCAATCAAAATTAGGTTGAGAGAACTTAGATTCCCTAAGGAGCGATTCCATATTCCTCTTGAGCTTGAAATAATGCTTTGGGTCCCAACCACCAAATAAGTTAAGTTCCCTAGGGTTGTCTAGTTGTCCATTTAGCTACTTTTCAATGTGGGTTACTATTCTTCTTAGTCATAATGGTCATTAAACTGTTAAATGGGATTGGAATGTCTTTGACCATACTCCATCCAAAGTCCTACTCTCCTCTACAACATTTTAATAGTTATGCAATCTATTATTCCCTAACCTTAGCTAAATTTTGCTACTTATTTTTATTGGAATAGTACCCCAAAGCTAATTATATTGGCATTGTAAACTATTTCACTTGTGATACAATCTTAATTGAATGATATTTATTAAATGGCTATTTTCATCTTATGTTTATATTCACTTCACTGGCATTTGGTTGAAGCCTTTACATTACATAAGACTATAGGACTTGGTTAGTACACTTGGAGATGATCATGAAACAAGTCTTATATGATCGTGATCTTAAATCTTCCAAGTCGTAGGATCTTATGAGACAAGGCATCTAAAATTTGGATAGACTTGCACTAATAGTGTATAAATCCAAGGGTTGAATGTTGCTCCATTTCATGAGTAACACCATATGAGATATGGATGCATGTTAGAGAACAAGGCCCTGAAGACCTGCTCAAAGAATCCACTAAAGCTAAAGTGGCATGTTAGTAGTGGCAAGTTCTCCAGCTTACGCTAGAGTATATAATTAGTCCTTTGGCCTAAGGATACATGGTAACCCTATGTTTAGGTCTTCATGCTTTAACTCTTCCCTAGCCAAGTAACAAGTTATTAAGTTGGTGATTGGGTATGAGCTATTTAGACATGGAGGTTTGTGAGATCTAAGATAGGATTTGACTTCTCGTCATTGTAAAGGGTGAGTATATCTCCTATGTATTCTATAATAATCGATTCTAATAAATTTCTGCGCAAGGTAGTATGATAATTTAGAAAAGGAAATTTTCCAAGGATGAGATCATGAAGGGGAATTGAACATTCAGAATAGTAACACAGTATTGAGGTTATTAAGGAGCCAACAAATATCTTGCCATAAGCTTTTTTTGGTAGATATGAATCGAAGGATCATATTTGTATAGTAGACGTAGGGCTAGAATGGTTCTCCAAAAGCATTTATTTTGGCCAATTAGTTGGGCTACATGGGCTTGAAGTTGGACATCGACTATGGAGATTGGGTGCTCTTCAATTAGTGGAGATTAATTGAATTGAGTTGATTTGTTTAAAAGAGTTTAAACTAATGTGAATATTAGATATTCTAAAGTCACAAAAAGTTTTGAACTCATATCTAATGAATGGTAGAACCTAATGAGTCACATATAAAAGCTAATTGCATATCCTAGGTGATGAAAGGTAATTTTCTAAGGAGTTAGAAATGTTCTTACTTGACCAATTTGGAGGTTGACTGATTGACAGAAGTTGTGGTCATTTAGGCTTCATCAATTTAAGGAGTTAAATTAATCTAATTAATTTAAGGAGTTAAATTAGACCAATTAATTAAAGAACCAATTATTTGGTGCCACATGACTATCAATTGATCAAGTTAACTTAAAGGGTAAGTTAACAATTTTTAGCTCAAAGAGTCAAGCTAATTAACTTAAAAAGTTGAGTCAAGGTAATTAATTAAATTAAAGGAGTGTAATTTAATTGAAATGGAGATTTAATTTTGGAGGGAAAATTCAAATGAAAGGTTCATTTGGTGTGACATTAGAATTTATTTGATGATATTTCATGAGATGAAATAAAGATTCCAAATGAAATTCAAATTCACACAAAATTGACATGCCACTTGCTTGCCAACTTGTAAGCAAGTGGGCAGTCACTTGAGGATGGTGTGGTGCCACCTCCCTCTATATATAGATATAGAGTGTGAGAGGGGCAGCTAGATACATTGCATGTGAAAAAATTAGATTCTTTCAATTTTCCCTTCAGCTCCAAATGTTGCCTCATGTGTTGAAGCTTAACTTCTCTTATTATCCTACATAATTCTTGCTTTTATCTTTGCATTTTCTCCTCTCTATCTCTAGCTAATATTTGGGAGAATTAGATATAGCATTGGTGTGTGGATCTTAATGTTAGAGGTAAGACAGTTAGATTGCTAACCATTGGAAATCTAGTTTCTGGCAACAACTTGGAGGCAATTTGGGGGATATTTTTGAGTTTGATTGAGTTGCTTTTTAGACTATAGATCCATAAAGGTGTTGTGGAGTTCCAATTAAATTTTCAACTAAAAAAAAATCATTTGGTTGTGGAAATCTAGTCACTATGCTATTGCACCACTAGAGGACAAATTCAAAGAGTTGAAGTACTTCTTCTAGCTTCCTTCATTTTTGAGAAAATCAAGGTAATACTCATACCAAATCTGAATTAGTGGCATGTTTAGATCTTTTTTATCATGTGTAGCCTAGTTAATTTGAATGTTTAATGCTTTAATTATTGAATCCTATGATTGCATATGACTTCAAGTGGTAAAGGAGCTTAATTGGTGCTATAATTTAGATTTTTGATTGATTGATTCATGTGATGAATTGGTCAAAATCACCAAATTCTTCATCCAACCTTATGGATTAGAGTTCTTGGTTTTTTTTGTGTGATGCAAAACCCTAAGATTATATTAATCTCGAAGCCTCAAACATACAAATTGATATATAACGAACCTTAGAATAAAAACCCTCACTATTGAACCCTTAAGATACATGATCTTGGAAATGCGAATACTTGGGAATAAGAATTAGAAATTTGAATAAATATTAGAAGGAATTAGTACCTCAAAAGAATGCATTCAATTCCTTGATGCAACCAGAAAGTTGTGGTTTTTTTTGAAAGAAAAAAATGCAGAAAATAATTCAATATTCATTAAAATGTACCATACACGTTTTTAAGAGAGTACTTATACTCTCCTTGCAAACCCTAATTAAAATAAGATATACTCTCCTTACAAGCACTAATTAAAATAAGATATAAACTAAGCCTAGAATAATAATCTATGCCCAAATTTAATTAGGAATAAGAGTTTAACTTGGTCATTGCTTTTTGTTTTTCACCATAAGTAAGTCTTACACGTTTGGGAATTCTTTTGGCCTTCTTGGGCCTTTTCAAACCTTTTGCAGAAGCACAAGGTGATGAGCTGTTTAACTTCATTTTTTTGGCTTCTTAACATGCTTGTATCTTCCTTATCCCATTCTTGGTCCATTATTTCAATAAAAGACTTAGTCAAATTTGTAAAGCCATTTTTTAGCCTCTTTGTTTTTGCCCTTGTGATAGGTCCCATTAGCAGGTTGCAATCTCAATTTTGCCCTCAAATGCTGAAACAAACACCTTGTCCTCCAGTGCCTCCAATGCTCATATTAGTCCTTCCATTCTCTAAAATATTTGTTCTCGAATTTAAATTCATATCAAAAGGAGAAACATCAGAAACATTAAAAGTAGTAAAAAGTTGGTACTCACTTGGAATGTCAGCCTCATAAGCGTTAATGTTAATCTTTTTCAGCACTTGGAATGGATCATCTCCTTTAGCATCAAGCTTATATTTTCTTTGATTATGAAACCTTTCCTTTCTCAAATGAACCCAAACCTAGTCACCAAGTTCAAATATCACTTGCTTCTGCCTTTTATTCATTCTTTAGGCAGTCAATCTATTTCTCTTTTCAATTATCTCACATGTCTTCACATGTATAGTTTTAACCTTTTTAGCCTTGCTTTCACTATCTAAATTAGCAATATCACTTACAGGTAAAGGAATTAAATCCAAAATAGTCAAAAGATTAAAATCGTATACAATTTTAAAAGGCGTAAAAACTTATAGAAGAATGTATTAACCTATTATAAGCAAATTTAATAAAAGGCAAACAATCCTCCCAACTTTTCAAATTCTTTCCTATAGCAGCACACAAAAAAGTACCCAAAGTTCTGTTTATCACTTTAGCTCATCCATAAGTTTGTGGATGACAAGTAGTAGAATACAAAAGTTTAGTACCTAACTTACCCTATGAAACCTTCCAAAAGTGGCTCAAGAACCTAACATCCCTATCAAAGATAATAGATCTAGGGACACCATGCAATTTGACAATTTCCCTAAAGAACAAATCAATAAAGCTAGTGGCATCATCAGTTTTATGACAAGCAATAAAATATACCATCTTGCTAAATCTATCAGCTACAACAAATATACTATCTCTACCCTTTCCTAGTTCTAGGAAAACTGGGCACAAAATCTATAGAAATATCAACCCAAGGTGTAGTAGGAATAGGTAAGGGTGTATATAATCCATAAGGCATGGACTTAGATTTAGCCTGTTTACATGCAATACATTTAGAGCACACTTTCTCAATATCTTTTCTCATACCAGGATAATAGAAATGCTCACTCAAAACATCTAAAGTCTTGTGGATACTACAATTGCCCATCAATCCACCACCATGTGATTCCCTAACTAGCAACTCACGCATAAAACAAACAAGGACACAAATTCTATTGCCACGAAATAGAAAACCTTCATGTTTATAGAATTTATTAAATGCACCATGTTCACATGTAATATACAAATAAACAAAGTTAACATCAGTTGCATACATATCTTCAAATTGCTCAAATCCTAGCAACATAGATGTATATGTTGTTATTAAAGCATGTCTCCTTGACAATGCATGAGAAATAATGTTTTCCTTTCCTTGCTTATGGCAAATCACATATAGAAAAGCTTTAATAAATTCTACCCACTTAACATGACTTTTATTCAATTTCCCTTAGCCCTTTAAATGCTTCAAAGATTCATGATCAACATGTATAACAAATTCTTTAGGAAGCAAGTAATGTGGTCAAACATCCAATGCATAAATTGAGGCATATTATTCCTTATCATAAATGGAATATCTAAGTTGAGCACCACTCAACTTCTCACTAAAGTATGCAATGGGATATTTTTCTTGCATTAAAATAGCACCAATCTTAATCTCAGATGCATCACACTTAATCTCAAAAGTCTTATTAAAATTAGGTAAGCCAAGAATAAGAGCAGAACACAATTTATCTTTTAATGTATCGAATGCATGTTCTTGTTTCTTTTCCCATCTAAACACATCTTCTTTCTTAATAATCTCAGTTAATGGAGTAGTTATAGTAGAAATATCATGCACAAACCTCCTATAAAAGCTAGCTAATCCATGAAAACTCCTAACTTCATTAATTGTCTTAGGCATTGGCCATTCTTGAATAGCTTTCAACTTCACCTCATCTACCTCAATGGCATATGTACTCACAACAAACCTAAGAGATACAAGTCTATCAATGTAAAAAGTACATTTCTTAAGGTTTGTGTACAATTTCTCCTTCTAAAGAATAGTCAAAACAGCCCTAACATGCATTGTATGATCATTGAAGCATTTACTGTATATCAAGATATCATCAAAATAAACAACAACAAACTTACCCAAAAAATCACACAATACATGGTTCATTAATCTCATGAAAGTACTAGGTGCATTAGTCAAACCAAATGTCATAACCATCCATTTATATAAGTTATATTTTATTTTAAATATAGTTTTCCACTCATTCCCAAGTTTTATCCTAATTTGATGATAATCGCTTTTCAAATCAATCTTAGTGAAAATGCATGCACTATGTAACTCCTCAAGCATATCATCCAACCCAAGGATAGGATAGCGATACTTAACTATAATTTTTGTTGACTACTCTACTATCTACACATATGTATCAAGTTTCATCCTTCTTTAGAACTAATAGCATAATTATAGCACACGGACTCATGCTTTCCTTCATATGTCTTTTTGCTAGCTACTCGTCCACTTACCTTTGAAGTTTCTTTGTCTTCTCATGATTACATATGTAGGTCAGTCTATTAGGAATTTGAGATCCAAGTACAAAGTCAATTTGATGCTCAATTCCTCTCAATGATGGGCATCTCATTAGGGAATACATCATCAAAATCCTGCAATAAAGACACAAACACACTAGGAAAATCGGGGTTAAAGTCAGTTTCAAATAGTAAAACCTCCATATGCCTAATCACTTTTAAAGATCTCTTGCCTAGAAAAGCATTCTTTAGATCTCTCTCTTTTGCATAGAAGCATTACTTTTTCTCATCTTTTTCATTCTTCACTAAGTCATTCTTTTCATTCACTAAATTTTCTCATTTTCAAATCCTTCTTTCTTATTTTCACTTGTGTAGTCACTTACCATTAGGCCTTTGTCTTTATTTTTTTCTCTCATGGTCTTTTTTCTCTCATTACTTTTTCTAACCTCATTACTTGAACTCATACAAGAAAATTGTTGAAGTTTAATATGGTTAAGGTAAACGTTTTTGGGTGATAGAGGTACAGAGTGACTTTCTATCCATTATGCTCAAATAAATATCTATTTTTGTACTCATCATGTATTATATGCCTCTCAAATTGCCTTGGCCTACCTAACAACATATGGCTAGCCTACATGGGTACTACATCACGAACCACCTCATCACTATATCTCTCAATAGTAAAGGTTACCATAACTTGCCTGGTAACTTTCATCTCTCCACTATCATTCAACCATTGCAACCTATTAGATTAGGGTGTTTATTACACTTCAGCCCCAATTTCTCAATTAAAGTGGTACTAGCCACATTAGCACAACAATCCCATCAATTATTAAGCTAAGCATCTTACCACCTATCAAAAGTTTGGTGTGAAGTATATTTTCTCTTTATTCTAAGCTCTCATCCTTAACATTCAAGTTCAATGCACACCTAGCAACAAGAGATTCACCATGAACAACATATTCAATGTTATCTCTATCACTAGTAGCATCCTCCAAAGATGGCATATCATTACATTATCAGACTTGTTATCATCATTAAACTCAGATACAATTTCACTACCTATAAGAATCATAACATTTTTGCTTGAACATTCAGATGCATAATGACCTAAACCTTGACATTTAAAGCACTTAATATCCCTATGTTTGGAAGTAATAGTGGAAAAAAAAGAATTAGAAGTATCGTTTCATAGAATAGACCTGTTATCCTTATTCTTTGATGTATTAAGCCCTTTGTCCTTAGAAACTAAGCCCCCATATCTTTTCTTTTTATCATAATTTTGACATTTTCAATCACATGTTGAGTTGGAATTCTAAAATGCATAGGCTGTACCTCTTTACTTTTGTTATTATTCCATTTTCAAAGCCATACTCACTAAATTGTCCATCTCTACAGAATGTTGTAGGTCCACAACATTAGCGATTTCTATATTCAAATCACTAATAAATCTAGCTATTGTCACTTCTATATCTTCCTTTATGTTGGCCTTAATCTTCAACATCTCCATCTCCTTATAGTAGTCCTTAATTAGCTTAGCCCATTGAATGAGTCTTTGTAGTTTTTGGTGTATCTCCCTATAATAGAAAGTTGGAATGAAGATTTTCTTCATAATGGCCTTCATATCTACCTAAGTCTTAATAGGTCTCATACCATTTCTTCTCCTAGACTGCACTAATTGACCCATTGAACTAATGCATAGTTAATGAATTCAACTGTTGTACATCTTACTTTCTTTTCTTTAGAGTAGTTATGGCAATCAAATATCAACTTTATCTTTCTCTCCCACTCCAAGTAAGCTTTAGCATTATTTTGCCCTTTAAATAATGGAATTTTCATCTTGATGGCATTTAAATTATTGTCCCTTCTAACTTTGAATCTAGCTTCAGCCCCTCTCTTCTTAATAGAACTACTATCAACAAATTCATCCTCAAACATCTCTTGATTAAACCCATATGGAGGCCTATTTTATCTATTATTCCCGAAATTATTCTATGCTACCTCTTTACTCCACTCATCTATCTCATCAAGCCTGCTATTTAACTTTTGAAATTGACTCATAAATGCCATGTATATCACCTTCATAATTGAAGTCATATTAGCTTTCTCATTAGGGGGTTCTTTACCATCCCTCCTTAGAAGAATAGTAATCATTTTAAAAGCCTACAAAAAATGTTAGCAAAAATAGCCTCACAAAAAAAAAAAAAAGCACTCTCTCATTTGTTTCACTTAAGTAGATGTGAACCATTGTGTTTGCACTCAATTATGACTTTTATCCTCTTTATGTGCTCATCTATTTATGCCTTTTACCTCTCTTAACCACAATAAATGTTGCACTTTAGAAATTAAACTAATTCAATTCAAAGTAAATCCACAAGTAGTATTTATATGAGAGTAGCAATGAAAAACCTAACTAAAATATGAAAAGCACAAAGTCTAGAGACAAAGTAAAATGTGACCAGCAAGAAAAATAATGTGATGACACACGAGAAAGAATGTGTATCATGCGATTCTTTATGCAAGCTAAATAACAATAATGCAATATGTTACTTATCTAATATGAATAGATATATATTAGGCTAAAACAAAGAAAGAAAACACAATGAATGAACAAAAAATAACAAAACAGAAAATATGTAAAGAATTCAGTCACTCCTAAGGAAAGGCCAATTATGACTCAATTCTAACCTAGTTGATTTACAATCAACTCCAAACAACAACTAAAAATAGCTAATTTAGCTTATGCAATGTCAATTTGGAATTTGAAAGCCTAGGTGAAAATCCCCCAAATTGAATTACTCAAGAATCCTAATTTTAATTTTTCAAAATTAGAGCAATCTAGGGTGTAAATTCTACAAATTCAATTTTTTGTGTTCAATTGGCTTTCTCCAAGATAGGAATATGCAAAATATTGCAAAGAAATCACAAAATCATAATCAATTTACAATTTGATTTCATTTTTTTTTTCCCTTTGTTTTACTGGAAATAAAAACAAGATAAATAGGAATTTATCTCAAATTGGCTCTAGATACCAAACGATGTGGAACCCCAAGAACATATTAATCCCAAAACCCCAAACACACAAATTGATATTGAATGAACCCTAGAATAAAAACCTTCCCCATTGAATCCCTAAGATACTTGATCTTAGAAATAGAAATAATTGAGAATAAGAATTAGCAAATTGAATAAATACTAGAAGGAATTAGTAACTTGAAAGAACCTATTCAATTTCTTGATGCAACAAGTGAAGTTGTGGTTTTCCTTGAGAGAAAAAATGTAGAAAATAGTTCAATACTCATCAAAATCTACCATATATGTTTTTAAGAAAGTATTTATATTCTGCTCACAAGCACTAATAGAAATAAGATATAATCTAAGCTTACAGATAATAATCCAAGCCTAAATCTAATTAGGAATAAGAGTTTGACTTGGTCACAATATTTTCATTTCTCCATGAGTCCTACATGATTACGAATTATTTTGGCTTTCTTGGGCCTGTTCAAGCCTTATTCACCAAGCACAAGGTGATGGCTGTCTAACTTCATTTTTTTGGCTTCTTGGCATGCTTTTATCTTTCTTATCCCATTCATGATTCATCTCTTCAATAAAAAACTTAGCCAAATTCGCAAAGCTATTTTTTAGTCTTGTTGTCTTTGCCCTTATGTTAGATCCCATTGGCAAGTTGCAATCTCCATTTTTCCCCCTAATGCCAAAATAATCATCTTGCCCTCTAATGCCTCTTGTGCTCGTTTCATTCTATGTGGCTTCACGCTTGATGAATTGAAATTATGCTAATATGTGTTTTAAGTGTTACTTTATATGTTAAGTATGTTTTAATTCATAGTTGCTAATGTTGAATGTTGATTTAGCATTAGTTGATGTTATATGTTGATATAGCATGTTAAATTTGGCTTAAGGTTGTGTTGGTCGTTTTTGGATCCAATATGATTGGAGTTTGTTGGAAAGTTTTGAAAAATGTGATTCTCACTTAAACTTATTAGTAGAACCATGACTGAGCACTTGAAATTTCACTTTTAAAAGGTGTTTTAGATCTAAAATTTCATCTATATTGTGTGATTTAATATTTAGGAGATGTCCTGAATGTTTTAGTGCACAAACGTTTAGCAAATTAACACATGACTTATTGCCAACATAAAAATAGGACAAGCTGCCTAGCCAGGCTGAGTACTGGTCGAGTAGCTAGCTCACCAAGGGTGAGTTGCCATGTCGTAGTGTGCCTAGCCTAGGCAGGTAGCAACCTAGTTTCATTGGGCATAAGTTTAGTTGTATTTTTTGGCTCAGTGACCAAAAGTGTTTTATTTCACATATAATAGATGCACAACATTTTGCAAGTTCTCACAATTATGTTTGACATTTTTGGTTGCTTTGAAAAACTTGTTAAAGTTAATCTTTATTAATATGGCATAATTGTTATGCTTCCTTTTGCTTGGCCAATTAATTGTTTATGAGATAAGTATTTAATTGTTGGAATTGAGTATCAATTCTAGACTTATTTATTGTTCATTCAAGTATTGAATAATTTGGGATGATCACAAGCCTTTAATATTAATTTTATTTATTTTGAGTTGTTGAAATAGGTTGTATTAAATGAGGCTTTCATGTCTCTTTGTTTTACCTTGTACAAGTTATAAGAGTAGAATCACAAGGAGTAAGAATTTGTTTCTATTGTAAAAGTTGCAAGGAGCAAGGAAGACCAATGGAGGCTTAAGGACCTATAAATGTATGGGGACACACTTATGTTAGGTTTAATCAACCCACTTAAAATAAACTAAGTGATGCACTTATGGCTTTAAGTGCTTCACTTGGTTAGGCTCATGGTCATCCCACTCAGGGAGCATGCTAAGAACATTCACTTACTTACACTTTTCATATCCTATTATTATGTGAGATGCATGCTTAACATATATAAAACTTAAATAAGAAGATAAAATTGATGAAATCTTTGCAAACAAGAAAAACCTTCCACTTAGAGTGTCTAAATGCCTTCAATATTAAGTCAAAATGGATACAAATTAAAATGAGTTTTAATTAATCCATGACTTCTACCAATAGTATATGTTAAGTTGATGCTACCATTTTTGTGTAATGGCACTAGAAATGGGACACATACTTAGATGGAAGCTGTGGTCATATACATAGCATATGATGCACCTATGGTTTGATGCTTCTCATGCATTAGCACTTGAAGTGATTGATGACATGGAGTGGTCTCTAATAAAAATTTGATTGGTAGGTCTAAATTAACATAGAGTAATGTGGATGGCACACAGTTACGTGGGTCTACATAAAAAGTGAGGCAAAATATATTAAGAATTGAATGAGATACAATTAGTGAAAGTTGCTTACCTTTCATTTATTTTTAGATAGCACTCGAAGTGGGGATCCACAAACAAGTCCTTTGGATCTTCATTCTAACTAGAAAGTGAGATTTCCTAAATCTTTCTAAGGGTGAAGATTTTGATAAAATAGTGGGAGAAAAATATGCTTATACTCTTCCTTTGATCTCTTGTAGATTTTCAAAATCTTCAAAAACAAAGTGGCTAAGAACCTATTCCACACTATTTTGGATACTAATAAGCTCTTTGGGCCTAACTTCCATGAGTGGTTGAGAAACCTCAAGATAATTCTAGACTCCAAAAAAAGAGCCCATGTCCTTAATTAAAGTCTATCGGACACCTTGGGTAATGTTGCCACCAATGGGGCCCATGAAGTGTTCACTAACTTTGTAGATGATGATCTACAAGTGAGATATCTCATTAGGGCTTCCATAACTAATGAGCTCCAAAAGACTCATAAGCATATGAGACATGCTTGTGTGATCTACGAACACCTACAAGAGTTGTACAGTGTTCAAACAAGATACAAAAGGTTTACTTTGTCAAGAGAGCTCTTTAGGTCAAGGATGGTTGAGGGTTCAATTTTTTGTGATCATGGGCTCAAGATGATTGGACTCATCGAAAGGCTTGAACAACTTGATTTGATCATAGATAATGACCTTTACGTGGATTTGACCCTACAGTCATTGTCTTTCTCACTCGACCAATTCATTATGAACTTTAATAAGTGCAAGCAAAAGGTGACATGATGATTAAATGGTGATAACTACCGAGAATGACAATGAAAAAGAAAAAGCCTCTTATGCTTGCTTTCTCCTCTAAGTCTAAGGGTTTTAGGGGACCTAGAAAGTAAGTAAAAGGGAAAAAAGTTCCTCCAAAAGAAAGTAATCCCTAAATAGTTCATGGGGAGTTAAGAAGATAGAGGTGAAGACTCATGCGAGTTATTTCCATTGTGGCAAAAAAGGGCATTAGAAAAGAAATTACAAAGCTTACCTTGCAACCTTTGAGAAGGGTAAGTACTTTTTTAAAGTGCACTTGATGACTAATTCTTCCTCATGGGTATTTGATACTATTGGAATAGTGCCTTGCAAGCTAATTAGATTGGCTTGGTAAACTATTTCATTATAAGATAATTGTGATTGAATAATATTCATTATATAGCCATCTTCATCTTATGCTCTTTATTTTCTTCATTTACATTTGGATGAAACTCATAAATCATACAAGACTATGAGACTTGGTCATGCATTAGGTGGTGATCATGAAATAAGCCATACATGATCGTGATCTTAAATCTTCTAAATCATAGGATCTTTTGAGATAGGGCATCTAAGATCCAGATAGACTTGCACTAGTGATGTATAAATCTAAGGGTTGGATGTTGCTCCATTCCATGAGTAATTCCATAAGAGATATAAATGCATGTTGATAGGTTCTTATTAGAGGACAAGGTACTAAAGATCTACCTAGAGAATCAAATAGATAGTCGAAGTAGCACGTCAATAGTGGCAAGTTTTCCCGCTTATACTAGTGCATATTATTAGTTCTTTGATCTGAGGATCCATGATAGCCTTGTGTTTGGCCCTTATGCTTTAACTTTTCCCTGGTAACTTAGTGGGCAGTTTGAGTAGAGATTGGGCATGAGCTACTGGACATGGAGGTTTGTGAGATCCAAGAAGGAATCCAACTTTTTGTCTTTGTGAAAGGTGAGTGCATCTCCTATGTGTTCTATAGTGATCGATTCCTAGAAATTCTTGTGTAAAGTGAAGTGATAATTTGGAAAAAGGAGTTTTTCAAAGGTGAGGACACACAATGGAATTGAACATTAAGAATAGAAACATAGTATTGAAGCTGTTAGGGAGCCAATTAATATCTTTGCCTAGGTGTCTTTCGAAAGATAAAAAATAGAAGAATGGTATTTGCATAGTACATTAATGCTAGAATAGTTCTTCAAGAGCATTCATTTCGGCAATTAATTGGGCTCCATGGGCTCAAGCTTGGACATCAACCATGGAGATTAGGTACTCTTAAATTAATGAGATTAATTGAATTGAGTCGCTTAGTTTAAAGGAGTTTAAACTAAAGTGAATATTTGATATTCCAAAGTCACAAGGAGTTGTGAGCCCATGTCTAATGAATGGTAGAACTTAATAGGTTACATACAAAAGCTAATACAATATCCTATTGAAGAAAGGTGAATTTTTTAAGAGTTAGAAAATTCATGACCATTTTTGGAGACGGCAAAATTGTAATCATTTCGACTTGATCAATTTAAATGTTAAATTGGTCAAATTAATTTAAGATTTAAATTAATATCAATTAATTAAAGTTTAATTAATTGATATCAAATGAATATCAATTGGTCAAAATTAATTTAAAGGTTGAGTTAATTTTGACTAGCTTAAATTGTAAAGCGCTTTGATTTAAGAGTAAAGTCAAATGATTATTAATTAAATTAAAGTGTTTAATTTAATTAAGTTGGAGAGATAATGTTTGGGATAATTATTAAATGAAGAGTTCATTTAATTAGAATTTAATTGCAAGACATTTTATTAGATGAAATTTATGCTTCAATTAAATTCACTAATCACAAAGTTAGTGGCCATCTAAGCAAGGGATACTTGGCATCACCTCATTGTGGGAGGTGTGTGACTACTCCTATATATAGATATGGTAGAGTGGCCCACCATATGCATGTGAGGTGTATGCATTTTGTGTGATTTTCTCCCAACAATATTGTGTAGTGGGAATCTAAATTGTTAGTCTCTTGTCACTCTCTCCTTCTCTCTCTTCCTTCCACCTCAATATTCCCAGCCTCTCTTCCCTCATTATTTGTAGACTTTCTAGCCTTTCTATAGAGAGTTGGCCATAGATTTGGTGTGCGGACGTTTGTATTAGAGGCAATCTATTATTTTTGCTCTTGATTGGAGTAATTTCTAGCAGCCAAGTTTTGCTTCTTCTAAGCATACCTCTAGTGTTCTGATCAGCATAAAATTTAGACTATAGAATATTCAAAGGGTTGAGGAGTTTTAGTAAAAATTTCAACCCAAACAGAGGAGTTTATCTAAAGAAAAATCGGTGGTGATCCTGCTATGCAATTAAAGAGCCTGTTTGACAGTTGGAAAAAGTTTGACTCTTGCTCTTCATTTTTTGCCATCACCAAGGTATTTTCCCTTTCCAAATTTGAATTTCATGCATGCTTTGATCCTTGGGGTGTTTGTGTGGGCTACTTTTTTAAGCCTTTTGTGAAAATATTTGGACCCTAGTACTATACAAACATATAAATACCGTATGTGGTTCTTACTTTTGTAATTTGTTACAGGGAATAGAAAGAAGGAAAAGTCTTAATGAAGGGGATATGATCCTCTACCTAGGAATGAAGTAAGATTTGCTGCCACAGTCTAAGGCATAATCAAGTTAAACTTAGGGAATGCTTGCATTATATTAAATCCTTGTTATTATATACTCCAACTTGTTAAGAATATTGTTTAAATTCCTATTCTTGATAATGAAGGATATGATTTTTCTATATTGGATGGGTGTAGAAAACATTAAAGAATTATTCTTTAATTGCACAAGGTACATTGAATAACAGATTGTACTTACTTAATTCTCAACATTCATTAATGCACATTCAATCAAATGAGAGAAAGTTAGATAACCAAAAAGTTGCCATCCTATGGCATGCAAAATTTAGATATATTTCTAAAAATAGGATGATTAGGTTAGAAACTTTCAAAGTACTAAATGTTAGTGGCATTGAGGACCTTCCTACTTGTGAATCTTGTTTGAAGGGAAAAATAACTAGGGCTCCTTTTGTAGGATAGACAAAGCGTACCACAAGTCCTTTAGATTTGATCCATATAGATGTTTGTAGCCCACTAAAGGTGAAAGGAGGCTATTCTTACTTTATCACCTTTATTGATGGTTTTAGTTAGTTCAGACATGTATGTCTTATGAAGTACAAGTTCAAAGCCTTTGAAAGGTTCTAAGAGTATAAGAATGAAGTAGAAAAGTAAAAGAGACTTAGTATTAAAGCTCTTCAATTAGATTGAGGGGGAGAAAATTTAACTACGAAATTTTTGGATTATTGCAAGGGGAAAAGCATTCTTCTTCAATGGACTTCACTAAGCACACCTTAACAAAATAGAGTAGCTAAGAAGAGAAATCATAACTTGTTAGACATGTTACATTCTATTATGAGCTTTTTCTATGCCCTTATATCTTTTTGGGCATACACCCTACATACGATGGCAAAGCTACTAAATATAGTACTTTCAAAGTCGATGCTAAAAATACTACATGAGATATGTTTAGCGAAGCACCTACTTACCATTATCTTATAGTTTGGGGGTCTCCCACTTACGTCAAGTAGTCAGTATGAAACAAGTTGGATAATGGTTCCACTTTGTGCAAGTTTGTGGGATACCTAAGAGAGTCTTTGGATTATTACTTTATGATATCTCGAAACAAAAGGTATTTATTTCAAGGAACGCCTACTTTTTGGAAATGAAATTTTTATTAGATAAAAATGGCATTGTTATCAAAATTGATGAAGTTTAAGATGATCAACAAATCCCATAAGTAGTGGAAATAATTAAGAAATAAGAGCCTTACACATAACCTTTGAGAAAGTTAGATTGAATCAACAAGAAACCTGTGTTGGAATAGTGCCGAATAAGCTAATTAGATTGACCTTGTAAAACTATTTTCTTGTAAAATAATCTTGATTGAATGATATTCTTTATATTGCCATCTTCATCTTATGCTCTACATTGCTTCACTAACATTTGGATGAAGTGCTTAGATCACACTAGACTATAGGACTTGGTTATGCATTAAATGGTAATCATGGAATAAGTCTTGCATGGTCATAATCTTAAACCTTCCAAGTCATGGGTTTTTATGAGATAGAACATCTAAAATCTAGGCAAACTAGCACTAACGATGCATGAATCCAAAGGTTGGATGTTGCTCCATTCTATGAGTAATTACATATGAGATATGAATACATGTTAATTGGTGCTTGTTAGAGAACAAGGTACAGAAGACCCACCTAGTGAATCTATTATATAGCCGTAGTGACAAGTTCTTTTGCTTATGCTAGTACTTATTATTAGTCTTTTGACTTGAGGATCCATGGTAATCTTATGCTTAGTCCTCATGCTTTGACTCTTCTTTGATCACTTAGTTAGCCCCTTGGGGTAGAGATTAGGCATCGGCTGCTAGGCATAGAGGTTTGTGAGATTCAAGATGGAATCTGACTCCTCTTCTTTGTGAAGGTCGAGTACATCTCCTATGTATTCTATAATGATTGATTCTACAAAATCCTTGCACAAGGTAATCTAATAATTTGGAAAAGAAGTTTTCCAAAGATGAATTCACATAGTGGAATCAAACATTAAGAATAGAGATATAGTATTGAGGCTATTAGAGAGTTAGCAAATATCTAGTCTTAAGCCTCTTTTTAGGAGATAGGAGATAAGAGATAGAAGGATCAATTTGCTTGGTATGCATAGAGCTATAATAGTTTTCTAAAAGCATTCATTTTGGCTAATTAGTTGGGCTCCATGGACTTGAGCTTGGACATCGACTATGAAGATTGGGTACTCTTTATATAATGGAGATTAATTAAATTGAGTCCATTTAGTATAAAAGGAGTTTTAAACTAAAAGGAATATATGATATTCAAAAATTATAAAGAGTTGTGAGCTCATGTCCAATAAATGTAGAATTTATTGGATCATATACAAAAGCTAATAGCATTTCCTAAATCTTGGAGAAACTTTCTAAGGCTTAGAAAATTCACTCCAAAGTGACCAATTTTTGGGGTGACCAAACATTGAAGTGTCACTTGGCTTGATTAATTTAAGTGTTAAATTGATCAACTAATTTAAGGGTTAAATTAGACCAATAATTAAAGATTTAATTATTTGGTGCCATGTGACCATTAATTAGTCTAGGTAATTAAGCTTAAGGAGTTAAGCTTATTAACTTAAGTGTTAAATCAAAAGTTAATTAATTAAATTAAAGTGTTTGATTTGATTAATGAGAAGAATCCTTTTTAAAGGCAAGAAAATTCAAATAAAAGGTTCATTTGATGTGATATTTTAATTAGCTTGAAATTAGATTTCAAATGAAATTGAAATATACACAAATTCAAATTATATTTGAATTCACCAACTTGCAAGCATTGCAAGCACGTTGGCAGTCTCCCACGTCGAGGAAGGTGTGATGCCAACTTGGCATCACACTATTCTCCCTCTACATATAGATATAGAAGTGAGAGTGAGTGGCCACTTGCAACACATGAGAAGAATTAGATTCTTTCACATTTTTCTTCCATTCTCAAGGTGTTCACTCATGCATTGAAGTTCACCTTTCTCTTCTTCTCCAGCCCCTAAATCAACCATCTCCTTCTCATCTCTTCTCTTAATCTCTAGATAATTGTGATGAGTGATTGGAAATTGCTTTAGTGTGTGGATAACTTCGATAGAGGCAAAATAAATGGTTTGCTAAGCCTTTGGAGATCTACTAATGGGAATAGTAACTTGGTGATTTTATTCTAGGTGATCTAGAAAAAGTTTTGATCTGAAATTTTCATAGTAGATCCATCAAAGAGTTGAGGAGCTGCTAGAATTTTTTTAGAATGTTTGGATAAGTTTGTTTTGTGCAAAAGTTGCATTGATTCTGTTGCGCTGCAGATGCTTGATTGAAGAAAAGTTATTTGTTTTCTCCTTGGAATTAAGCTCATAAAGGTAATCCTCTACTTAAATCTAAATCATGGACATGTTTAGATCCTTGTTAGCTTGAGCATTCCAGTTAATTTTAGGTTTTGAAGTTTTAAATATTGGATCATAGTGTTACTCTAGCTTTCAAGTGGTATCAGAGCCTAATTTATGCTATGGTTTCAATTTTCCGATTGATTGATTCATATGATGGATTGATCAAAATCACCAAAGTCTTGATGCATATAATTGATTGAAGTGTTTGGATGATGTTGTATGTGGCTCCTTGATTGTTGAATTGAAAGCATGCTATTATGTGTTTTAAGTGTAAATTCATGTAATTAGTATGCTTTAATTCATAGCTTCTAATATTGAATGTTGATTTAGCATTAGTTGTTGCTATATGTTGATATAGTATGTTGTTAAATGGATAAAATAGTTTTGGTCATTTTTGGATCTAATTTGATTGGAGTTATGTTGGAGATATTTGTAGAATATGATTCTTACTTGAACTTATTTTTTGAATGTATGTTAGGAGGCTTGAAATTTTAGTTTTAAAAGTTGTTTTAATTTTGAAATCTTATCTATAATGTGTGAAATCATGTTTAGAAGTTTTTCTAAATTTTTTTATGCACAAAAAATTGAGCAAAATCAAGGTGTTTCAACCTAGATCTAGAAACAGGGTAGGTTGCCTTGCCTTGGTTAAGCACTGGCCGGCAGTTAGCACACTTGTAGCGCAGCTGTGTTCCTAGCTTGGGTGGGTAGTGGGCCATTTCGATCAGGGCTGGAATAACATTAATTTTTGACTCCTTTTTGTGTTTAAAAGTGTTTTGATTCATACATATTAGATGCACAAGTATTGGGCAAGCTCTCAAAATTATGTTTGACATTTCTGATTGTTTTTAAAAACTTGTTAAAGTTGATCTCTTACTTAATGCATAATTGTTATGCTTGATTAGTTGTTTATTTATGAGATAAGTATTTAATTATTAGAACTGATTGCTAATTCTTGATATATTTATTATTCATTTAAGTGATGAATGAATAGTGAATGAGTGGGGATGATCATGAGCCTTTAATAGTAATTTTATTTATTTCAAGTTTTTGAAATGGGTTGTATTAAATAGGGTTTGCATGCCTTTTATTCTATCTTGTAAAAGTTATGAGAGTAGAATGACTAAGAGTGAGGTTTTCTTTCTCTTGTAAAAGTTGCAAGGAGTAAAGAAGATCCATGAAGGCTTGAACACCCATAAATGTATGGGGATACATTTATGTAATAGTTTAATTTAATCAACCCACTTAAAATCAACTGAGTGATGCACCTATGGCTCTAGGTGCATCACTTGGTTTGGTATATAATCATCCCACCCTAGGAGCATGCTAGGCTTATTTTCTTATTTATTCTTTTCATATCCTATTGATGTATGAAATGCAAACTTAGGATATAGAAAACCTAAATAAAAAGATAAAAATGATGAGATCTTTACAAGCAAAAACCCTCAACTTAAAATGTAAAAGTGCTTTTAAATATTAAGTCAAAATGGATACAAATTAAAGGAGTTTTAATTAATCCATACCGTCTACCAATGGTATGTGGCAGACGATGCTAAAATTTTTTATGTGATGTCTCAAGAGTAGTGGATCACACTTATAGTGAAAAGTGGTGACTATATACTTAGTATGAGAAGCACATTTGATTTGAGAATGCCTATGCATTAGCACATGAGTCGTGGGATGTTGTGGGCCTGTTTTGAGTCAAAATTTGATTGGTAGGTTTGACTTAACACCCAGTAGTGTGGATGTCTCATGAGTCGTGGGTCTACATAAAAAGTGAGGCAAAATGTATTAAGAGTTGTACAAGATGCAATTAGCAAAAGTTGCTTACCTTTAGATTGTTTGTGGATGTCTCACGAGTCGTAGGTCCATTTGCAAGTCCTTAGGATCTGGATTCTCACCAGCAAATGAGATTTTCTGAATTCTTTTAGGGGATGAAGGATTTGATAAGATAATGGGAGAAAACATGCTTGAAAGACCATGAACATGTTTTTAATATCAACACTCAATCATATGCTTATACTCTCTTTTCACCTTTTATAGATTTTCAAAATCTTCAAATCAAAATGGCCAAAAAATCCACTAGCAAGCATTTTGGAAACTAATAAACTCATTGGACCTAACTTATAAGATTGGTTGAGAAACCTTATGAAAATTCTTGACTCTAAAAAAAGGACCTATATCCTTGATCAAAGTTTGTCGAACACATTAGGCGATGATGACCTTTCTAATGAGGCTTATGAAGTGTTTACTAAATTTGTAGATGATGATGTACAAGTGAGATGCCTTATGATGGCATCCATGACTAATGAGCTCCAAAAGACTCACATGCATATAAGTGAGATTTGTAAGCACCTATAAGAGTTGTACGGTGTGCAATCTAGACATAAAAGGTTTGCTTTGTCGAAAGATCTCTTTAGATCAAGGATGGTAGAAGGTTCAAGTGTCCATGATCACAACCTCAAGATGATTGGACTCATCGAGAAGCTTAGACAATTTGATGTGATCATAGATAATGGCCTTTATGTGGTTTTGATCCTCCAATCATTAATCTTATCATTCAACCAATTTGTTATGAACTTCAATATGTGCAAGCAAGAGGTTACAATTAACAATTTGGTAAATATGCTTGTGACCACTAAGGTGACAATGAAAAGAAAAAGCCTTTTATGCTTGCTTCTTTCTCCAAATCAAAAGGCCCTATGGGCCCAAGAAAAGGAGGTAAAAGGAAGAAGAGTTCTTCCTCCAAGAGAAAGCAACCTAAGAAAAGTTCTGGAAGAGTTGAGAAAAAGGCTAAAACTAAAGCAAGTTGTTTCCATTTTGGCGAAAAGGAACATTGGAAAAGAAATTGCAAAGCTTACCTTGCAATCATTAAGAAGGGTATTTATTTCTTTGAGGTGCATTTGATGACTAATTCTTCCTCATGGGTATTTAATACCGTATGTGGTTCTCAACTTTATAATTAATTATAAGGGATGGAAACAAGAAAGAATCTTCATGAAGAGGATATGATCCTCTAGCTAGGAACTAGAGCAAGAGTTGCTGCCATGGTCTAAGGTGTTATTAAGTTAGACTTGCGGAATGAAAGCAAGAGTTGCACTAGGATCCAATAATTAAAACTTCAAAAGCTTAAATTAACTAGGCTACTCAAGAAACCAAGGATCTAAACATGCTATAGATCTAGACTTGGCAAGTGGAATACCTTGATAAGAAAATTTTCGAGAAAATTGTGAATAATTCACGAGTCTAGAATTTGCTAGAAACTAGTACAGCGAAGAATCAACAACTTTTTCTTGGCTTCAAGATCTCCAAAATTCATGAAATTAAATTTGGAACATCTACAATCATTGGTAAAGTATTGGAAAAAATTCGGAACAAAACTCGATCCAAATTTCCTCAAAAAACTTCCACAAAATTACTGCTCTACACAGTGGATCTCCAAGCACTACAACAAATTGCATTTCACGTAACAAAAAAATTGATAACAAAGGTAAAATTCTTTACAAATGTGAGATATATAGTAACAAAATTGATTTTTTGTTACAAATAAAACTTTCTTGAGTAACTCAGTAAAAGTCTTATTACCTTTAACTCAAATTTGCTACCTTAAATTTTTTATGTTCGTAACTAAATAATAATTCGTTATGAAAAATGTTATTTTGTTACATACAATATTTTTTTCCATATAAGAAGATATATTTGTAACAAAATTTGGTACCTTTTGTAACAATGAGATATTTGTTACAAATAAAACTTATTGTAACAAAGTTAGTGGTTCAATTAAATTCCCTCCAAAATTCATTCACTCCAAATATCAATTGTACACATTTGGTAAGAATGATTTTCATTACTAATTATAAATGGATGTTAAATTAAATTTTTACAAATACTTTTGGGTTGGGTTTTTTTTTCAAAAAATGGGCTTCGCAATAATGTAAAGAATTTGATAATTGGGCTTAGCCAATTTTTTAGCAAATTATTGTTGGACTAGATTTTATTTTAAAGATTGACCTTGAAGAAATTTGAAGTGAATGATCCATTAGTTGAGCCAATTTTCTTTAAAATATTGAGTTTTATAAATTTTTTTGTGAATTATTCACTGAATTGGGAGCTCTCATTTATGAAATAGGTTTTATCAAATTTATAGTACATTAAGTGGTGAATTAGGCTTCATTTTAAGATTTTGTCTTGAACAAATTTGAAGTGAGGTAAATGGTGAATTAGACTTTCTTTAAGGAGCTAAGCTTATTTTTTATTAATTGGATTTCACATTAGTTTAAATAATTAATTACTTTGGGTTGACAAGCTTATTTATTTTACTAATTGGCTTAACTAATATTTTAGTGAATTGGCAAATTGGATTTCATACTTTTTGAAAATTTCATTAATTGGGCTTTACTAATTTATTTTTCATTAATTGGGCTTCAATAATTGTCTTTGTAAATTAGTGAATTGGGATTTCTATATGAATTGAATTTGACATTAACTTAAAGAATTCTTTAATTGAGCTTTTGCAACTTTTCTTTTTATTAATATGAGTTCACCAATTTTTTAGTAAATCAATATTTTTCAGTAAAGAATTGGGTTTGACATTAAATTACAGAGTTGATTAATTGGGCTTAGCAACTCCTTTTTATTAATTGGGCTTCACTAATTTTATAATGAATTAGTGTCATTTTTTAAGAATTGGACTTGACATTAATTCAAAAAATTATTTAATTGTGCTTCTCTAATTTGTTCTTAAGAACTAAGTTTCACAAAATGTTTTAGAAAATTAGTTAGTAAACTTTGTTTAAGAATTGGAATTCACCAATTATAATTTGGAGAGTAAACTGTTGAATTAAGTTTTATATTAATTTAAAGATTGGTTAATTGAGCGTCTCTAGCTCATTAAAATTTGTATTTCACCAAATTTTTTAGTAAATTGATGAATTAAACTTCATTTAAGAATTGAGTTATGAATATTATAGTGAATTCATGGTTGAACTTTATTTAAAAATTCATGTCTTTCTTAATTAAAGAATTAGTTAACTTCACTAACTACTTTTTTAAAATTGGGCTTGAAAAGTTTTTAAATGATCTGGGCTTTATATTAATTTATAAAATTCATCAATTAGACTTTACCAACTTATTCTTTTTCTTAATGGGCTTGACCAATTTTCCAATGAGTTACTAATTGAATATTCTTAATGAATTAGGTTTTATATTAATTTATAGATTTGATTAATTGGACTTCACCAAGATTTTTTATTAATTGAGCCTGACCAATTTTTTAGTAAATTAATTTTAAATTACACAATAATATTACAATCATAAATATATGTAAAATAGTTCAATTAAAAATAAAAATATTTTATTTATTAATTCAAGTATCATAAATAAAAATTATTGGTAAAAAATTCAGTTTATCCTCTCAACTGTATATGTTTTAATTTTTTTTTTTTCATATTTTTGTAGACATGACACGTTGAAATGCCATGTCATCACCACGTGAGAAAGAAGGAAGACAAATCTAATGATATGGTGCCACATGGTGCCAAATTAAGTGCCACGTAGGACTAGGCTACAAACAGATGAGTTTTAGGCTTAATTTATCCTCAAATTGCCAAATTTCAGGATATATTAAACCAATTTTGCGGCCCAGAAAGATAAAATTAAAATTTGCTAGTAGGGTATAAGTACATGACGGATTTTGTAGTTTT
>JACGDI010005423.1:6493-124080 GCA_014898725.1 Jacaranda copaia | reverse complement strand
TAAAAAAATAAAAGTATAGAATCACTTTAGTCCCTCAAGTTTTACTCTAGAATTACTTTTGTCCCCAACTAAGGTAAGTTCATCTTTTATTCGCTAATGTTAAAATATTATTTCATTTGAGTCCTCAAAACCACTTTGCAATGTTATTTGATAGGAAAATTGACCAAATTTGACTTTTTTAAGGGCAATATTGTTAATTTAAGGTTCTATGTTCTGCTTTAGGCCTAAAATTAGAAAGCATGAACTAAATTAGAGTAATTAAAATTTTAATTCTAAAATAAAATAGTAAAAATACTAAAATTATTAACTAGCTAAAGCCTAAAGGGACATTAAGAAGGTGTTTGGCTAAATTTATTTAAAATGTCTCATAAGCTCTTGAATCTTATATAATGTTTTTAGAGTTTTCGCATCTTATAAGATATTTTTCGAATTTATAAGATAGTAGATTTTTTAAAAAACAAAAATTCTCAAAGTGTTTGGATAATAAAATCATGGAGGTTATAAAGTATTAGTAATGACAATTTTATAAATAATATGATTAACATATCTTATAAAATGTTATAATTAACAAAATACTTTTTTGACAATTTTATAATTAACGAAATACTTTTTGATACCTTATAAGCTATCAAATATCTTATAAAATGATTTGAGAAGTTTATAAACCCACTCAAACAACTTCGAAATGTTTTAAAATATCTAACTATGCTCTATAATTATATATAAGATATTTTATTTTGTAGGCTTGTACTATTGTTATATAAACTTGGTAATATAGTTATAAGTTTAATAAAATTATTTTTTATCCCCATATATTTTATTAAATATCCTTAACAATTTTTTAGACGTTAGTTGAAAATTTATATTAAAATTTAAAAATATCCTTCAAAACCTGTTTAGATTATTTTTCAGATAAAAATACCTCTGGACTTATTTGTAACTTTAACATGGGGTTTTAACTTTAATATTATTTAAATTACTCTAAATAAGTTTAATTGATTTTATTAATAATTTTTTAAATATTAAATAATTTTTTAATTGAAGTATTAAAATAAAAATTTAAAATCATCAACATATCAAAGTAATTTAATCAAATTTAATTAAACATATTTATTAATTATAAAATAAAAATAAAAATCAATTCCATCTCTTAATTAAATATGATTTTGTTTTTAAATTACACCCAATAATATTAAAAAAATAATAATATCTAAAATAATTTAATTAGATTAAGTTGAATATATTTATTAAATATAAAAAGTATTTATTAACTAAAATAAAAATGTAAAAATAAAAATAAGATCCAAAAATATCTATTAACTATACTAATTTTAAAATATCAATTTTACTCTACCAGTTCAATAAAAAAGTTATTGAAATGATAACTTGTTCCTTGCTAAAACATTAATAGATAAATCATTTTTTCTCCTTTTATTTTCCATCTACCACCCAAAAAACAAATAAACAACCATAACATTCCTCAACTCCACTTCCAAAAAATTATTTTGCAAAAATATTTTGACAAAATGCTCCAATTCATAAACAAACAAGTCCTATTTTAAACTAATTTCATTAAATTTATTAATTAATAAAACATAAATAAGTCAAAATGTGTGAGATATCGGAGCTATGGTGCTTGAGGTTTAGGGTTTAGGGTAATGGAAGTCCAACACAGACCTATCAAAATGAATATAATAAAGGGAAAAGATACTGTTAAACATAATATGAGTGAAGAATATGATATTCCTCAAAATATTTATTTGTTTAATAAATGGAAAATTCGTAGAGTTGAACCTAAAGTTATATACCGATTAGGTACTTTTGAAAAACTTGGTGTAAAACAAGTAGTAAAAACTATAGATTTATTCATGTAGGTCTTGTGCAAATTGCATTTAAACCTTTAACTTTAGAAAATCTACCTGAAAGTTTTATAGCTGCTTTACGAGATGTATGTAATCTTAATTGGAAAAGGTTTTTAATGAGTATAATACAATCCAATTTAGCTCATAGTCCTATTTATTTTGATGTCTATCCTAATTTACAATTATCTCTAACTGATGCTAATATACTTGATGCCCTTACTCTAACTATTAAATCACATAGTTATACATATATTCCTCAAATAGAAGTTATATGTATCTATTATCGGATTTATTTTAAAGCACTTCATACATTAAATTCACAATGTAAAAGAGTTAATAAACCTAATAATGAAACAATTTTAATAGAAACTAATTTTAATAAATCTAATATTACTACAAGAAGACCTATAAAATGGGATGAAATTGTTTTTCTAGAAAATTGGATAATAGAAAGAGTCGTTCCTCCACAACCTATAATAAATCCAAATGTTACAAATATAATACAGACCCCTGATGGTACTGTGCAAATATAGTTTGAAGAAAATAAAAGACTAATAGGATCTTCTTCCAAATCTAAAATAGGTAGATCTCATTCAAATACATCTCTGTATTCTCATATTTCACCTTTTGATGATATTGATCTCCCTTCTAGAGTTTCTATTTCAAAAATTAGAGAAATTTCTTCAAATGAATATGAAGATCAACAAAATAAAGTAAATGAATTAAGAATTCCAAAAGACAATGTTGTTAAAGGAATATATAATAATCAAGAACCGAAAATAACCGAATCAAAAATGAATTTCTCTGTTTAATGGATTTTGAATAGAAAATTGATTTTAGACCTAGATCTCCTACTAGGCAACTTATTAGAATAAAATTTGATTTACCTAGATGGGAACCATTTAGAAAATGGTTTTTTGAAAACTTCACATCAGAAGACGAGAAAAAATTCCAAGATGAATTTTATTCTTTTGCTTCAAAAGAAAACAAAATCATTCCTTTTGTCCCATGGTTTATAACCAATTATGTTGAAAATTATATTTTCGTTATGGAAAGAAATTATAAATTGAGTGGTGGACAAGTTTTAAAAGCTATCTACCCACCTCAACAACCTTTTCAAATTGAGATTAATGATAAAATGTTATATTTTTCTGCATTTCAAAAACTTTTTGAAAATGAAACTCTTCAAATTACTACTGTTCAAATTAATAATTTAATTAAACAACAAAATTATGCTAGTATGTATCTAAATGTGTTAGGAGAGCAAATTTTATCCCTACATAATAGAGTAGAAGGATTATATTCTCTAGTTAATCAAGTTAAAAATTTAATAAGTATTTCTAGATTTAACCAAGGTCAATCTAAAGAAATAATAGCTACCCTTAGCATACAACCTCATCCTGAAATTCATAATTTCAGATTAAAATCTATTAATGAACTAGAAAAATTACTTGATAATAAATTCAAAAGACTAAAAATTAATACTCTTAATAAAGAATTTGAGGAAGGTATTAATAATACTGATTACTAATACCAATGATTATAAAAGTTATATTAAAAAAGAATTTAATAAAATAGAGAAATATGTTGATAAACCTACTATGAGGATGTATTATTATCCTAACCTACTCCTCAAGATGTCCTTCATGAAGAACAAGAATTTATTATAAACAATAGTTATAGTGGAAAAAATATTTATGAATGGAATTTTGATGGTTATACTGAAAGACAAATATATAATCTTGTCCATAGAATGCTTAATATAGTACAATTTCTAAAAGTAATGGTAATAGTGATAAAGCTATTGCTAATATGATTGTTGTAGGCTTTACTAGCCAATTAAAAGGTAGGTGAGATAATTACCTTACTACTTATAATAGATCTAAAATATTAAATTCAATTAAAAATGAATCAGGACATAATATTGAGAATATTGTTTATACTCTTGTTGTCAATATTATAGAACATTTTACTGGACGATGATCAAATAATAGTGAAAATATCAGAACTTTACTTAGTGGCTTAAAATGTCCTACTCTCACCTCATTTAGGTGGTATAAAGATATATTTTTACCAAAAGTCATGAAACTCCCTAAGTTTAGTAGTTCTGATTGGAAGTTTAAATTTATAAATGGACTATCTTCTTTATTTGCTGAAAGAGTAAGAACAAATCTTAGAAAATGAGGTAATAATATTAAATATAATAATTATACTTATGGAAAACTTATAAGTACTTGTATACAAGAAGGTTTATCCTTAAGTAATGAGATTAAATTAAATCAACAAATTAAGCATCATAATATCACTGTCACTTTCTTGTTTAGAACAAGAATTTCCTTATCGACATGAATCACGACATTCTTCTTTAGAAATATAATCTTCATTCTCTAATGCTTTTAAATCTTTAGATGCTAAAGATTCTTCAGAATTGTTATCTAAACTCTTATCACTAGAAATATTTTCTGATTCAAAATTTAGTAAAAATTTGGAAAGAGTATCCTTTAATTCTTCATCAATATTAAGATTATTAATCTTTTTCTTTATTTTGCATTTGTCAACATAATGGCCTATTTTACCACATTTAAAATAGGCTTTTTTTTTCTTTTCTGCTCTTTCTTTCTTTCTTCTTTCTCTTTTTTCTCTTCTTTTATTATTATATTTTTTATATGATTTATTTTCTTTTTTCTATCTATTAGGCTTACTAGTGGATGTTTGTTTCATACCAAATTGAAACAAAATATTAATGTTTTAAATAATTAAAATATAATGGAACTTTTAAAATTTATAAAGGATCCAAAAGTAAGAGCTAAAATTATAAATCAAATTGAAAATACCCCTAATACTTCTTCTAATAATAATTATGATAAAAATCAAGAAACTTATACTTCTCCTGAACCTTCTACTATGGCTGAAGTTCAAAGAATTTTGAAACAAAGACTAAAAAAGAAACTCCTACTACAGTTCAAGATTTAAACGTTGAAATTAATAATTTAAAAAATGAGATACATATAATCTTAAACAAGAAAATAAATTTCTAGATAAAAGAATCTCTATTCTAGAAAACAAAATTGGTAAAATGATGACCTTTCTTGATAAAATTTTTGAAGAAATGATGAGGTTTACTAATAATAATAACTTCATTCATACTTCTAATAATGAGAATTTGATTCATACTCATAAATGAAGAGAATTTGATTCATACTCAAAATGATGATAATTTCTTTCATCCTACTAATGATAATAACTTCTTACATACTCTTGAGATGATTACATCTCAAAAATGGTTTATCAAAATCAATTTACTTATTGATAATAGATTTCAAAACGAATTAACTGCTCTAATTAATAGTAGAGCTTATTTAAATTGCATTAAAGTGAGTACAATTCCTACCAAATATTTTCATAAAATTACTCATTCTCTTAGTTCTGCTAATGGTCAGAAATTAGATATTCAATATAAATTATCAAAAGCTTATATTTGCAAAAATGATATCTGATTCTTACAAGTTTTTTACTTGTGAAAAATATTACGAATCAAGTTATACTTGGTACCCCATTTTTAAAGGAAATATTTCCTATTAAAAATATTAATGAAAATAGTTTTGTAGGAACTTTTGAAGTAAAAGTAATAAATTTTTAATTTATAACTGATCCTTTTACTAGAGTTCTTCATCAAATTCATGATTTGTTAATAGCAAAAAATCATCAAATAAATTTTCTTAAAGAAGAAATAAATATTTTAAGTATTGAAGAAAAACTTCAAAATCCTAAATTAAATGAAAAAATTAAATTAATAAATCACCAATTTTCTTTAGAAATTTGTAGTAATCATCCAAATACTTTTTTGGAATAGAAAGAAGCATAATAGAAAGAAGCATATTGTTAATCTTCCATATGAAGAAGATTTTGATGAAAAGAAAATTTCTACTAAAGCTAGACCATGTCAAATGAATTCTAAATATTTAGAATTATGTAAGAAAGAAATTACTTCTCTTTTACAAAAAAGTTTAATAAAACCTTCTAAATCTCATTGGTCTTGTACTGCTTTTTATATTAATAAACATTACAAGCAGGAAAGAGGAATACCCCGCCTGTTATTAATTATAAGACTCTTAAATAAGTTCTAAAATGGATTAGATATCATATTCCTAATAAAAAAAATTTACTTGACAGACTCTATGAAGCTATTATATTTTCAAAATTTGATTTAAAATTAGGATACTGACAAATTGAAATAGCTAAACAAGATAGATATAAAACTACTTTTAATGCTCCAATAGGGACAATTTGATTTGGAATTTTATGCCCTTTGGTTTAAAAGATGCTCCTTCAGAATTCCAACAAATTATGAATATATATTCACTCCTTATAGTGAATTTATAATAGTTTATATTGATGATATTCTAATTTTCTCTAAAACTATAGAAATACATTTTAAACACCTAGATATTTTCAAGAAAATTATTATTCAAAATGCTTTAGTTATATTTAGGCCAAAAATGAATCTTTTTTAAACAAAAGTCCAATTTCTTGGTCATAATATAGAAGAAGAAAAAAATATTCCTATAAATAGAAGTATAGAATTTGCATCCAAATTCCTTGATAAAATTATAGATAAAACCAAATTACAAAGATTTCTAGGAAGTTTTAATTATATTTCTGCTTATTATAAAAATCTTGTAGAAGACATTACAATAGTATATGATAGATTAAAAATAATTTCCAAACCTTGGTCTGAATAGCATACTAAAGTTGTTAAACGAATTAAACAAAAAGTTAATAATCTTCTTTGTCTTATGCTAGCTAATCCAAGTTGGGAAAAATTATTGAAACTGATGCATCTGATATATGTTATGGAGGTATTTTGAAACAAATACACCCAAATACTAAACAAGAATATCTTATTAGATTTCATTTAGGAAAATTGAATAATAGCCTAAACAATTATGCTACTATTGCAAAAGAAATTCTAGTAATAGTAAAATATGTTTTGAAATTTCAAGTTGATTTATAAAATCAAAAGTTTATTATAAAAACAAACTGCCAATCGACAAAGTATATGTTTAATAAAGATTTTAAACATAATGTTTGTAAGATGGTAAGCTCATTTGGCTCCATTTGATTTTATTATCCATTATTAAAAGGATTCAGATAATAATTTGCCTAATTTTCTCTCTCGTGAGTATTTACAGGAATGATCTCACAAGAAAGGGGTCACAACTTCCCCTCTAATTGAGGAGGAAGATGAGGAAAAACATTTATACAACATGGATATAAAAAGCTTATAGTTGCAAATATTGCATCAAGAAATACTATAGATGATCCTTTATATAAGGAATTCCTTTAATACCAAAAGTAGAGAGAGAAACAAAAAGGTAATACCTCATATGCTAATAATGTTAATGATGAAGAAAATGATGATTCGTCCTATTATGGGAGAAGTTTATCAAAAGAAGTAATACTTCTTTTAGAAAACAAAAATCTACAATGGCAAAATGAGCCATGGACCTTAATGCAAAGGAACCTTGAAATAGCATCATATGCTATAGGATCATATAAACAAAGAATACATTATGAGAATATACTCATAAGTACAGGGTCCTGTGAAATAAACTATTTTTATCTGACTAATAGTCAATCTACTTATAATTTTAGCACAATTATGATAAAAAAGATTATATCTTCTAAAAAATGGGGAATTAATACCCTTAGAAAAAAGGAATACTTTCATCAGGAGTTAAAAATCCCATTAAATTTAATTACTAGGATTATATTAAGGCATTTAATAAAGCTTTATTATATAAAAATTCAAAAAGAAAACATTCTAGGTTTATAAAAGTTTGTTCAGAAGTTTATAAATGAGAACTACCAAATTGGTTTCATGAATGATGGATCAATTATGGTCTTTGAATAAAAATTCTTCTAGAACCTTTTAAAGGTTATTATACAAAATGGGTGAATTGTTTCACCAAAGCTTACTAATATAAAATATCAAAATAAGTGGATTAAGGGAATGGCCCTTATGTATTTCTTCATTGAATTTCTATTTCATGGATCTGGAAATGGACTCCTGAAGTTGTTCATACTCAACAAAATATCCCTTGCTTGAGGAGAATCTCCTTCACAAATTTTGGAATATAATGCTTCTGAAAGATAAGGAGACAAGAGTATATTATAGACAAGAAACACTGGATCAAATCCAGGAAAAAATTTTAGAATATCAAGAACAGATGAAGGCAAAGCAAAAGGAATCTCTTCGTCCTTTTCAACATATTATAAGAAATATGCAAATAAAAAAGGGATTTATCTCCAAAGAAGAAATGGTGGAATCATATATTGAAGAGATGAAGAAGGATTTAATAAACAAATCTTGATGTTGAGATGGATAATAAATCAAATTTATCAATGGCAACCTCTTCAAAAGGAGAAAATCAATATAATTGTCTTGCTGAAGAATCACAAGATCCTTATGCAGATGAGGAGACATCCATTGAAGATATTTTTGAGAGTTTAAAAGAAACTCTTAAAGATAATATCAAGAAAAAATTTGAAGAATCTACCAACAGATAAGAATGACCTGATAACTGTGATTTACTGTAGACTTTTATAAAGTCACTTTTGTAATAATACTATTCGGATGCGAAAATTTCACAAAATTCATTTTATTCTTGTTGTTAGGTCCGACCCAAGTGTCTGCAAATAGAGGGCCTCTTCATTAGTTTTAGGGAGAACCCCCTAGAATCAAGATAGCTTCCCTACCTTTACATATATTCTCTATAAAATTCTATCTTTGTAATATATTGAAGTTTTGAAGTTTTCAAAGTTCTTCAGGTACTTTTAAATTTTTTGTATTAAACTTATATTTCTAGCTTTTATTTGTTAATTAGCTGGAATGTTAGGTTAATTTAATTCTGTGTTGGGCCGCATATTCCTTTACACAAATTAGGCATAATGATTCTCATATTGTAAGGATAAATGTCTGGAAATGTTTGAAAGGATAGGAGGTTTAAAAGGTTTCAGAATCTAAACATGTAGTCTAATTATGAAATTTAGTCTGTGCCTTTATTTTGCCTGTTCTTTCCTTTTAGAAAACAAAGATCTACAATAGCAGAATGAGCCATGGACCTTAATGCAAAGGTACCTTGATACAAAATTATATGCTACAGGATCATATAAACAAAGAATGCATTATCAGAATATACTCATAAGTACATGGTCCTATGAAATAAACCATTTTTATTTGACTAGTAGTCAATCTACTTATGATTTTAGTTCAAAATAATGTAATGATTTCAAATAAATAACATAAGTAAAAAAAATTAATTTAACCTAATTTGATTAAAATTTATTAATTAACAACAAATAAATAAGTAAATATATATACATACATATCAAAAGGGGCAAGATCTTATGAGGGAGGATAGGATTTCAAACGGATTCACAAACACCAACATAAAGTTGATTCATAGGAAATAAAAGGGAAGATTTCCAGGGCAGATTTGCTCAAGGAAGTGCTTAATATGGTCCCGGATGAGCTTAAGGATCAATTTGAAGAAGATGAAGATATTCAATCTTTTTCAAATTGATCCTTAAGCTCATCCTGGACCATATTAAGCACTTCCTTGAGCAAATCTGCCCTGAAAAGCTTTCCTTTACGCATCTTCATCTTTTCAGAAGCTTTGCCTAAAATTGAAGATGCTTTCTTTTGTTTATTATTAGCAGCAATTTTAGTATAATCAGCAACGGCTATAGAAATATTATTCAGAGTCTTTTGTCCTTCCATTTTGCCTGTGGAACGATCGATCTGGAGCATTTTGTTCCACCATTTGATATAATAAACTCTATAAATACAAGGAATATTATCCTCGAAAGAAAAATCAATTTTCAGAACCCATTTCCAGATCCATGGGATGGAGAACTCCATAAAAAAGAAAATTGAAGCCTTGTTGATCACCATTTAGTTTTCGGCTTCTGTCTCCTTCATATTGGGAGAACAATCGACCCATTTGTCGAACACTTGACGGAATTGATCAGGAAGGAACATAGGAGTAGGACCATGGGATTTCCACCAACTTAAGAACCAGTTAGGAATATTATTCCTAAAAACTTCTAGACAAATTTTTATAAACCAAGTATGTTTTTTTCTAGAGTTTTCATATAAGAAAACTTTAGTAAAAGCTTGGATAAAATCTCATAAATTGAATTTGAAAAGCAATTTGCTTTCTTTAGTTATAAACTCCTTTTCTTTAAATGAAGAGATTCCTCACTCTTCAACAGATATTATCTTTTTTATTATTATCTTGCTGAAATTAAAGACAGATTTTTCTTGTGAACTAGGGAAAAAATGGAAAATTTCACAAGAACCTGTCGTTATGAGAATATTCTCATAAAAAGATCGAGGCTTATAAGACTCGATTGTAAAGGAAACAGTGTCCAAATATCTCTGGAGTATCATCCAGGGATCATTCTTCCATTTAAGATCTTTGTATTCAAGGATCATTATTATATCCCTATGATCTTTTCTTTCAAAAGTGGAGAGAGAATCCTCATCCTGGGGAACAGCAGTATTAGCTGCAACATCAGTATAAGAGGGTTTTGAAGGAGTACTATTAGGTCTTTCAGACTTATTAGAAGTCGATGAAGAAGAGGAAAAAGTTTTATTATTACTTTCCTGGAATTTTTTGAACAGCAGGAATTCTGCAAACATAGGATCATCAATATAAGCTGATGGTCCAGAATTCATATTAAGTAATTATTGCTTCCCATATTTTATTATTGGGACTCTATTAGAGTTTGAACTCGCACTCGCACCACTCCTTCCTCCCCTATTAGGGAAAGAATTACATCCACCTCCTTTAATATGAGGTATCACTCACCCTGCAAATATTCACGGGTAAGAAAATCAGGAAGACTATTATCAGTTCCTTTTTTATATATTATTTTAAAATCAAACGGGGCTAAATAAGATCGCCACCACGCAAACATTTGTTTTGAAACATCATATTTAAAATCTTTATTAAACATAAATTGTGCAGACTAACAATCAGTTTTAATAAGAAAAGATTGATTATATAAATCATCTTGGAATTTTAAGACACATTTAACAATGGCAAAGATTTCTTTGGCAACCACAGCATAATTTTTTTGGCTAGAATTCCATTTTCCAAAACAAAATCTAACAAGAATTTCTTGTTTATTATTTGGATTGATTTGTTTCAATATACCTACATATCCTAAATCAGAGGCATCAGTTTCTGTAATTTTATTCCAATTAGGATTAGATAACAATAAACAAGGCAAGTTTTTAACTTTGTCTTTTATGTTGACAACAACATCAATATGACTATCAGTCCAAGGTTTAGGATTCTTTTTAAGTCTATCATAAAGGATTGCAGTATCATTAGCAAGATTTTTATAATAGGCAGAAATATAATTAAGACTACTTAAAAATCTTTGAAGCTGAGTTTTATCAGTAATCCTATCAGGAAACTTTGAAGCAAATTCAATACTTCTATTAATAGGTATAATTTTTCCTTTTTCTATAATATGCCCTAAAACTTTTATTTTAGTCTGAAACAAAACCATTTTTGTTTTTGAAATTACAAGTCCACTATTGATTATAACCTGTTTAAAAATATTAAGATGTTTAAAATGATTTTCTGTGGTATTAGAAAATACAAGAATATCATCAATATAAATAATTATAAAATTACTATAAGGATTGGAAATATCATTCATAATTTTTTAAAATTCAGAAGGTGCATTTTTAAGACCGAATGGCATAACATTCCATTCATACTAACCAAAAGTTACATTAAAAGCTATTTTAAACCTATCCTTTTCTAAAATTTGAATTTGCCAGTATCCATATTTCAAATCAAATTTAGAAAATATATTAGCATTAAACAATCTATGAAGCATATCTTTCTTATTAGGAATTGTATACTTAATCCATTTTAAAACCTTATTAAGAGGTTTATAGTTTATTACTAACCTAGGTAAACCACGTTCTTGTTTATTATGTTTATTAACATAGAATGCAGTACATGACCATGGTGACTTAGTTGGCCTTATTAAACCCTTCTGTAAAAACGACTCTATTTCTTTTTTACAGTATGACAAATATTCTGAATTCATTTGACACGGACAAGCTTTAGTAGGAATATTACCAATAAAGCTATCATCATATGGCAAATCAACAATATGCTTTTTCCTATCCCAAAAAGCATTAGGATGATCATTACAAATTGACAAAGAAAATTGATGTTCAAGAAAAGCAATTTTTTCTTTTAATTTAGAATTATTAAGTTGATCATCAATACTAAGACTAACAATTTCTTCTTTTAAGAAATTTATTTGATTATTCTTAGCTTTTATAATTTCTTCTATTCTATTAAGAATTCTAGAGAATGGCTTAATTAAAAACTAAAAATATAAATCTTTACTTTCATAGGTTCCTATAAAACCATTTTATCAACCATTTTTAAAGGAAATATTTTCTTTAAAAAAGGAGTGCCAAGAATAATTTGGTTTGAAATATTTTTAACCAATAAAAAGCTTAAAGGAATACAAGTATTATTCTTGCAAACAAAAGCTTTTGACAATTTAAAATCAATATCAAGTTTTTCAACATTAGCAGAACGAAGAGTATGAGAAGTTTTCTCAAAATACCTAGTAGGTATTAATCCTTCTTGAATACAATTTAAATCTGCCCCAGTATCAACCAGAGCAATCAATTCCTTTGAAAACCTATTATCTATTAACAAGTTTATTTTTATTAACCATTTCTGCGAAGTAACCATTTCTAATTTAGAAAGAAAATTATCATTTTGAATATTATCAAAACTAGGAAAACTATCAAACATATTTTCTATTATAGGTATTACCTATTTACCTTGAGCTATTTCAAGCTTTCTAAGTCTATCTTCAAGAAATATATTATTTCTTTTAATTTTTATGATTTCATTTTTTAAATTATTAACTTCTTGTTTTAAATCATGAACAGAAGTAGGAATATTATTTTTATTTCTATGTTCTAACATTTTAAAAACCTCAGACATAGAATAAGGTTCATTATTAACATTATTATTACACAAAAACTCTTAATTCCTAGACGTTGAAGGAGTGTTTTCAATTTGATCGATTATTTTAAATCTTAAAATTGGATCTTTTTTTAATTTTAAGAATTCTATAGTGCTATCATTATTAATGACATTTAATTCACTAAATTGTGATCTAAGTCTATATAAATCTTCACCTTCAGATTTATCACTAGTCCTGTCTGTATTAATACAGGACTCACCATTTTGACAAGGTTCACACTCATCAGAAGAACTATTAAAACATTCAGTTAATGATTCCTTATTAGAAGAAGAAGATATATCATTATCATCCTCACTATCAGAATTGAGCATTAATTTAAAAAGAACATCTTTGATATTATCATCAATATTTAAACTATTAATTTTAGATTTCATTTTACACTTATCAGCATAATGACCTACTTTGCCACATTTATAACAGGCACCATAATTTTAAAACTTTTTATAAAGCTTTTTTATTATTTTTTCTATTATCACGTTCTTTTTCCCTGACTTTCTTATGAGAACGTTTTCTATATTTTTTCTTTTTATAATAATCCTCTTTTTTATCTTTAGATTTATTATTAGCTGGCTTAGTAATTTCCATACCAAATTGACCACAAAATTGACCAAGTTGTTTTCTTTCAATAATATTATTTCATTTTATTTGTTGGTTTAATTTAATTTCATTACATAAATTTAAACCTTCTTGAATACAAGTTCCTATTAACTTACCATAGGTAAACTTATCATAATCAATATTAGGATTATTTTGCCTAAGAGTTTTTCTGACTCTTTCAGCAAACAAAGAAGGAAGACCATCTATAGATTTTGACTTCCAATGCGATGCGAGCTATTAGACTCAGGGAGTTCAATACTCTAGACAGGAATGTATCTTTATACCACCTAAATGAGGTGAGACTTTGACATTTAAGACCATTAAGCAGAGTCCTAATGTGTTCAGAATTATTATTCCATCTTTCAATAAAATGTTCTATTATAGTAACAGTTAGGGTGTACACAGCATTTTCTGTATTATTACTAGCCCTTCAATTTTAACAACACTAAAAATTTCATCTTTATTAGCTTGGGTAAAATAATTATCCCACCGACCTTTAAGTTGTCCAGTAAACCAGCTACAATCATTTTAGCTACAGTTTTGTCAGTATTACCATTTGCCTTACAAATTGTGGAGTACATTAACATCCTATGAACTAAATTATAAATATGTCGCTCTGTAAAACCATCTAAGTTCCATTCATAAGTGGTTTTACCAGAGTATGAATTATTAAGAATTATTTATTGTTCTTCATGCAAAACATCTTGCACTGAAGGACGGGGATAATAGTAAGTATTCATTTTTGGTCTATCTGCATATTTTTGAAGTTTATTAATTTCTTCATTAATTGCAGATTTATAAGATTCCTCATCAACTTTACTAAGAGTAGATATTCTAAACTCTGAAAATTTTTTAGTTATTAACTTTTCAAGTTCTGTCATGTTTCTTAACCTAAAATTATCAATTTCAAGAAGGGGTTGTATGCTAAGCATTGCTACAGTGGTAGGTAATTCTGGAGAAGAAACAATGATTTTATTATGTTTTTCTTCTAAATCATCTAAAATGTTATTAATCCTATGACTATTATTAACAACAGTAGAAAGTATTTGGTCTAATGAGACTAAAGTTTCTCCTAAAACATTTTAATATAAGTTAGCATAGTTTTGCTGTCTAATTAGAATGTTGATTTCTCTAATAGTGGGTGACATATGTTCACCACCCAGAAAATTATTAAAAGTAGAACACAAAAAATTTTTATTGCCTTCGATTTGAAAAGTTTCTTGAGGGGGAAATATAGATTTTTGTTTATGCCCACTCTCTCCAATATAAGTTCGTTCTATTACAGAAAGATATGGTTCAAAATAATTAACCACAAACTAAGGAACAAAAGGTATTAATTGATCCTTTTCAAAAACAAATTTATAAAATTCATTTTGAAAATTTGTTTGTTCATCATTATTAAAAGTTTTAAAAAATCAATCGCGAAATATTTTCCAACGATCTTTATTAAATTCCAATTTTATTAAATTTCTATGATTGGAACCAGGAGTAGAATCAAATTTTTTACTAGTCATAGAAATTATTTAAATTTAGATACTAATATTACGTACAGAAAAATCCATATCAGATTCAGTAGGTTTAATAGTATCATCACTATTATGGTCATCATTATTATTATTCCTAAATTGTATTGACACATCTCCATCTGGAGTTTGAATTATTTGGTTAACCTCTGTTTGTATTACAGGTTGTGTTGGTACAGTTTTTTCCATAAACCAATTATTAGGAAATTCTACCTCATTCCATGTTATGGGTCTACAAGTCATTATATGAGACTGACTAAAATTAGTTTCAATTAGAATTGTTTCATTAACATTTTTATTTATTATTTTACACTTAGGATTAAGAGTAAAAAGTGGTTTATAATAAATCCTATAATAGATACAAATTATTTCTGTATTAGGCATATAATTATAACCATGTAACTTAACATTCAAAGTTATAGCATGCAAACTATTAACATCAAAAAGAGACAATTACAAATTAGGATAAACATCAAAATAAAACGAGCCGTGTGCCATATTGAACTGTATTATACCCATAAGCGAATGCTTTCAATTCAAATTACGAGCATCACGCAAAATAGCAACAAAACTATTAGGTAAGTTATCAAGAGTAAGCGGTTTAAAAGTAACTTGAATTAAACCTATATGAAGAAAACGATATTCAGATCTATACATATCAATATCAGATCTGTACAACAACTGTAAAGTAATATCATCACAGGTAAGAGGAACAGACTCCTCAGTTGTTTTAACAATCTGTTTTAAACCAATTTTTTCAAAAATTCCTATTTTTTAAATAACCTTTGGATCCACTTTAGGAATGGTCCATTTATTAAGAAGATAAATATTTTTAGGAAGATCCATTTCTTCCAAAACAATATTTTTAACTGAAGAAGATTTTTCTTTTAGAAAATTCATTTTTAAGGAAAGTATTAAACAACCAGAGAAACATACGATCTCTATACATACATGGCTCGATACCAAAAGGGGCAGGATCTTATGAGGGAGGATAGGATTTCAAACAGATTCACAGACACCAACATAAAGTTGATTCACAGGAAATAAATTACTCAACAACTCAACAATCAACTCATTCTTCCAGACATGCACCCCAACACAATGCCCTAACGCCTTCCACATGGCTTAGTGGGCAATAAACAGGGAAATCTAAGAGGTACATGGAAGATTGTTAAATTATGAAACCTGCTTGGATAATCCAGTTCAGAAATGCAAACCCTTCAACACAAGCCTATTCTAAAATGGCCACATGCTCAGAGAAAGTATTTAACTCATAGTTGTTTAACACAAAACCCCTTAGCC
The DNA here is from genome assembly GCA_014898725.1 of Jacaranda copaia. Taxonomy (NCBI): domain Eukaryota; kingdom Viridiplantae; phylum Streptophyta; class Magnoliopsida; order Lamiales; family Bignoniaceae; genus Jacaranda; species Jacaranda copaia. Next base: position 107,693 of record JACGDI010005423.1, on the reverse strand, counting down.
TTGCATTAGGCTAGGGTATATACACAATTAATTTAAATAAAGAAAAGAGAATACCTGAGAGAACTACTACACTGGAGATTGAAAACTTTAATCAGTCTTCAATAAATTAATATTGAAATAAAAATTACAACTTCATAGAATACAAGAGAGAAATTACAAAACAACAGCAAATTAAAATTCTGAACTCAATTCTAAAAGCCTCCCTCGCCTTACAATTTGAGGCCCTATAAATAGGAAAAGAAAAGTAAACTATTGTGGACTTGAAAATATAATTCTGAAGTCCGAACAGTGAAAAGCAAAAAGTGAAGTACTGTGCGGATTTCAAAATTTTTGAATCCAGAATAGCATACAGTAAAATGTTGATTACAGTATTCTGATATTATTCAAACTACTGTATTTGTCTTATTATGTCAATTATTCAACGACAAGCACAACGACTTTCACCACTCACACTATGCCTATTTGTCTTCATTCTTTTTCCTCAACTACTCTATCATTGTGTCAAGGTCTTTCAGCTCATCAAGAGGATTCTGTGCATCTTGGTACAGGTCATATGGATTTTTATCAGTTTTGGATGAAGTTTCCATGGAAACTGTGTCTCCATCATTTGAAGCATTTGAAGCAGATTGAATATCTTCATCTTCTCTTTTAGATGATCTAGAAGAAAAAATTAATAAAATCATTGTTTCTTCTCCAGAATTACCTACAACTGTAGCTATGCCTAGCATACAGCCCCCTCCTGAAATTGATAATTCTATAGGCTTTTAGAATTGAGTTCAGAATTTTAATTTGCTGATGTTTTGTAATTTCTCTCTTGTATTCTGTAAAGTTGTAATTTTTATTTCAATATTAATTGAAGACTGATTAAAGTTTTCAATCTCTGGTGTTGCAGTCCATTCAGGTATATTCTATTTTCTTTTCTTTTATTAAAATTATTTGTGTATATACCCTAGCCTAATGTAAGGCTAAGGGGTTTGGTGTTAAACAACTATGAATTAGATACTTTCTCTAGGCATGTGGCTATATTAAAATAGGCTTATGTTGAAGGGTTTGGATTTCTGAACTGGATTATCCAAGTAGGTTTCATAATTTAACAGTCTTCCATGTACCTCGTAGATTGCCCTGTTTGTTGCCTGCTGAGTCGTGTTAAAGGCGTTAGGACGTTGTGTTGGGGTGTATGTTTGGAAGCATGAGTTGACTGTTGAGTTGTTGAGTAATTTATTTCCTGTGAATCAACTTTATGTTGGTGTTCCATTTGAAATCCTGTCCTTCCTCATAAGATCCTGCCCCCATTGGTATCAGAGCCATGTATGTATAGAGATCGTATGTTTCTCTAGTTGTTTAACACTTTCCTTAAAAAATGAATTTTCTAAAAGGAAAATCTTCTTCTGTTAAAAATACAGTTTTGGAAGAAATGGATCTTCCTAAAAATATTGATCTCCTTAATAAATGGACCATTCCTAAAGTGGATCCAAAGGTTATTTATAAAATGGGTAGTTTTGAAAAAATTGGTTTAAAATAAATTATTAAAACTACCGAAGAGTCTGTTCCTCTTAGTTGTGATGATATTACTTTACAGTTGTTGCACATATCTGATATTGATATGTATAGATCTGAATATCGTTTTAAATCGCTTACTCTTGATAACTTACCTAATAGTTTTGTTGCTGTTTTGCGTGATGCTCGTAATTTGAATTGGAAGCATTCGCTTATGTGTATAATATAGTCCAGTCTGGCACATTGCCCGGTTTATTTTGATATTTATCCTAATTTGCAATTGTCTTTTTCTGATGTTAATATTTTGCATGCTGTAACTTTGAATGTTAAGTTACATGGTTATAATTATATGCCTAATACAGAAACAATTTGTATTTGATATAGGATTTATTATAAACCACTTTTTACTCTTAATCCTGAGTGTAAAATAATAAATAAAAATGTTAATGAAACAATTCTAATTGAAACTAATTTTAGTCAGTCTCATATAATGACTCGTAGACCCATAAAATGGAATGAGGTAGAATTTCCTAATAATTGGTTTAAGGAAAAAATAGTTCCAACTCAACCTGTAATAGAAACAGAGGTTAGCCAAATAATTCAAAATTCAGATGGAGATGTGTCAATACAATTTTAGAATAATAATAATAATAATTTAATAAAGGCTAACAAATCGGTTAGATCTTCGTTTTCTTATATAGATCCACTAGATAATACTTTTGATAGCCCTAGACCTTATAGAGCTTCAACTTCACAGGTTAATGAGCCTACTTTTGAATCTAGAAAAGATAATAAACTTGACACTAGATTTGATAGGCTAAAAATTAATTCTTTTAATATTGTTCATGGATTTAATATTCAAGACAATAATAATAATGATGACCATAATAGTGATGATACTATTAAACCTACTGAATCTGATCTGCATTTTTATCAATTTTTGATGAAGTTTCCATTAAAACTGTGTCTCCATCATTTGAAGTAGATTGAATATCTTCATCTTCTTCAAATTGATCCTTAAGCTCATCTTGGACCATATTAAACACTTCTTTGAGTAAATCTGCCATGGAAATCATCCCCTTTCGCATCTTTATTTTCTCAGAAGCTTTCCCTAAAATTGAAGATGCTTTCTTTTGTTTATTATTAGCAGCAATTTTAGTCTAATCAGCAACGACTCTAGAAATATTATCCAGAGTCTTTTGTCCTTCCATTTTGCCTATGGAACGATCAATCTGGAGCATTTTGTTCCACCATTTGATATAATAAACTCTTTAAATACAAGGAATATTATCCTCGGGAGAAAAATCAATTTTCGGAACCCATTTCCAGATCCAGGGGATGGAGAACTCCATGAAAAAGAAAATTGAAGCCTTATTGATCACCATTTGGTTTTCGGCTTCTGCCACCTTCATCTTGGGAGAACAATCGACCCATTTGTCGAAAGCCTGACAGAATTGATCAGGAAGGAGCATAGGAGTACGACCATGGGATTTCCACAAACTTAAGAACCAATTAGGAATATGATTCCTAAAAACTTCTGGACAAATTTTTATAAACCAAGTATGTTTTTTTCTAGAGTTTTCATATAAGAAAACTTTAGTAAAAGCTTGGATATAATCCCAGAAATTGAATTTGAAAAGCAATTTGCTTTCTTTAGTTATAAACTCCTTTTCTTCAAAAGAAGAGATTCCACACTCTTCAACAGATATTAACTTTTTTATTATTATCTTGCTGAAACTAAAAATAGATTTTTCCTGTGAACTGGGGAAAAAATGGGAAATTTCACAAGAACCTATCGTTATGAGAATATTTTCATAAAAAGATCGAGGCTTATAAGACTCGACTGTAAAGGAAATAGTGTCCAAATATCTCTGGAGTATCATCCAGGGATCGTTCTTCCATTTAAGATCATTGTATTCAAGGATCATTATTATATCCCTGTGATCTTTTCTTTCAAAAGTGGAGAGACAATCCCCATCCTGGGGAACAGCAATATTAGCTGCAACATCAGTATAAGAGGGTTTTGAAGTAGTACTATTAGGTCCTTCAGACTTATCAGAAGTCGATGAAGAAGAGGGGAAAGTTTTATTATTACTTTCCTAGAATTTTTTGAATAGCAGGAATTCTGCAAACATAGGATCATCTTTATTATTGGGACTCCATTATAGTTTGAACTCGAACTCACACCACTCCTTCGTCCTCTATTAGGGTAAGAATTACGTCCACCTCCTTTATTATGAGGTTTCATTCACCCTGCAAATATTCACGGGTAAGAAAATCAGGAAGAATATTATCAGTTCCTTTTTAATATATTATTTTAAAATCAAACAGGGCTATATAAGCTTGCCACCACGCAAACATTTGTTTTGAAACATCATGTTTAAAATCTTTATTAAATATAAATTGTGCAGACTGACAATCAGTTTTAATAAGAAAAGATTGATTATATAAATCATCTTGGAATTTTAAGACACATTTAACAATGGCAAAGATTTCTTTGGCAACCACAACATAATTCATTTGGCTAGAATTTCATTTTCCAAAACAAAATCTAACAAGAATTTCTTGTTTATTATTTGGATTGATTTGTTTTAATATACCTCCATATCCTAAATCAGATGCATCAGTTTCTATAATTTTATTACAATAAGGATTAGATAATATTAAACAAGGCAAGATTTTAACTTTGTCTTGTATGTTGACAACAGCATCAGTATGACTATCAGTCCAAGGTTTAGGATTCTTTTTAAGTCTATCATAAAGGATTGCAGTATCATTAGCAAGATTTTTATAATAGGCAGATATATAAGTAAGACTACCCAAAAATCTTTGATGCTGAGTTTTATTAGTGATCCTATCAAGAAATTTAGAAGTGAATTCAATACTTCTATTAATAGGTATAATTTTTGCTTTTTCTATAATATGCCCTAAAAATTTTATTTTAGTCTGAAACAAAACCATTTTTGTTTTAGAAATTACAAGTCCACTATTAATTATAGCTTGTTTAAAAATATTAAGATGTTTAAAATGATTTTCTATGGTATTAAAAAATACAAGAATATCATCAATATAAATAATTATAAAATTACTATAAGGATTGAAAATATCATTCATAATTTTCTAAAATTCAGAAGGTGCATTTTTAGGACTGAATGGCATAACATTCCATTCATACTGACCCAAAGGTACATTAAAAGCAGTTTTAAACCTATCATTTTCTAAAATTTGAATTTGCCAGTTTCCAAATTTCAAATCAAATTTAGAAAATATATTAGCATTAAACAACCTATCAAGCAAATCTTTCTTATTAGGAATTGGATACTTAATCGATTTTAAAACCTTATTAGGAGTTTTATAGTTTATTACTAACCTACGTGCACCACATTCTTGTTCATTATGTTTATTAACATAAAATGCAGTACATGACCATGGTGACTTAGTTGGCCTTATTAAACCTTTCTGTAAAAGTGACTCTATTTTTTTTTACAGTATGACAAATATTCTGAATTCATTTGACACGGATGAGCTTTAGTAGGAATATTACCATTAAAGCTATCATCATATGGCAAATTAACAATATGCTTTTTCCTATCCCAAAAAGCATTAGGATGATCATTACAAATTGACAAAGAAAATTAATGTTCAAGAAAAGCAATTTTTTCTTTTAATTTAGAATTATTAAGTTGATCATCAATACGAAGACTAACAACTTCTTCTTTTAAGAAATTTATTTGACTATTCTTAGCTTTTATAATTTCTTCTATTCTATTAAGAATTCTAGAGAATGGCTTAGTTATAAATAGAAAATATAAATCTTTATTTTCATAGATTCCTATAAAACAATTTTTATCAACCATTTTTGAAGGAAGAATTTTCTTTAAAAATGGAGTGCCAAGAATAATTTGGTTTGAAATATTTTTAACCAATAAAAAGCTTAAAGGAATACAAGTATTATTCTTGCAAACAAAAGCTTTTGACAATTTAAAATCAATACCAAGTTTTTCACCATTAGCAGAACGAAGAGTATGAGTCGTTTTCTCAAAATACCTTGTAGTTATTAATCCTTATTGAATACAATTTATACCTGCACCACTATCAACCAAAGCAATCAATTCTTTTGAAAACTTATTATCTATTAACAGGTTTATTTTTATTAACCATTTCTGTGAAGTAACCATTTCTAATTTAGAAAGAAAATTATCATTTTGAATATTATCAAAACCAGGAAAACTATCAAACATATTTTCTATTATAGGTATTACCTATTTACCTTGAGCTATTTCAAGCTTTCTAAGTTTATCTTCAAGAAATATATTATTTCTTTTAATTTTTATGATTTCATTTTTTAAATTATTAACTTCTTGTTTTAAATCATGAACAGAAGTAGGAATATTATTTTTATTTCTATGTTCTAACATTTTAAAAACCTCAGACATAGAATAAGGTTCGTTATTAACATTATTATTAGACACAAACTCTTCATTCCTAGAAGTTGAAGGAGTGTTTTCAATTTGATCAATTATTTTAGATCTTAAAATTGGATCGTTATTAATTTTAAGAATTCTATAGTGCTATCATTATTAATGACATTTAATTCACTAAATTGTGATCTAAGTCTATATAAATCTTCACCTTCAGATTTATCACTAGTCCTGTCTGTATTAATACAGGACTCACCATTTTGACAAGGTTCACACTCATCAGAAGAACTATTAAAACATTCATTTAATGATTCCTTATTAGAAGAAGAAGATATATCATTATCATCCTCACTATTAGAATTGAGCATTAATGTAAAAAGAACATCTTTGATATTATCATCAATATCTAAACTATTAATTTTAGATTTCATTTTACACTTATCAGCATAATGACCTACTTTGCCACATTTATAACAGGCACCATTTTTTTTAAACTTTTTATAAAGTTTTTTATTACTTTTTCTATTATCATGTTCTTTTTCCTTGACTTTCTTATGAGAAAGTTTTCTATATTTTTTCTTTTCATAATAATCTTCTTTTTTATCTTTAGATTTATTATTAATTGGCTTAGGTATTTCCATACCAAATTGACCACAAAATTGACCAAGTTGTTTTCTTTCAGTAATATTATTTCATTTTATTTGTTGGTTTAATTTAATTTCATTACATAAATTTAAACCTTATTGTATACAAGTTCCTATTAACTTACCATAGGTAAACTTATCATAATCAATATTAGGATTATTTTGCCTAAGAGTTTTTCTAACTCTTTCAGCAAACAAAGAAGGAAGACCATCTATATATTTTGACTTCTAATGCGAGCTATTAGACTTAGGGAGTTCTAAGACAAGAATGTATCTTTATACCACCTAAATGAGGTGAGACTTTGACACTTAAGACTATTAAGTAGAGTCCTAATGTGTTTAGAATTATTAGTCCATCTTTCTGTAAAATTTTCTATTATAGTAACAATTATGGTGTACACAGCATTTTCTGTATTATTACTAGGCCCTTGAATTTTAACAGCACTAAAACTTTCATGTTTATTAGCTTGGGTTAAATAATTATCCCACCAACCTTTAAGTTGTCCAGTAAAACCAGCTAAAATCATTTTAGCTACAGTTTTGTTAGTATTACCATTTGCCTTACTAATTGTGGAGTACATTAACATCCTATGAACTAAATTATAAATATGTCGCTCTGTAAAACCATCTAAGTTCCATTCATAAATGCTTTTCCCAGAGTATGAATTATTAAGAATTATATCTTGTTCTTCATGCAAAACATCTTGCGATGAAGGACGGGGATAATAGTAAGTATTCATTGTTGGTCTATCTGCATATTTTTGAAGTTTATTAATTTCTTCATTAATTGCAAATTTATAAGATTCCTTATCAACTTTACTAAGAGTAGATATTCTAAACTCTGAAAATTTTTTAGTTATTAACTTTTCAAGTTCTGTCATGTCTCTAAGCCTAAAAGTAATTCTTATGATATTGTTCATCGATTTAATATTCAAGACAATAATATTAATGATGACCATAATAGTGATGATACTATTAAACCTACTAAATCTGATATGAATTTTTCTGTACGTAATATTTGTATCTAAATTTAAATAATTTCTATGACTAGTTAAAAATTTGATTTTACTCTTGGTTCCAATCATAGAAATTTAATAAAATTGGAATTTAATATAGATCGCTGGAAAATGTTTCACGATTGGTTTTTTAGAACTTTTAATAAAGATGGACAAACAAACTTTCAAAATGAATTTTATAAATTTGCTTTTGAAAAGGATCAATTAATACCTTTTGTTCCTTGGTTTATGGTTAATTATTTTGAACCATATCTTTATGTAGTAGAACGACCTTGTATTGGAGAGAGTGGGCATAAACAAAAATCTGTATTTCCCCCTCAAGATACTTTTCAAATAGAAGGTAATAAAAATCTTGTGTTTGTTGCTTTTAATAATTTTTTAGGTGGTGAACATATGCCAGCCACTATTAGAGAAATTAATATTCTAATTAGACAACAAGATTATGCTAACTTATATTTAAATGTTTTAGGAGAAACTTTAGTCTCATTAGACCAAAGACTTTCTACAATTGTTAATAATAGTCATAGGATTAATAAAAATAAACATGTTAATAGATAATAGGTTTTCAAAAGAATTGATTGCTTTGGTTGATAGTGGTGTAGATTTAAAAATTTGTAATGATCATCCTAATGCTTTTTGGGATAGGAAAAAGCATATTGTTGATTTGCCATATGATGATAGCTTTAATGGTAATATTCCGACTAAAGCTCGTCTGTGTCAAATGAATTCAGAATATTTGTCATATTGTACAAAAGAAATAGAGTCGCTTTTACAAAAAGGTTAAATAAGGCCAACTAAGTCACCATGGTCATGTACTGCATTCTATGTTAATAAAAATAATGAACAAGAACGTGGTGCGCCTAGGTTAGTAATAAACTATAAACCTCTTAATAAGGTTTTAAAATGGATTAAGTATCCAAATCCTAATAAGAAAGATTTGCTTGATATGTTGTTTAATGCTAATATATTTTCTAAATTTGATTTGAAATCTGGATACTGGCAAATTCAAATTTTAGAAAAGGATAGGTTTAAAACCGCTTTTAATGTACCTTTTGGTCAGTATGAATGGAATGTTATGCCATTCGGTCTTAAAAATGAAAGATTGATTATATAAATCATCTTAGAATTTTAAAACACATTTAACAATGGCAAAGATTTCTTTGGCAACCACAACATAATTCTTTTGGCTAGAATTCCATTTACTAGAACAAAATCTAACAAGAATTTCTTGTTTATTATTTGGATTGATTTGTTTTAATATACCTCTATATCCTAAGTCAGAGGCATCGGTTTCTATAATTTTATTCCAATTCGGATTAGATAACATTAAACAAGGCAAGTTTTTAACTTTGTCTTTTATGTTAACAACAGCATCAGTATGACTATCAGTCCAAGGTTTAGGATTCTTTTTAAGTCTATCATAAAGGATTGTAGTATCATTAGCAAGATTTTTATAAAAGGCAGAAATATAATTAAGGCTACCTAATAATCTTTGAAGCTGAGTTTTATTAGTAATCCTATCAGGAAACTTTGAAGCAAATTCAATACTTCTATTAATAGGTATAATTTTCCACTTTTCTATAATATGACCTAAAAATTTTATTTTAGTCTGAAACAAAACCATTTTTGTTTTTGAAATTACAAGTCCACTATAAATTATGACCTATTTAAAAATATTAAGATGTTTAAAATGATTTTCTATAGTATTAGAAAACACAAGGATATCATCAATGTAAACATTTATAAAATTACTATAAGAATTGAAAATATCATTCATAATTTTCTGAAATTTAGAAGGTGCATTTTTAAGACTGAATGGCATAACATTCCATTCATACTAACCAAAAGGTACATTAAAAGCGGTTTTAAAACTATCCTTTTCTCAAATTTGAATTTGCCAGTATCTAGATTTCAAATCAAATTTAGAAAATATATTAGCATTAAACAACCTATCAAGCAAATCTTTCTTATTAGGAATTGGATACTTAATCCATTTTAAAACCTTATTAAGATGTTCATAGTTTATTACTAACCTAGGTGCACCACGTTCTTGTTCATTATGTTTATTAACATAGAATGCAGTACATGACTATGGTGACATAGTTGGCCTTATTAAACCTTTCTGTAAAAGCGACTCTATTTTATTATTGGGACTCTATTAGAGTTTGAACTCGAACTCGCACCACTCCTTCTTCCCCTATTAGGGGAAGGATTACGTCCACTTCCTTTATTATGATGTATCATTCACCCTGCAAATATTCACGGGTAAGAAAATCAGGAAGACTATTATTAGTTCCCTTTTTATATATTATTTTAAAATCAAATGGGGCTAAATAAGCTTGCCACTGTGCAAACATTTTTTTTGAAACATCATGTTTAAAAATTTATTGAAGACTAATTAAAGTTTTTAAAAATTTAATAAAGTAAAGATTACAAATTTACAAAATACAAGGGAGAAATTACAAAACAGCAGTAAAATAAAAACTCTAATTTGAATTCTAAAAGCATCCCCCGCCTATACAATTTGAGGCCCTATAAATAGGAAAAGAAAAGAAAACTATTGCGGACTTGAAAATATAATTCTGAAGTCCAAACAGTGAAAAGCAAAAAGTAAAGTACTGTGCGGATATCAAAATTTTTGAATCCAGAACATTGTACAGTAAAATGTTGATTACAGTATTTTGATATTATTCAAACTACTGTATTTGTCTTATTATGTCAATTATTCAACGACAAGCATAGCGGCTTTCACCACTCACACTATGCCTATTTGTCTTCATTCTTTTTCCTCAACGACTCTATCATTGCGTCAAGGTCTTTTAGCTCATCAAGAGGATCCTGTGCATCTTGGTACAGGTCATATGGATTTTTATCAGTTTTGGATGACGTTTCCATTGAAACTGTGTCTCCATCATTTGAAGCATTTGAAGCAGATTGAATATCTACATCTTCTTCAAATTGATCATTAAGCTAATCCTGGACCATATTAAGCACTTCCTTGAGCAAATCTGCCCTGGAAATCTTCCCTTTATGCATCTTTATCTTTTCAGAAGCTTTGCCTAAGATTGAAGATGCTTCCTTCTGTTTAGTATTAACAGCGATTTTGGTGTAATCAGCAACAACTCTAGAAATATTATCCAGAGTCTCCTATCCTTCAATTTTGCCTGTGGAACGATCGATCTAGAGCATTTTGTTCCTTCATTTGATATAATAAACACTATAAATACAAGGAATATTATCCTCAGAAGAAAAATCAATTTTCGGAACCCATTTCCAGATCCATGGGATGGAGAACTCCATAAAAAAGAAAATTGAAGCCTTGTTGATCACCATTTGGTTTTCGGCTTCTACCTACTTCATCTTGGGAGAACAATCGACCCATTTGTTGAAAGCCTGACAGAATTGATCAGGAAGGAGCATAGGAGTACGACCATGGGATTTCCACAAACTTAAGAACCAATTAGGAATATGATTCCTAAAAACTTCTGGACAAATTTTTATAAACCAAGTATGTTTTTTTCTAGAGTTTTCATATAAGAAAACTTTAGTAAAAGCTTGGACATAATCCCAGAAATTGAATTTGAAAAGCAATTTGCTTTCTTTAGTTATAAACTCCTTTTCTTCAAATGAAGAGATTCCGCACTCTTCAACAGATATTATCTTTTTTATTATTATCTTGCTGAAATTAAAAATATATTTTTCCTATGAACTGGGGAAAAATGGGAAATTTGTCGTTATGAGAATATTCTCATAAAAAGATCGAGGCTTATAAGACTCGACTGTAAAGGAAACAGTGTCCAAATATCTTCGGAATATCATCCAGGGATCCTTCTTCCATTTAAGATCTTTGTATTCAAGGATCATTATTATATCCCTGTGATCTTTTCTTTCAAAAGTGGAGAGAGAATCCTCATCCTAGGGAACAACTGTATTAGCTGCAACATCAGTATAAGAGGGTTTTGAAGGAGTACTATTAGGTCCTTCAGACTTATTAGAAGTCGATGAAGAAGAGGGGAAAGTTTTATTATTACTTTCCTGGAATTTTTTGAACTACAGGAATTCTACAAACATAGGATCATCTTTAAAAGCTGATGGTCCAGAATTCATATTAAGCAATTCTTGCTTCCCATATTTTATTATTGGGACTCTATTATAGTTTGAACTCGAACTCGCACCACTCCTTCCTCCCTTATTAGGGAAAGAATTACGTCCACGTCTTTTATTATGAGGTATCATTCACCCTGCAAATATTCATGGGTAAGAAAATTAGGAAGACTATTATCAGTTCCTTTTTTATATATTATTTTAAAATCAAACGGGGCTAAATAAGTTGCCACTGCGCAGACATTTGTTTTAAAACATCATGTTTAAAATCTTTATTAAACATAAATTGTGCAGACTGACAATTAGTTTTAAAAAGAAAAGATTGATTATATAAATCATCTTGGAATTTTAAGACATATTTAACAATGGCAAAGATTTCTTTGGCAACCACAGCATAATTCTTTTGGCTAGAATTCCATTTTGCAGAATAAAATCTAACAAGAATTTCTTATTTATTATTTCAATTGATTTGTTCTAATATACCTCCATATCCTAAATCAGAGACATCAATTTCTATAATTTTATTCCAATTAGGATTAGATAACATTAAACAAGGCAAGATTTTAACTTTGTCTTTTATGTTGACAATAGCATCAGAATGACTATCAGTCCAAGGTTTAGGATTCTTTTTAAGTCTATCATAAAGGATTGCAGTATCATTAGCAAGATTTTAATAATAGGCAGAAATATAATTAAGGCAACCTAAAAATCTTTGAAGCTGAGTTTTATCAGTAATCCTATCAGGAAACTTTGAAGCAAATTCAATACTTCTATTAATAGGTATAATTTTTCCTTTTTCTATAATATACCCTAAAACTTTTATTTTAGTCTGAAACAAAACCATTTTTGTTTTTGAAATTACAAGTTCACTATTAATTATAACCTGTTTAAAAATATTAAGATGTTTAAAATATTTTTCTATGGTATTAGAAAATACAAGAATATCATCAATATAAACAATTATAAAATTACTATAAGGAAAGAAAATTATCATTTTGAATATTATCAAAACCAGGAAAACTATCAAACATATTTTCTATTCTAGGTATTACACACTTACCTTGTGCTATTTCAAGTTTTCTAAGTCTTTCTTCAAGAAATATATTATTTCTTTTAATTTTTATGATTTTATTTTTTAAATTATTACTTCTTGTTTTAAATCATGAATAGAAGTAGGAATATTATTTTTATTTCTATGTTCTAACATTTTAAAAACCTCAGACATAGAATAAGGTTCATTATTAACATTATTATTAGACACAAACTCTTTATTCCTAGAAGTTGAAGGAGTGTTTTCAATTTGACCGATCATTTTAGATCTTAAAATTGGATCTTTTATTAATTTTAAGAATTCTATAGTGCTATCATTATTAATGACATTTAATTCACTAAATTGTGATCTAAGTCTATATAAATCTTCACCTTCAGATTTATCACTAGTCCTGTCTGTATTAATACATGACTCACCATTTTGACAAGGTTCACACTCATCACTAGAACTATTAAAACATTCATTTAATGATTCCTTCTTAGAAAAAGAAGATATATCATTATCATCCTCACTATCAGAATTGAGCATTAATTTGAAAAGAACATCTTTGATATTATCATCAATATCTAAATTATTAATTTTAGATTTCATTTTAAATTTATCAGCATAATAACCTACTTTGCCACATTTATAACAGGCACCATATTTTTTAAACGTTTTATAAAGTTTTTTTTTACTTTTTCTAATGTCATGTTCTTTTTCCCTGACTTTCTTATGAGAATGTTTTCTATATTTTTTCTTTTCATAATCATCCTCTTTTTTATCTTTAGATTTATTATTAATTGGCTTAGGAATTTTCATACCAAATTGACCACAAAATTGAACAAGTTGTTTTCTTTCAGTAATATTATTTCGTTTTATTTGTTGGTTTAATTTAATTTCATCACATAAATTTAAACCTTCTTGTATACAAGTTCCTATTAACTTACCATAGGTAAACTTATCATAATCAATATTAGGATTATTTTGCCTTAGAGTTTTTCTGACTCTTTCAGCAAACAAAGAAGGAAGACCATCTATAAATTTTGACTTCCAATGCAAGCTACTGGGCTTAGGGAGTTCTAAGACTCTAGACAAGAATGTATCTTTATACCACCTAAATGAGGTGAGACTTTGACACTTAAGACCATTAAGTAGAGTCCTAATGTGTTCAGAATTATTAGTCCATCTTCTAGTAAAATGTTCTATTATAAAAACAATTAGGGTGTACACAGCATTTTTTGTATTATTACTAGACCTTTCAATTTTAACAACACTAAAAATTTCATCTTTATTAGCTTTGGTTAAATAATTAACCCACCAACCTTTAAGTTGTCCAGTAAAACCAGCTACAATCATTTTAGCTATAGTTTTGTCAATATTACCGTTTGCCTTACAAATTATGGAGTACATTAACATCATATGAACTAAATTAAAAATATGTCGCTCTGTGAAACCATCTAAGTTCCATTCATGAATGGTTTTACCAGAGTATGAATTATTAGGAATTATATCTTGTTCTTCATGCAAAACTTCTTGCGGTGAAGGACAAGGATAATAGTAAGTATTCTTGGTTAGTCTATTTGCATATTTTTGAAGTTTATTAATTTCTTCATTAATTGCAGATTTATAAGATTCCTCATCAACTTTACTAAGAGTAGATATTCTAAACTTTGAAAATTTTTTAGTTATTAACTTTTCAAGTTCTGTCATGTCTCTAAGCCTAAAATTATCAATTTCAGAAGGGGGCTGTATGCTAGGCATAGCTACAGTTTTAGGTAATTCTGGAGAAGAAACAATGATTTTATTAAGTTTTTCTGCTAGATCATCTAAAATATTATTAATCCTATGACTAGTATTAACAATAGTAGAAAGTCTTTGGTCTAATGAGACTAAAGTTTCACCTAAAATATTTAAATATAAGTTAGCGCAATTTTTCTATCTAATTAGAATGTTAATTTTTCTAATAGTGACTGGCATATGCTCACCACCTAGAAAATTATTAAAAGCAGCAAACAAAAGATTTTTATTGCCTTCGATTTGAAAAGTATCTTGAGGGGGAAATATAGATTTTTGTTTATGCCCAATCTCTCCAATATAAGTTCGTTCTATTAGAGAAAGATATGGTTCAAAATAATTAACCATAAACCAAGGAACAAAAGGTATTAATTGATCCTTTTCAAAAACAAATTTATAAAATTCATTTTGAAAATTTGTTTGTTCATCTTTATTAAAAGTTTTAAAAAACCAATCGCGAAACATTTTCCAGCGATCTTTATTAAATTCCAATTTTATTAAATTTCTATGATTGGAACTAGGAGTAAAATCAATTTTTTACTAGTCATAGAAATTATTTAAATTTAGATATGAATATTACGTATAGAAAAATCCATATCAGATTCAGTAGGTTTAATAGTATCATCACTATTATGGTCATCATTATTATTATTGTCTTGAATATTAAATCCATGAACAATATTAGAAGAATTAATTTTTAACCTATCAAATCTAGTGTCAAGATTATTATCTTTTCTAGGTTCAAAAGTAGGTTCATTAACCTATGAAGTTGAAGCTCTATAAGGTCTAGGGCTATCAAAAGTATTATCTAGTGGATCTATATAAGAAAACGAAGATCTAACCGATTTGTTAGCCTTTATTATATTATTATTATTATTATTATTATTATTATTATTATTATTATTCCTGAATTGTATTGACACATCTCCATCTGGAGTTTGAATTATTTGGCTAACCTCTGTTTGTATTACAGGTTGAGTTGGAACAGTTTTTTCCATAAACCAATTATTATGAAATTCTACCTCATTCCATTTTATGGGTCTATGAGTCATTATATGAGACTGACTAAAATTAGTTTCAATTAGAATTGTTTCATTAACATTTTTATTTATTATTTTACACTTAGGATTAAGAGTAAAAAGTGGTTTATAATAAATCCTATAACAAATACAAATTGTTTCTGTATTAGGCATATAATTAAAACTATGTAACTTAACATTCAAAGTTACAGCATGCAAAATATTAACATCAGAAAGAGATAATTGCAAATTAGGATAAACATCAAAATAAACCGGGTCATGTGCCAGACTGGACTGTATTATACCCATAAGCGAATGCTTCCAATTCAAATTACGAGCATCATGCAAAATAGCAACAAAACTATTAGGTAAGTTATCAAGAGTAAGCGGTTTAAATGCAACTTGAATTAAACTTATATGAAGAAAAACGATATTAAGATCTATACATATCAATATCAGATCTGTGCAACAATTGTAAAGTAATATCATCACAACTAAGAGGAACAGACTCTTCGGTGGTTTTAACAATTTGTTTTAAATCAATTTTTTCAAAAGTACCCATTTTATAAATAACCTTTGGCTCCACTTTAGGAATGGTCCATTTATTAAGGAGATCAATATTTTTAGGAAGATCCATTTCTTCCAAAACTGTATTTTTAACAGAAGAAAATTTTTCTTTTAGAAAATTCATTTTTTAAGGAAAGTGTTAAACAACCAGAGAAACATACGATCTCTATTCATACATGGCTCTGATACCAAAAGGGGCAGGATCTTATGAGGGAGGACAGGATTTCAAACGGATTCACAAACACCAACATAAAGTTGATTCACAGAAAATAAATTAATCAACAACTCAATAGTCAACTCTTGCTTCCAGACATACACCCCAACACAACGCCCTAACGCCTTCCACACGGCTCAGCGGGCAACAAACAGGGCAATCAAAGAGGTACATGGAAGACTATTAAATTACAAAACCTACTTAGATAATCCAATTCAGAAATCCAAACCCTTCAACATAAGCCTATTCTAAAATGGCCATATGTGCAGAGAAATTATTTAACTCATAGTTGTTTAACACAGAACCCCTTAACCTTGCATTAAGCTAAGGTTATATACCCAATTAATTTAAATAAAGAAAATTGATGTTCAAGAAAAGCAATTTTTTCTTTTAATTTAGAATTATTAAGTTGATCATCAATACTAAGACTAACAATTTCATCTTTTAAGAAATTTATTTGATTATTCTTAGCTTTTATAATTTCTTCTATTCTATTAAGAATTCTAGAGAATGGCTCAGTTATAAATTGAAAATATAAATCTTTATTTTCATAGGTTCCTGTAAAACCATTTTTATAAACCATTTTTAAAGGAAACATTTTCTTTAAAAAAGGAGTGCCAAGAATAATTTGGTTTGAAATATTTTTAACCAATAAAAAGCTTAAAAGAATACAAGTATTATTCTTGCAAACAAAAGCTTTTGACAATTTAAAATCAATATCAAGTTTTTCACCATTAGCAGAACGAAGAGTATGAGAAGTTTTCTCAAAATACCTAGTAGGTATTAATCCTTCTTGAATTCAATTTAAATCTACACCACCATCAACTAGAGTAATCAATTCCTTTGAAAATCCATTATCTATTAACAGGTTTGTTTTTATTAACCATTTCTGCGAAGTAACCATTTCTAATTTGGAAAGAAAATTATCATTTTGAATATTATCAAAACCAGGAAAACTATCAAACATATTTTCTATTGTAGGTATTACTTGTTTACCTTGAGCTATTTCATGCTTTCTAAGTCTATCTTCAAGAAATATATTATTTCTTTTAATTTCTATGAATTCATTTTTTTTAAAAAAAATTAATTTAACCTAATTTGATTAAAATTTATTAATTAACAACAAATAAATAAGTAAATATATATACATACATATATATATTTTTGCTTTTTGCTCTTTCTCCCCCCCTAATGCAAATAAATGTATATATCTAAATATATACATTTATCTAATTATATGTATTTATCTATACATGCATATCTATATACATGGTATATATGCCCCATCACCCCTCACCACCTACGAACCTGTTGGGTTGCCATGGTAGCCGTGAGCAAGGCAGGCTTGCCGGCCACCTAGATCTAACCATTGCTACCTCGGCTGTGGCCATGGTAGTTATGGTTGGCCAAGTAGCCATGGCCAAGGGTCGCCTAGCCAAATTTGGCCAGGCAGTGGCCATGGTAGCTGCTCGTGGCTCGAGGGGATGTATCATTTTTTCTCTTTTTTTTTAAATTTCACTTTTAAGTTATTTATTTTTAATTTAAATTTAATTAAAATTTTAATTTATTTATTATTTTGGGAGGAGATATTTTTTATTATAGTAGTCAAATCAATACTTTTTGTTGGGTTTTTGGAATGAAAATGGAATTGAGTGTTTCTTTTGTTGGTATAATAATAATAAATATATATGGTGTCTATATATATAATACATGTATGTATATTTTGAAAAATGAAAGTTTTGGAGGAAAAATTAGGATATGTTTCTCCAAAATAATTTTAGGATTTAGGGTTTTTAATTTTTAATTTATTTATAATTTTAAAAAATTAATTAAATTATTTTAGATATACTTTTTATTCTAATACTATTGAGTATATAATTTGAGAGAAAATTGTAAGGGCATTCTGTGGCACATTTTGTTTCCTAGAAGGGCAATTCTATCTCTTAATATTTTTTCTCACAGAATAGTGTTGCTAGGGTAAATAACCTAATTTTTCTAAAACACAACGTATTAAATAGACTCCATTTTTATCACAGAGGGGTTTGTGGCAATTTTGAATTACACAGGCAGTAATGTGCATTTAGCCCTATTTTATATATATTTATATTGATATTTGTTGGAATAGTACTCTGCAAGCCAATGAAATTAGCTTTGTACAAACTTTTACCATGTAAAACAATCTTGATTGAATGATATTTTCTATGTGGCCACCTTCATCTTATGCTTTATTATACTTCACTTGCATTTGGATAAAACCTTTAGATCACTTGAGATTGTGAGACTTGATTTGGTGACCATGGAATAAGTCTCACATAGTTGTAATTTTAAAACTTCCAAGTCATAGGATCTTATGAGACGAGGTATCTAAGATTCGGATAAACTTGCCAAAATGATGCATAAATCCAAGGATTGGAGATTGCTCCATTCCATGAGCAACTATATGAGATATAGGTTCATGTTAGTGTGTGCTTATTAGAGAACATGTCATTAAAGACCTACCAGAGAATCCACTAGATAGTCGAAGTAGCAAGTTGGCAATAGCTAGTTCTCCTATTTATGCTAGTATATATTGTTAGTCCTTTGACTTGAGGATCTATGGTAACCTTATGTCTAGTCCTCATATTTTGACTCATCCTTGACCACTTAGCAAGTCTTTTAGGTAGAGATTAGGTATGAGTTAGTTGGAATGGAGGTTTGCGAAATTCAAGATGGAATCTGACTTTTCATTATTGTGAAAGGTGAGTACATGTCCTATGTGTTCTATAATGATTGTTTCCAAAAAATTCTTAAGCAAGGTGGTGTGACAATTTGGAAAGGGAGTTTTCTAAAGGTGAGGTAAAATAAATGGATTCGAACATTGAGAATAGAGACATGGCATCAAGGCTGATGAGGAGCCAACAAATATCTTACGCAAGGCTTCTTTCGGGAGATAGGAGATGGAAGGACTGTATCTATATGGCACGCATAGAGCAATGATGGTTTTCCAGAATATTCATTTCGGCCAATTGTATGGGCTCCATAGGCTTGAGGTTGGACATTGACCATAGGATTGGATATTTTTTGATTAATAAGATTAATTAAATTGAGTCAATTAGTTTAAAAAGAGTTTTAAACTAGAATGAATATAAGATATTCGAAAGTCAAAAGGCATTGTGAGCCCATGTCCAATGAATGGTAGAACTTATTCGGTCACACACAAAATTCAATTAGCTTCCTAATTGATGGAGAAAATTTTCTAAGGAGTTAGAAAAAAGATCTCTTTATCCTAATGGACCGAATTTTGGTGCCAAGTTTGAAGGTCAATTTTGGCTTGATTGATTTAAGTGTTAAATTAATCAACCAATTTAAAGAGTTAAATTAGACCAATAATTAAGGATTTAATTATTTGGTGCCAACATGACCATCAACTGGTTAAGTTAACTTAAAGAGTTAACTTAACAATTGAGTTTAAAGAGTTAAGTCAAAGCATAATTAATTAAATTAAAGAGTTTAATTTGATTAATTAGGAGGAATGCATTTTTGGATAGAAGGGCATCTTAATTAATTTGAAATGAGATTCTAAATGTAATTAAGATGCAAATGAAATTCAAATGAAATTTAGATTCTCTTTGCCATCTATGCACCCTTCGCTGCCCCCTTCATGGAATGTGTGATGCCACCTTGGCATCATATAAATCCACATCTATATATAGATTTAGTAAGGTATATGGCCAGAGAGAGATCTAAGTGTGCCAAAAGGTGTGAAGAATTAGATTATTCATTTCCCTCAAAAAATAACCCTTTTTGCAAGCTAGCATTTCATAAATTGAAGGCTTAGCTTTTTCTTCCTCCTCCTACCAATTTTTCAGCCTCCTCCATTGTTAATTCTCTGGTTCTATTCTAGCTTATGAACTAGAGAATTAGGAAGTCTCATTAGTGTGTGGATTATTATTTCATTAGAGGCAAGACGTGTGCCTTGCTATGTTTTTGGAGAGCTCTTTGCGTGAGATCCGACTTTATGATTTTCTCTAGGACAATATCGATGTCCATTCAATCTGAATTTTTTAATGGATATGCTTCAAGGTGTTTTCTATCTCCAGTAATATTTTCATAATTTTTGGAGGTGATTTGGTAGGGCAATTGTTGCAATCCTTTCGTTGTGCCGCGAGCAGATAGAATCTGGAACCAGTGAAGTGTTCACTTGTTTCTTCTTGGATTTGCTTATCAAGGTAATTATTTATCTAAATCTAAATCCAAGGTATGATTATATCCTTAGGATGCTTGTAGGTATTAGTTATTTTATGTTTTGAAGTTTTGATTATAGATCCTAGTGCTTATCTTGCCTACAAGTGGTATTAGAACCTAAATCATGCTTAGATTTAGATTTTGCTCGGTTGATTGATTCATATGATAGATTGATCTTCATCACCATATTCTTGGTTCAACTGATGGATTGTAGAATTTGGTTGATTTGCATGTGGTTCCTTGATTGATGAATTAAAAGCATGCTATTATGTGTTTTAAGTGTTAATTCATGCAATTAGTATATTTTAATTCATAGTGATTAATGTTGAAAAGTGTTTTGGCATTAACTGATGTTGTGTGTTGATATAGCAGGTTGACTTATGACTGAAAGAGTTTTGGTCTATTTTGGATCCAATTTGATTAGAATTATGTTGGAGATTATTTGAACAATTTAATTCTTACTTTTTCTAATTTTTGAGAGCATGTTTGAGCACTTGTATTTCTAGTTTTAAAACACATTTGGAAAGCTTTAAACCATAAAAACCAAGGCTCCTAGAACAAGCCTAGGCATTGGCCAGGCAGCATGCGCACACCGTGAACATAAACTGCCCAACCATGCGCCAAGGGCTGTCAAGTAGCTCAGTTTTAAGTGTGTTTGGTGAGCTTTGAGTTGTTTTCTCAACTCCTTTAATGTTCAACAAGTTTTTCCACTACACACATTAGTTGTACAAGTGTTGTGCTATGCCTCAAAATTATGTTTGACATATTTGAATGCTTTTGAAAATTGGTTAAAGTTGATTTCCTATTAATGGCATAAGTGTTATGCTTGGTTCAATTATTTATTTATGAGATGAGCATTCAACTGTTAGGATTAATTGTTAATTTTAGATTTATTTATTGTTCATTTAATTATTGAATGAATGATGAATGAATGAGGATGATCATGAGTTTTTTACATTGATTTTATTGTTTCAAAGTTGTTCAAATGCGCTGTGTTAAATGGGGCTTGCATGCCTTTTATAAAAATTATGAGATTAGAACCACTAGGTATGCGGATTTCCATTTCATATAAATGTTGCATAGAGCAAGGAGTTTAAAGGAGGCATGGAGGCCAATTGAAGACCCACGAATGTATTAGATGCACTTATGTAATAGTTTAGTCTAATTCAATTCACTTAAAATCAACCGAAGTGATATACCCATGGCTCTAAGTGTATCACTTGGTTAGGCTCATGGTCATCCCGCCCTAGAAGCATGTTGGCTCCTTTTTGTTTACTTATTTACACTTTTCATATCCTATTAATATGTAAGATGCATAATTAGGATATGGAGAACCTAAATAAGAAGACAAAATAATGAGATCTTTACAAGCAAAAACCTTCACTTAGAACGCTAAGTATTTTCAATATTAAGTCAAAATGATTACAAATTAAAAGAGTTTTAATTAATCCAACCTTTCCACCAATAGTGTATGCCATGATGTTGCTACCAATTTTGTGTGAGGACACTCGGTCATGGGGGTCACACTTAGGAGGAAAGTTGTGAGCATATATTAAGCATGAGATGCACCTTTGACTTGGGAACCCTCATGCATTAGCACTTGGTCACAGGGGATGTTATGAGGCCATCTTGAGATAAAGATTGATTGGTGGGTTTGACTTAACACTTAGTAGTATAGATGGCACACGGTCACATGGGTTTATATAAAAAGTGAGGCAAAATATATCAAAAGTTGCATGAGATGCAATTAGCAAAAGTTGCTTACCCTTCGATTGCTTATGGATGGCACTCGGTCATGGGGGTCCATTAGCAAGTCATTGGTGGTCTTGATTCTCATTGGGAACTGTGATTTTTTGAATTCTTTGAGGGGGTGAAGGATTTGATAAAATAGTGGGAGAAAAACATAATTGAAAGACCATGAACATGTTTTAACATCAAATTCAATCACATGCTAGTTCTCTTTTTTCGCCTCATGTAGATTTTTGAAATCTTCAACAAAAAAATGGCTAAAAATCCATTTGCAAGCATTTTGGAAATCAATAAACTCATCGGGCTTAACTTCCAACATTGGTAGAGAAACCATAAGATAATTCTTAATTTCGATAAGAGGACATATGTTCTTGATCAAAGTCCACTGGACACTTTGGGTATTAATGTAATGGATGAGGTTCATGAAGTGTTCACAAAATTTTTGGATGATGATCTACAAGTTAGATGCCTCATGTTGCCATCTTTGACTAATAAGCTCCAAAAGACTCATGAGCACATGAAACATGCTTCTAAGAACTACACACACCTACAAGAGTTGTATAGTGTTCAAACCAGATACAAAAAGTTCACTTTGTCTAAGGAGCTCTTTAATACAAGGATGCATTAAGGGGTAAGTGTCTATGATCATGGGCTAAAGATGATTGGACTCATTTAAATGGTTGGACAACTTGACGTGATCATAGATGATGACCTTTATGTGGATTTGATCCTCCAATCGTTGCCACTTCATTGTGAACTTTAATATGTTCAAGCAAACACGTATGATCAATGAATTGGTGAACATGTTAATGACCATAGAGGCGATAATGAGAAGAGAAAAACCTCTTATGATGGCATTCTCCTCCAAGTTGAAGGGTCTTTGGAGCCCTAGAAAGAGAGGTAAGAGGAAAAAGAGTTCTTTCTCAAAAAGGAAATAACCTGAGAAAAGTTTTTAGAGAGTTAAGAAGAAGGCTAAAATTGATGCAAATTATTTCCATTATGATGAAAATGGTCATCGAAAAAGAAACTGCAAAGTTTACGTAAGTTCTCTTGAGAAGGGTATGTATTTCTTTGATGTGAATTTGATGACTAATTTTTCCTCATGGGTATTTGATACCACTTGTGGTTCTCATCTCTGTAATTCCTTATAGTGGATGAAAAGAAAAAGGAGTCTATGGGAAGGAGATATGATCTTCCACCTTGGAAATGGAACATGAGTTGCATTTGAGGTCCAAGGTGTAGTAACACTAGACTTAGGAAATTTTTGTATTGTTCTTGATCTGATTTACTATGTACCTAATTTTGTTAAGAACATTTTTAAAAATCCTGCTTTAGATAATGAAGGATTTGATTTTTCAATATCAAATGGGAAGTTGAAAGCATTAAGGAATGGTTCCTTAATTGCACATGGTACATTAGTTAAGGGATTATACATGCTTGATTTTCCCACTTCTCTAATGCTTGCTGAAATGAATAAAAAGAAGTAAGATATCTAAGAAGATGTCATTTTACGGCATACAAGACTTGGTTATATCCCTAAGAATAAGATGAGCAAGTTGAAAGCTCTCAAAGCACTAAAAGTTAGTGGCATTGAGGACTTTCCCACTTGTGAATCTTGTTTGAAGGGAAAAAATGACCAAGGCTCCCTTTGTAGGACAAATGGAGTGATCTACAATTCTTTTGAATTTGATCTATATGGATGTTTGTGGGCCACTAAGGGTTAGTGAGAGAGATGGCTATTCTTACTTCATCACTTTCACTGATGACCATAGTCAAAACAGACATGTATGTCTTTTGAAGTATAAGTCTGAGGCCTTTGTAAAATTCAAAACGTGTAAGAATAAAGTAGAAAAGTATAAAGGACTTAATATTGAAGCCCTTTTATTAGATCGAGGAGAGAAATACTTAAGTATTGAGTTCTTGGTTTATCTTAAAGAGAATGGAATTCTCCCTCAATGGACTCCACTCGGCATACCCTAACTTAATAGAGTAGCCAAGAAGAGAAACCGTACTTTATTAGACATGGTACATTCCATGATGAGTTTTTCTAATGTACCCATATAGTTTTTGGGAAATGCCTTAGAATCGACTGCGAGGCTACTGAATATAGTATGTTCAAAGTTAGTGCCAAAAACCTCATATGAGATATGACATGGCAAAGCACCCTCTTACCACTATCTAAAGGTTTGGGGATTTTCTGCCTACCTGAGATGTACGATGGGGAATAAATTGGATAGTAGATCCACTTTGTGTAAGTTTGTGAGATACCCAAGAGTGTCTATGGGCTATTATTTCTATGATCCCCTAGAACAAAAGGTGTTTGTCTTGAGGAACGCCCACTTTTTGGAAAAAAAATTTCAATTGGATAGAAAGGGTATTGTCATTAAGCTTGATAAAGTTCAAGATGATCAAGAAATCCCACAAGAGGTGAAAATAATAGAATTGCAAAAACCTAGCATACAACCTCTAAAAAGGTCAGACTGGATCATGAAGCAACCCGAAAGGTTTAGATTCCTTTATGAGACAAGTCAATTGGATGAGAATTTGAAGACCTATAAGGAAGTTATGTTGGACATAGATTTAGGATGTTAGCTTGATGCCATGAGATCCAAAATGGGCTCCATGTACTCAAACAAAACATAAACTTTGGTGGATCCACCAAAAGGAATGGTTCCTATTGGTTGCAAGTGAATCTATTAGTGAAAGCTTAGGGTAGATGGAGAAGTAGTGACTTTTAAAGTACGACCAGTGGCTAAAGGTTACACTTAAAGACTCGGTATTGATTTTAAGGAAACCTTTTCACTGGCCACTATGCATAAGTCCATTCGAATCTTACTAGTTATAGCTGTATATAATGACTATAAGATATGGCAAATGGATGTGAAAACCACTTTCCTCAATGGAGATATTGAAGAAGAAATTTACATGGAGCAACCACAAGGTTTTACATTTAAAGGGAGAAAATAAAAGGTTTGCAAGCTCCAAAGGTCTATCTATAGACTCAAACAAGCATCTTAAAGTTGGAACATACATTTCAACAAAATCGTCAAATTATTTAGCTTTGTGAAAAATATGTATGAGCCATGTGTGTACAAGAAGGCTAGTGGGAGTTTAGTATAGTTTATTATGTTTTATGTCGATGACATCTTTCTCATTAGGAATGAGGTATAAATGTTAGAGTGCACTAAAGTATGGTTGCCTACATAATTCTCCATAAAGGATTTGGGAGAAGTATCCTACATATTAGGAATATATATCTATAGAGATAGATCGAGGAGGATGCTGGGGCTTTCCTAGACCATGTACATTGACAAGATACTAAAGAGATTTAGTATGAAATAATTCAAGATAGGGTTTCTTCCCATGAGACATGGCATTCATCTCTCTAAGACTATGGCCCCCAAGATTGAGGAGGAGAAATGAATAATATCTCAAATACTCTATACCTCGACAATATGGAGCATAATGTATGTGGTTCAACGTACAGGACCAGATGTGGTACACTCACTAAATGTTACGAGTAGGTTCTAATCCAACCCTGGTGAGAGTCATTGGATGGCTGTAAAAATGATCCTTAAGTACTTAAGAAGAACTAAGGACTTCTTTTTAGTATACGACAGTGGAGAATTGAAGCTTGAAGGGTTTTTGGATTCTAATTTCCAATCCAATATAGACTATCTCAAATCTACTTTTGGATTCATATTTTACCTCAATATCATGTGGTAAGTTGGAAATGTTCCAAACAAGACACTATGGCCGATTCAACCATAGAGGCAGAATACATTGTGGCTTCGAAAGCTGTAAAGAAAGATGTTTGGATGAAACTTCATTTAAAATTTGAATGTAGTGCTTAGCATTGTGGAGCCAGTTGTTGTCTTCTGTGACAACAACCGGGCAGTAGTGCAAGCTAAAGAGCCAAGATCTCATCAGCAATCCAAGCACGTATTAAAGTGATATCCTTTGATCCAGGAGATCATTAATAGAGGTAACATTCGAGTGGAGAGAATTATCTTGAAAGAGAACATAGTAGATCCACTGACAAAACCTCTATCGCAAAAGGTCTTTGAAGGACATCTTGAGAAGATGGGTCTTAAGGCCAAGAGGCATTAACTTTAGGGCAAGTGGAAGATTATTGGAATAGTGCTCTGCAAGCTAATGAGAATGGCTTTGTACAAACTATTACCGTGTAAAGCAATCTTGATTGAATGATATTCTCTATATAGCCACCTTTATCTTATGCTTTATTATACTTTACTTGCATTTCGATGAAGCCCTTAGATCACCTAAGATTGTGAGACTTGGTTTGGTGATCATGGAATAAGTCTTACATGATTATGATCTTAAAACTTCCAAATCACAGGAACTTATGAGACAAGGCATCTAAAACTGGATAGACTTATGCTAACGATGCAAAAATCCAAGAGTTGGAGATTGCTCCATTCCATGAGCAACTATATGAGATACTGGTATATGTTAATGGGTACTTGTTAGAGAACAAGGCATTGAGAACCAGCGGAGAATTCACTAGATAGTCAAAGTGGCAACTTGGTAGTGGCTAGTTCTCCTGTGTATGCTAATACATGTTATTAGTCCTCTGACCTGAGGATCTATGGTAATCTTATGTCCGGTTTTCATGCTTTGACTCATCTTTAACTACTTAGTAGATCTTTCAGGTTGAAATTGTGTATGAGCTACTTGACATGGAGGTTTGTGAGATCTAAGATAGAATCTAACTTTTCCTTATTGTGAAGGACGAGTACATCTCCTATGTGCTTTATAATGATTAATTCCAAGAAATCCTTATGCAAGGTGGTGCTATAATTTGAAAAAAGAGTTTTTCAAAGGTGAGGTCACACAAATGGATTCAAACATTGAGAATAGAGACATCGTATCGAGGCTAATGGAGAGTTGACAAATATCTTACCCTAGGCCTCTTTTGGGAGATAGAAGACAAAAGGAATGTAATTGCATGGCACACGTAAAGCAATAGTAGTTCTCTAGAATATTCATTTTGACCAATTAGTTGGGCTCCACGTGCTTGAGGTTGGATGTTGACCATAGAGATTTGGTACTTTTACATTAATGGGATTAATTGAATTGAGTCGACCAGTTTAAAAGGAGTTTTAAACTAAAATGAATATAAGATATTCGAAAGTTACAAGGCATTGTGATACCATGACCAATGAATGGTAGAACCCTTTAGGTCACACACAAAATCCAATTAGCTTAGTAATTGATAGAGAGAATTTTCTAAAGAGTTAGATAAGGGATCTCTCTATCTTAATGAACTGAATTTTGGTGCCACGTTTGAAGGTCAATTTTGGCTTGATTGATTTAAGTGTTAAATTAATTAATTAATTTAAAAAATTAAATTAAACCAATAATTAAGGAGTTAATTATTTGATGCCTACATGACCATCAACTATTCAAGTTAACTTAAAGAGTTAAGTTAACAATTGAACTTAAAGAGTTAAGTCAAAGCATAATTAACTAAATTAAAGAGTTTAATTTGATTAATCAGGAGGAATGCATTTTTGGAGGAAACACTCAAGTGATATTTGAGATGGCATCTTAATTAATTTAAAATAAAATTCCAAATATAATTAAGATGCAAATGAAATTTAAATGGAATTTGGATTCCCTTTGCTACCTAATCACCCTTAGCTCCTCTCCATAGAATGTGTGATGCCACCTTGGCATCACACAAATCCACATCTATATATAGATATACTACTATATATAGATATAGTGAGGTACATGGCTAGAGAGAGAGATCTAGGTGTGCCAAAAGGTGTGAAGAATTAGATTTTTTATTTCCCTCCAAAAACAACCCCTTTTGCAAGCCAGTATTTCATGAGTTGAAGGCTTAGTTTTTTCTTCCTCTTCCTACCAATTTTTTGGCCTCCTCCATTGTAAATTCTATGGTTTTATTTTAGCTTATGAACTAGAGAATTAGGAAGTCTCATTGGTGTGTTGATTATTTCAATAGAGGCAAGACATGTGCCTTGCTCTGTTTTTGGAGAGCTCTTCACACGTGGTTTGAATTTACGATTTTCTCCAGGACAATCCAGATGGCCATTGGATCTAAATATTTTATTGGAGATTCTTCAAGGTGTTGGCTATATCCAGTAATTTTTCCACAAGTTTAGGAGGCAATTTGGTAGGGAGATTGTTGCAATCCTTTTGCTGCGCCGCGAGCAGATAGAACTTAGAACCAGTGAAGTATTCATTTGTTTCTTCTCAGATTTGTTTATCAAGGTAATTCTCTATCGAAATCTAAATCCAAGACATGATTAGATCCTTAGGATGCTTGTAGGCACAAGTTATTTTATGTTTTGAATTTTTTATTATAGATCTTAGTGCCTTTCTTGAATTCAATATGACATACATATTTATATGATATTTATATTGATATATAAAGTTTTTAATTTTTTTATCAGCATTTTGTTACATATTTTTAAAAAAAATTATTATTTTTTTAAAATTTTTTTTAATGAAGGTTGATTGGGCACTTCAAATTTTGTGGAGTTTTTATAAATAAATTAAATTTTTGGAGCTATTGGTTAATTAGTTTTTTTTCAAATTTAACGATTTTTCCTAACACTAACGAAAGTTGAGGTGTTGTCTCAAATGTGTTAAAAAATTTAGAGTTTTGGTCTTATATGTGTCAATATAAGTTCCAAAAGTGTATACCCTGTCCAATGGGACCAAAAATGTAATTTTTCTAATATAACCAAACACTACGTTAGCAAAAAAATAAAAATAAAAGGTAAGGGCTCCATTGAAATGGTAATAATTTTATTAGGCTAGTTGCAATTTATCCCCTTTTGATTTGTGAAATAAGCATCAAACCGTCATGTGAAAAAAAATATATATACAAAACAACTTCTTTATGTTTTATAAAACCATACACACCATCTTCTCCTCCACATTTGTTGCTCATTTAACATAATTTTAATACAAAAAGATCAATTTACCCTTAATCATTTCACATATATACAATTCAATTTAAATAACTTCTTATTATCATATTTTATTTTTTTGCTTTTTTTTTCATCCCTTTCTTTTCTTGTATTTTCATTTCTTTGTTCTTCTATCATTTCATATATTTCTCATTTTATACATATATATAAATTTATCATCATTTTTCATTTCTCATTATTTCATATATTCTCATTTTATACATATATATATAATTATCTATAAATTTTAAATAATTTTTATTTTTATATTTTTTCTTTCAAATTATTCATACATATATACTTATGTTTTCTATTTGTACTTATTCACACATGTATAATATGCATATACATAAATTTGTCAATAAAATTTAAATTACTTTTATTTATATCTATGTTTTCTATTTATTCATTATGAATTAATAATATGTAATATTTATAAAAATATATAATATAATTTTTTATTCATATTTATATACATATATAGTGTGTATATATACACCATAAGAAAATAGGTTAATCGCGGCATATATTTTGCGACAGTTTGTCTCAACCACTATAAAATATTAATTTGACGATGGTTAAGCGACGATTTATCCAAACTGTGGTGGAATTGTTAATAACTGGTGGCAGTTAGTGTAATTGCCATTGAATGAATAATTTCACGTTGGTTTTTCTAAACCACAGCAATTAATAATGTTATTTCTTTTGCTTAATAGATTGCCCTTTGTGTTTTACTTTAAAAGGTTTTGTCCATAATTTTTTAATATATATATATGAAATACCAATTATTTTTTATAAATAATTTTTTAATAAATTTCTAAAATAAAGGGCTTTATATTACAAGTTCTTCTACAAAATGTAAAGAGGTATTCACTTATTTTTAAAATTTGAACATACTCCTATAATAATTTAGACCATATGAATTTTAAGTTTTTATTTTATTCATACATCGCAAGGCTTATTTTGAAAGGCAAAATCTAATATTTGTATAAGTTTAAAAAATTCATATAATATATTTTCATTAAAAACTTAGCCAACACCCACTTAGTCTATATTTCTACTTGTCTATTAATATTATATATTTTGATTAATGAAGTGAATTATATAATATTTTCTTTACCCAAAACTCACAATGCAAAAATATTACTCCTTTACCGAACAATTTATATATACATATATGTAATAAAATTTCCTTGCTTCATGCAACTATGTTATATAATTATCCCACACTTTTTGTTTATTTCATTTAGTTCACTATTTGATACTTTTATTTTATTTATTCAAATAAAAATTATTATTTTATTTTTAAAAATGATAATATTATTCTAAAATATTCTAATAAACTAATTATGTCATATCATTAATTTTCAAAATTATTTTTAATAGTGTAAAAATTCACACCTTTTACTCTTCCAACTAATATTTTTTATAATTTTATTTTATTTACATTAAGAACTAAAGGTCCAAATGAGATGAGATAATTCACGAACAATTTGAGTTTGTAAATTAAATAAGCTAAGCCAAGCCAAGCTTAATAAGTATAAGTATCTATGCACATATCGATACTAACAAATATCAGTTGTAGCCAAGTTGGTAACCTCCTTGTTGTAGGTGTGAGTTTGAGTCTTTGTTGTAGCAGATTTTAAGTTTCCATTACTAGCAGGCTGGTAGGCACGAGAGGGCTGGTGGGCAAGTGGGTGTGTAGGTTTCCATTTCCAATAAGTGTGCAAGTGTGCTAACAAGGCTGGCTAGGTGAATTGGTCCTTCCAACCAAAAAATTGTTGGACCTAGCATTCTTTAGCTCATCTGTCGGCAGCCTATTGTGCCATTGCCGAACATGCCTAGGTCCATCATGCCTTAGCCTATTTAGGTGGCCCTGGTTGCGAAGCCCAACCTTCAATCTAGTGCCAAGTCCGTCACTCAAGCCCCAAGGTTGGGCTTCAGCCAGTTGGAGCAGCCCATGGGGCAGATGGCCCAATTAATATTGGGCCCACCCATTAGGTGCTAAATGTAACAAAACTTTTAACTCTTTTGTAATGAAACTCTTAGTTATTTATTCATTAGTAACGAAATATTTATTTTTGAATCAAAATATTATTTGACTATTTGTAACCAAATATTTTGTTACATAAACAATTAGAAACTATACTTAATTAAATAAATAATATTATTATATTATGCATTGGTAATAAAAAATAAAAGGCAAAAAAACTACCAACATTTTGATAATTAGGTATTTCATTATGCTGTAGAAATCTATTGTAACTAATACTGTTTTGTCACTAATACGGAACTTTGTGTGATGATACAGTTCGTCGCCACAAGGTCCTCATTCATAACGAACCATAAATTTTATTACTAAGACCTTTTGCTATGGGGTTTAAGGCACAAAACTTCAGTAACAAAAACTTCATTACAAATATTTGGCGTAATGAATTTCAGTATTATGGTAACTAAACTATTCGTTACTAAAAGTGTAATTTGTTATAGTGAAGGTAAGCAAACCAAATGTTTTGCCTCTATTGATATGATCCACATACCAATTGAACTCCAATTTCTCCTTTGATTTAGCTAGAGAAATGAGAGGAGAAAGGCATGGTGAAGGCCAATTTTGAGGTTGGGAGAAGAAGAGAAAGCAAAATTTCAACTGATGAGGTAATGCATGGAGAGAGGTTTTTGGAGGGAAATGCAAAAAATATAATTCTTCACACCAATTGTGAAAGTGCTGAATCCTTTCGCCTCTATATCTTTATATAGAGGGAGGATAGTGTGATGTCAAGTTGTCATCACACCTTCCTCAAGGTGGGCAGCTACTTGCAATCTTAGGTGCCAAATTTAAATTCAGATCTCATTTGAACTTCATGTGCATTTTAACTTAATTTGTAATCTAATTTCAAATTAATTAAAATGCTAATTCAAGTGAACTCTTCATTTGAATGTTTCCTCCAAAATATATTCCAACCATTAATTAAATTAAACACTTAGTTTAATTAATTAACATTTGACTTAACACTTAAGCTAATAATTTAACTCTTAAGCTTAATTTTATTAACTTAACTCATTAAGTTAACTTGACCAATTGATGATCATTTGGGCACCAAATAAGTAACTCCTTAAATATTGGTATAATTTAACTCCTTAAATTAATTGATTAATTTAACATTTGAATTAATCAAGCCAACATTGACCACAAAATTAATCACCTCAAAAATCGGTCCTCTAGGAGTGAATATTCTAACACTTAGAAAATTCCTGCATCAATTAGTAAGCTAATTGAATTTTGTGCGTGACCCAATAGGTTCTACCATTCATTGGATATGGGCTTACAATTTCTTGTGACTTTTGAATAAATTATATTCATTTGAGTTTAAAATGCTTTTAAACTAATCGATTCAATTCAATTAATCTCATTAATTGAAGAGTACTCAATCTCTATGGTAGATGTCCAACCTCAAGCCCATAGAGCCCAACTAATTAGTCAAAATGAATGCTCTTAAAGAACCATTGTAGCTCTATATGTACCATGCAAATATGATCCTTCCATCTCCTATCTATCGAAAGAGGTCTAGAGTAAGATATTTGTTGGCTTCCCAATAACCTTGATGCTATGCTTTTATTTTCAATGTTTGATTCCCTTGTGTGACCTCACCTTTGGAATACTCCTTTTCCAAATTATCACACTATTTTGCATAAGGATTTCTTAGAATTGATCATTATAGAATACATAGGAGATGTACTCGCCCTTCACAAAAATGGGGAGTCAGATTCCATCTTGGATCTCACAATCTTCTATGCCAAGTAGCTTATGCCCAATCTCAACTTGAATGGCCTACTAGCTGAGCAAGGATAAGTCAAATTATGAGGACTGGACAACACGTTACCATAAATCCTTAGGTTAAAGGACTAATTATATGAACTAGTGTAAGCTGGACAACTTGCCACTCCAGCTATGTAATAGATTCTTCGGTGGGTCTTCAGTACTTTTTTCTTTAATAAACACCTACTAATATGCACCTATATCTTATATGGTATTGCACATGAAATGGGGTAACATCCTATCTTTGGATTGATGCATCATTAGCACAAGTCTATTCAAATCTTAGATGCCCTATCTTATATGATCCTATGACTTAAAAGGTTTAAGATCACAATCGTGTAACATTTATTCCATGATCACCACCTAGTGAACGGACTAGGTCCCATTGTCTAGTGTGATCTAAGGGCTTCATCTAAATGCTTCTGAAGAAATAATGAGCATAAGATGAAGATGGCCATAGTGAGAATATCACTCAATCAAGATTGTTTTATAAGAAAATAGTTTTACAAGGCCAATCCAATTAGCTTACCAGGCACTATTCCAATAGGGAATGCTTGCATTGTACTTAATCGAATTTATTATGTACCCCACCTCGTTAAGAACATTATTTCAATTCCTATTCTTGATAATGAAGGATTTAATTTTTCTATATCGAATAGGAAGTTGAAGATATTAAAGAATGGTTCCTTAATTGCTGAAGGTACAATAATTAACGAATTGCAAATACTTGATTCTCAACCTTCATTAATGCACATTCAATTAAGTACAAGAAAATTAAGTAACCAAGAAGATTCCATTTTATGGCATGCAAGACTTAAGCATATTTCTAAAAATAGGATGAACAAGTTAGAAGCTCTCAATGCACTAAATGTTAGTGGCATTGGGAATTTTCTTACTTGCGAATATTGTTTGAAGGGAAAAATGACTAAGGCTCTTTTTGTAGGACAAATGGAGCACTCTAAAAATATTTTGGATTTGAACTATATGGATGTTTGTAGTCCACTAAGAGTTAATGGAAGAAAAAGCTATTCTTACTTCATCACCTTCATCAATGATTATAATTGGTTTGGACATGTGTATCTTATGAATTACAAGTTCGAAACCCTAGAAAAGTTCAAAGAGTATAGAAATGACGTAGAAAAGCAAAAGAGGATTTGTATTAAAGCTCATTGATCAGATTAGGGAGGGGGGGAGAATACATAAGTATGGAATTCTTAGATTATCAAAAGGAGAATGGAATTTTCTATCAATAGACTCCACCCAATACACCCTATCATAATGGAGTAGCCAAGATAAGAAACTCTATCTTGTTGGACATAGTATGTTCCATGATAAACTTTTTCAATATGCCCATATCCTTTTGGGAATAAACCTTATAGATGAAAGTGAAATCACTAAATATAGTACCTTTAAAGTTGGTGCCAAAAACACCACATGAGATATGGTATGACAAAGCACCCTTTTTCTATTACCTCAGGGTTTAGGATTCTCCTGCTTATGTGAGATAAATAGTAGGAGATAAGTTGGATAGTAGATCCACCTTGTGCAATTTTTTGGAATATTTGAGAGAATCTATAGGTTATTACTTTTATGATCCTTTGGAACAAAACATATTTATTTTAAAGAACACCACTTTTTTGGAAAAGGATTTTCTATTAGATAGAAATGGCATTGTTGTTGAACTTGATAAAGTTCAAATGATCATGAAATCCCACAGGCGATGAGAATGAACAAGTAATAGAGCCTCACACACAACCTCTAAAAAAGTCAGATTGAATCAAGGAGTAACCTGAAAGGCTTAGATTTCTTCATGAGATGGGCCAATCAGATAATTATCCAAATACTTATAAGAATGCTATGTTGGACACAAACTCAGGAAGTTTGGTTAAAGCCTTGGGATCTGAAATGGAGTCTATATATTTCAACAAAGTATGGACTTTGGTAGATCCACCAAAAGAAATAGTTTCCATTAGTTGTAAGTGAATCTATAAGTGAAAGCTAGGAGTTAATGGAGAGGTAATAGCCTTTAAGGTGTGACTAGTGGCAAAGGATTATACTTAAAGACCTGATATTGATTTCAAAAAAAACCTTTTCATCGGTTGATATGTCTATGTCCTTTTGAATTTTACTTTCCAAAGCTGCATATTATGACTATGAGATGTGACAAATTGATATGAAAATTTCTTTCCCCAATGACAACATTAAAGAAAATTTACATGCAACAACTATAAGGTTTTAAATCCAAAGGGAATGAGCAAAATGTTTGCAAATTCTAGAGATCCATTTCTAGACTCAAACAGGCATTCCTAAGTTGGAACATTTGTTTTGATAAGACAGTCAAATTATTTGGCTTTGTCAAAAATGTGTTTGAACCTCGTGTGTTTAAAAAGGCTAGTGGGAGTAGTATATAGTTTATTGTGCTTTATGTTTATGACATTCTTCTCATTGGAAATGAGTGAGAAATGTTAGAGTGTACTAAAGCATGGTTATCTACTCAATTCTCCATGAAGGATTTGGGACAAGCATCCTACATATTAGGAATATATATCTATAGAGGTAGATCGAGGAAGATGCTGGTGTTTTCCAAACTCCGTACATTGACAAGATACTAACGAGGTTTAGTTTGAAAGAATCCAAGAGAAGATTTCTCTCTATTGGATATGGAATTTGTCTCTCTAAGTCTATGGCCCCTAAGACTAATGATGGGAGATAGAGAATGTCCCATATATCTTTTGCGTCCGCTATTGGGACCATAATGTATGTCGTTCAATGTACAAGATTGAATGTAGCACATGCTCTAAGTGTTACAATCCGTTTCCAATCTAACCCTAATGAATGTCACTAGATGGCCATTAAAATAATCCTTAAGTACTTGAGAAGGACTAAACACTTATTTTTGGTATATAGCAATAGAGATTTGAAACTCAAGGGGTTTTCAAATTTTAGTTTTAAATTCAATGTTGAAGACCTAAAATCCACTTCTAAATTTATATTTTTCCTTAGTAGTGGCGCGATTAGTTGGAAGAGTTTGAAAAAAGACACCATGGCCAGTTCAACCATAGAGGCAATGTGCATTATGGCTTTGAAAGTTGCAAAGAAAGGTGCTTGGATGAAAAGCTTCTTTTAATAGTTAGATATAGTGCGTAATGTTGCTGAGCTAGTGGGTATCTTCTACGATAGCGATGGGGCGGTAGCACAGGCTAAGGAGCCATGATCTTATCAGTGATCCAAGCATATTTTGAGGTAACATCGTTTGATCTAGGAGATCATTGATAAAGGGATATCCGAGTAGAGAGAATTGCTTTGGAAGAGAATATTGCTGATCCATTAACTAAACCCCTACCAAAAAGGTCTTTAAGGGTTATATTGAGAAGATAGGTCATAAGACAATGGGTAATTGGCTTTAGGTAAAGTGAGATTTTGTTGGAATAGTACCCTAGAAGCAAATTAAATTGGCATTGTAAACTATTTCACTGGTGATACAATCTTAATTAAATGATATTCATTAAATGGCCATCTTTATCTTATGCTTATAATTGCTTCACTAGCATTTAGTTGAAGCCCATAGATCACACAAGACTACAGGACTTAGTCCATACACTTGGTGATGATCATGAAATAAGTCTTACATGATCGTGATCTTAAATTATCCAAGTTATAGGATCTTATGAGATTGGGCATCAAAGATTTGGATAGACTTTCACAAATAATGTATAAATCTGAAGGTTAAATGTTTCCCCATTTCATGAGCATGCCATATGAGATATGGATGCATATTAGTAGATGTTTGTTAAAGAGAAAAGTACTAAAGACTCATTCGAAGAATCTATTATATAGCTGAAGTGGTAAGTCAGTAGTGGCAAGTTTTCTTCCTCACACTAGTACATATAATTAGTCATTTAACCTGAGGATCCATGGTGACCTTGTGTTTAAGTTCTCATACTTTGACTCTTCCCTGGCCACGTAACACGCATTTGGGTAGTAATTGGGCATGAGCTATTTAGATTGGAGGTTTGTGAGATATAAGACAACATCTGCCTCATCGTCTTTAGGAAGGCCAAGTACATCTCCTATGTATTCTATAATGATCAATTTTAAGAAATTCTTGTGCAAGGTAGTATGATAATTTGAAAAAAGAGTTTAACAAAGATGAGCTCATAAAGGGGAATCAAACATTGAAAATAGAAACATAATATCGAGGTAATTAGAGGGCTAATAAATATCTTACCCTTGGCCTCTTTTGGGAGATAGAAGACAAAAGGATTGTATTTAGATAGTACGCATAGAGCCAGAATAGTTCTCCAAAAGTATTCATTTTAGCCAATTAGTTAGGCCTCATGGGCTTGAGGTTGGATATCAACCATGAAAATTAGGTACTCTTCAAACAAAGGACATTAGTTGAATTGAGTCGATTAGTTTAAAGGAGTTTAAACTAATTGAATATTAGATATTCTAAAGTCACAAATAGTTGTGAGCCCATGTCCATTGAATGGTAGAATCTAATGGATCACACACAAAAGCCAACTACATATCCTCGATAATGAAGGCAAATTTAAAAAGTTGAAGTACTTCTTCTAGCTTTGCTCATTTTTGAGCAAAACAATGTAATTATCATACCAAATATGAATCAATAGCATGTTTAAATCATTTTTATATTGCGTAGCCTAGTTAATTTGCATTTTTAATGCTTTGATTATTAAATCCTATGGCTACATGTGACTTCAAGTAGTATCGGAGCATAATTCATGATATGATTTGGATTTTTGATTGATTAATTCTTGTGATGAATTGGTCAAAACCATCAAATACTTTATCTAACCTATAGATTGAGGTGTTTGGTTGATGATGTGTGTGGCTCCATGCTTGATGAGTTTAAATTATGCTAATATGTGTTTTAAGTGTTAATTCATATGTTGAGCAAGTTTTAATTCATAGTTGCTAATGTTGTTTGTTGATTTGGCATTAGTTGATGGTATATGTTGATATAGCGTGTTAAATTTGGCTTTAAGTTGTTTTGGTCATTTTTGGATCTATTATGATTGGAGTTTATTCAAGAGTTTGAAGAATGTGATTCTTACTTAAATTTGTCTTTAGAAGCATGATTGAGCACTTCAAATTTCACTTTTAAAAAGTGTTTTTGATATGAAATTTCATCCATATTGTGTGATTTAATGTTTAGGAGGTATCTTAAATTTTTTGGTGCACAAACGTTGATCAAATTGAAACATGACTTGGTGCCAGCATAAAAACAGGGCAAGTTGCCCTGCCTTGCCGAGCATTGGCTAAGCAGGCCTACTATGTGGCAGTATGCCCAACCTGAGGGGGCAATAGCTTTGTTTCATTGGGCAAAAATTTGGTTGTGTTTCTTTTTTTTTTTTGTGGGCTCTTTTAGTGACCAAAAAGTGTTTTATTTCACACATAATGGATGCACAAGCATTTTGCAAGTTCTCACAAATATATTTGATATTTTTGATTTCTTTTAAAAACTTGCTAACACAATTGTTATGCTTCCTTTTGCTTGGCCAATTAATTTTTGTGAGATGAACATTTAATTGGTGGAATTAAATGTCAATTCTAGATTTATTTATTGTTTACTTAAGTGTTGAATAAATGATGAATGATGAATGAATGGGGATGATCATGAGTCTTTAATATTGATTTTATTTTTTTTTCAAGTTGTTGGAATAGGTTGTATTAGCTGGGGCTTACATGCCTCTTTGTTCTGCCTTGTA
The DNA here is from genome assembly GCA_014898725.1 of Jacaranda copaia. NCBI lineage: Eukaryota > Viridiplantae > Streptophyta > Magnoliopsida > Lamiales > Bignoniaceae > Jacaranda > Jacaranda copaia. Next base: position 68,900 of record JACGDI010005423.1, on the reverse strand, counting down.
AAAGTTATAAGAGTAGAATTACTAAGAGTGAGGATTTCTTTTTTTTTTTTTGTAAAAGTTGTAAGGAGTAAAGAAGACCAATGGAGGCTTGAAAAGCTATGAATGTATGGGGATACACTAATGTAATAGTTAAGTTTAATCAACCTACTTAAAATCAATTAAGTGATGCATTTATGGCTCTAAGCGCATCACTTGATTAGACTCATGAGCATCCCACTCTAGGGGCATGCTGGACGTATTTACTTATTTACGCTTTTTATATCCTATTAATGTATAAGATGCATGCTTAGGATATCAAAAACCTAAACAAGAAGATAAAATTAATAAGATATTTGTAAGTAAAAAAAACCCTCCACTTAGAATATCTAAGTGCCTTCAATATTAAGTCAAAATGGATAACAATTAAAAGGTGTTTCAATTAATCCATGTATTTTACCAATAGTGTATGGCATGATAATGTTGCCATCTTTGTGTTATGACACTCGAAGTAAGGGTCACACTTAAATGAAAAGTTGTGATCGTATACTCAGCATATGATTCACCTTTGATTTGAGGCTTCCTATGCATTAGCACTCAAAGTGAGGGATGACATAGAGCAGTCTTGAATTAAAGTTTGATTGGTTGGCCTGACTTAATACCTAGTAATGTGGATGTCATATAGTTACGTTGGTCTACATGAAAAGTGAGGCAACATATATCAAGAGTTGCATGAGACACAATTATCAAAAGTTGCTTGCCTTACAATTGTTTGTGGATGGCATTCGAAGTGTGGGTCCACTTACAAGTCCTTAGGATCTTGATTCTAACTAGAAAATGATATTTCCTAAATCTTTCTAAGGGTAAAGGATTTGATAAAATAGTGGGAGAAAAAATTTGAAAGACAATGAACATGTATTTCATATCAGTATTCAATCATATACTTATACTTTTCCTTTTGTCTTTTATAGATTTTTGAACTTTTCAAAAGCAAAATGGATAAGAAGCTACTCCACACTATTTTGGAAACTAATACACTCATTGAGCCTAACTTCCTTGATTGGTTGAAAAACCTGAAGATAATTTTGGACTCCAAAAAGAGCACCAATGTCCTTAATCAAAGTCTATCAGATACCTTGGGTAATGGCACCCATGATGAGGCTTGTGAAATGTTCACTAAATTTGTAGATGATGATCTACAAATGAGATGCCTCATGGTGGCTTTCATGACCAATGAGCTCCAAAAGACTCAAAAACATATGAGACATGTTTGTGAGATCTACAAACACTTACAAAAGTTGTATGGTGTTTAAACAAAATGTGAAAAGTTCATTCTGTTAAGAGAATTGTTTAGGTCAAGGATGGTTGAGGGTTCAAATGTCCATGATCATGAGCTTAAGATAATCTAACTCATTTAGAAACTTGGACAACTTAATGTGATTACGAACAATGATCTCTATATGGATTTGATCCTACAGTTATTGCCCTCTTTAGTCGACCAATTCATGATGAACTTTAATATATCCAAGCAACAGGTGACGTGATGATTAACAAATTGGTGGACATGTTGGTGACCATGGATGCGATAATGAAAAAAGAAAAGCCTCTTATGCTTGCTTTCTCTTCTAAGCTTGGAGTGGGGGCATAGAAAGGAAAGTAAAAAGAAGAAGAGTTTTTCATCCAAAGGGAAGCAACACTTGAAAAAATTAGGGGGAATCAAAAAGAAAAACGTGGCTAAGACTAATGTGATTTGTTTCCATTATGGTGAAAAGGGGAATTGAAAAATAAATTGCAAAGCTTACCTTGCAACCTTGAGAAGTGTTTGTACTTTTTTGAAGTGCACTTAATGACTAATTCTTCCTCATGGGTATTTGGCACCACATGTGGTTTTCATCTTTGTAATTCATTATAAAGAGTTGAAAGAAGAAAAAGTTCTAATGAAGTGGATATGATCCTCTGCCTAGGAAATAGAGTAAGAGCTGCTGTCACAGTCCAAGGCGTAATCAAATTAGACTTTGGGAATGCTTGCATTCTATTAAATCCTTGTTATTTATACCCCAACTTGTTCATAACATTATTTTAATTCCCTTTCTTGATATGAAGGATATGATTTTTTTATATTGAATGAGGTGTTGAAAGCATTAAAGAATAGTTCTTTAATTGCACAAAGTACATCGAATAATGGATACGCACTTGATTCTCAACCTTCATTAATGCACATTCAATTAAGTGAGAAAAAGTCAGATAACAAAGAAGATGTCATCCTATAACATGCAAGACTTGAACATATCTCTAAAAATAGGATGATTAAGTTAGAAGCTCTCAAAGCATTAAATGTTAGTGGCATTGAGGACCTTTCTATCTGTGAATCTTATTTGTACGGAAAAATTACTAAAGCTCTTTTTATAGAACAAACAAAGTGTACCATAAGTCCTTTAGATTTGATCTATATGAATGTTTGTGGCCTACTAAGAGTTAGTGTGAGAGGAGGCTATTCTTACTTCATCACCTTTACTGATGATTACAGTTGGTTTGGATACGTGTATTTTATAAAGCATAGGTCTGAAGCCTTTGAAAGGTTCAAAGGCTATGGTAATGTAGTAAAAATGCAAAATGGACATAATATTAAATCTTTTTGATCAAATCAAGAGAGAGAATATTTAAGTACAAAATTCTTAAATTATCATAAAGAAAATAGGATTTTCTCTCTATAGACTCCACCTAGCACACCCCAACACAATGGAGTGGCCAAGAAGTGAAACTAAACCTTGTTGGACATGGTACATTCTATGATGAGCTTTTTCAATTCACCTATATCTTTTTAGGGATATGCCTTACATATGGTAGCAAAGCTACTAAATTTAGTACCTTCAAAGTTGGTGCCGAAAACACCACATGAGTTATTACTTTTGTAATTCCTTGAAATAAAAGGTGTTTGTTCCAAGGAATGTTTGCTTTTTGGAAAAGAAATTTCTATTTGATAGAAATGTCATTATTGTTGAACTTGATAAAGTTCCAAATGATCATCAATTCCCACAAGTAGTGGAAACAATTGAGCAACAAAAGCTTTACATTTAACCTCTGAGAAGATCGAACCAAATCAAGAAACAACTCAAAAGGTTCTGATTTATTCATGAGGCAAGGTAATTGGATAGCAATCTAAACACTTGCATAAACTTGAGATATTCACTAGAAACCATGAAATCCTAAATGGACTCTATGTACTTTAACAAAGTATGGACTTTGGTAGTTCCGCCAGAGGGAATAGTTCTCATTGGTTGTAAGTGGATTAATAAGCGAAAGCTTGGAGTTGATAGAGAGGTAATGACCTTTAAGGCACAACTAGTGGCAATAGGTTAGACTAAAAAACCCAGTATCAATTTTGAGAATACCTTTTCACCAATTGTAATGCCTAAATATTTTTAGATTTTACTTGCCATAGACACGTATTATGACTATGAGATATGACAAATAGATGTGAAAACCACTTTCCTTAATAGGAACAATAAAGAAGAAATTTACATAGAGCAACCATGAGGTTCAACATCTAAAAAGTGTGCGCAAAGAGTTTGCAATTTCCAAAGATCCATTTATGGACTTAAACTAGTGTCCCAAAGTTGGAATATACATTTGGATAAGATAGTCAAATCATTTAGCTTTGTTAAAAATATATATGAACTTTATGTGTATAAAAAGGCTAGTGGGAGTTGTATATAGTTTATTATGTTTTATGTCGATGAAATATTTCTCATTGGGAATGAGAGATATAATAGAGCATACTAAACTATGGTTATTTACTCAATTCTCTATGAAGGATTTGGGAGAAGCGTCTTATATATTAGGAATATGTATCTATCGAGATAGACCGAGAAGGATATTGAGGTTTTCCCAACTCCCATACATTGACAAAGTACTATAGAGCTTTAGTTTAGAGGAATCTAAGATAAGATTTTTCCCTATAAGATGTGGCAATCATCTCTCCAAGTCAATGGCCCCTAAGACTAATAACGAGAGACATAGAATGTCCCACATATCTTCTGCATTCGTTGTTGGGAGCATAATGTATGTCATTCAATGTACAAAGCCGGATGTAGCACATGCTTTATAGTGCTCTCCAAGAGTAGGATATAGTGCTTAGTATTATTGAGCCTATAGTTATTTTCTGTGACAGTAATAGAGCGGTAGCTCAAGCCAAGGGGCTAAGATCTTATTAATGTTCCAAACACATTTTAAGGCTATGCCATTTGATTTGAGATATCATTGATAGAGGCAATATTTGAGTAGAGAGAGTTGTATCGAAAGAAAATAAAGTAGATCCACTGACTAAACCTTATCGCAAAAGGCCTTTGAAAGATACCTTGAGAGGATAGGTCTTAAGACAATGGGGAATTAGCTTAAGAACAAGTGAAAGATTGTTCAAATAGTAACCCACAAGCTAATTAGATAGGTATTGTAAACTATTTCACTTGTGATATAATCTTAATTGAATGAAATTCATTAAATGGTTATCTTTATCTTATGCTTATATTCACTTAACTAGCATTTTGTTGAAGCCCTTAGATCTCATACGGCTATGGAACTTGGTCACACAACAAGGTATTGAAGGCCCCTTTGAAGAATCCATTAGATTGTCATAGTGGCAAGGTACTGAAGGCCCCTTTTAACTTAAGATTATGGTAACTTTATGTTTAGGTTCTTATACTTTAAGTCTTTCTTCATGGCCATATGGCCAGTTGTTCAGATGGTAAATAGACAGGAGCTACTTAGACATGGAGATTTGTGACATCTAAGATTGGATTTGACTTCTCGTTGTTGTGAAAGGCAAGTATATACTCTACGTATTCTATAGTGATTGATTCCAAGAAATTCTTACGCAAGGTAGTATGATAATTTTGAAAAAGAGTTTTCCAAAGATAAGGTCATAAATAGGAATCACACATTGGGAATAGAAACATAGTATCGAGGCTATTAGGGAGCTGGTAAATATCTTGCCCTAAGCTTTTGTAGGAGATAGGAGATAGAAGAACCGTATTTGCATGGTATGAGTAGAGCTAGAATGGTTCTCTGAAATTATTCATTTTGGTCAATTAGTTAGGCTTCATAAGCTTGAGGTTGGACATTGACCATAGAGATTGGGTACTTTTCAGTTAATGGAGATTAATTGAATCGAGTCAATTAGTTTAAAGGAGTTTAAACTAATGTGAATATTAGATATTCTAAAGTTATAAAGAATTGTGAGCCCATGTCGAATAAATGGTAGAACCTAATAGATCACACACAAAAGCCAATTGCATATCCTAGGTGATGAAGGGGAATTTTCTAAGGAGTTAGAAATGTTCCTACTTGATTGATTTAGAGATTGACCAATTGACACAAATTGTGGTCATTTTGGCTTGGTCATTTTAAGGAGTTAAATTGATCCAATTAATTTAAGAAGTTTAATTAGACCAATTAATTAAGGAGTTCATTATTTGGTATCACATGACTATCAATTGGTCAAGTTAACTTAGAGGATTATGTTGACAATTCTTAGCTTAAAAAGTTAATCTAATTAACTTAAAGAGTTTAGTCAAGGTAATTAATTAAATTAAAAGAGTTTAATTTAATTAAAATGGAGATTTGATTTTGGATGGAAAATTCAAATGAATTGTACATTTGGTATGGCATTAGAATTTATTTAGACGATATTTCATGAGATGAAATGAAGATTCCAAATGAATTTCAAATTCACACAAAATTCACATGCCACTTGGTTATCAACTTACAAGTAAGTGGACAGTCACTTGAGGAAGGTGTGATGCAACCTTGGCATCACACCATCCTCCATCTACATATAGATATAGAGTGTGAAAGGGGTGGCTAGATACATTGCATGTGAAAGAATTAGATTCTCTCAATTTTATCTCAAATTCCAAGTGTTACCTTATATGTTGAAGCTTCACTTCTTTTCTTCTCCTATCTCCAATTCCAATCTTTATCTTTGCATATTTCTTATTTATCTCCAGCTAATATTCAGGAGAATCGGATATAGCTTTGGTGTGTGGATCTTAACGTTAGAGGCAAGACAATTGGAATGCTAATCTTTGGAGATCCCATTTCTGGTAATAACTTAGAGGCAGTTCAGGGGGACCTTTCCAAGTTCTGATTGAGATTATTTTGGATTGTAGATCCATCAAGGTGTTTTAGAGTTCTAGTTAAATTTTCAACTCAAATAAAAATAATTTGGTTGGGAAAATCAGTTGGCCACTCTGCTGCGTTGCTGGAAGGCAGATTCAAAGAGTTGAAGTGCTTCTTCTAGCTTCCTTTATTTTTGAGTAAAACAAGGTAATCCTCATACCAAGTATGAATCAATGGCATACTTAGATCCTTTTATCATGTGTAGCCCTATTAATTTGCATTTTTAATGCTTTGATTATTAGATCCTATGACTACATTTAACTTCAAGATTGTTTGACCTCAAAAAATTGAGAAACTTAAAAACACGAGCTTTTGCTACGTAGCCTCCCGTATCAATTGAAAGATCTTGGTGATTTATCCTTTTTTTTAAGAAAATGAGTGGAAAAAAAGGTTGGTTTTTGGTGACGAGCCCTTTGAGCTAATAGTTCAACATTCATTGAGTGTGGAAGTTGAAGAGAGCTACCTTAGTGGTTAAGATAGATCATCTTAGGGATCAAATTCTAAAGAGGTTACTCAAGATAAGGGAGTTCGACGACCCCACCTTTATTAAAGCAGGGGCTACTTTGCTGGGATTTTTTCTTACTAATGTTTTGATTAATTTGAGCTTGTGATAGATAGTTTTGGTTCGAATGACATTTTATTTTTGTATCTTCTAATCGATGTTTTCTTTCTCTCCTATGGATTGATCTTTTTAATGATGATTAGAGCAAATCTTTACCAAGATGGCAAAGCGTGATTGAAGCTCTCAACTCAGCAAAGTGCTCTGATAGTTTTTCCACCTGCAGTTATTGACTATCAAAGATTTATTGAAATAGTGCCCCATAACCAATTAGAGTAGCATGCAAACTATTCCACTTATGATACAATCTTAATTGAATGATATTCAAATAAAATAGCCATCATATTCTAATGCTTATTTTGCTTCCTTGGCATTTGGGTAAAGCCCTTAAATCATACTATGACAATGAGACTTGATCAGACATTAAGTAGGGATCATGAAATAAGTTTTACACAATTGTGATTTTAAATATTTCAAGTCATAGAATCTTAAGAGATAGGGAATCCAAGATTTGAATAGACTTTCACTAATGACATATAAATTCAAGGAGTTGGATATTGCTCTATTTCATGAGCAATCCATGTTAAACATGGGTGCTTGTTAGAGAACAACTTCACTGAAGACTTACCTGGAAAATCCGTTTGATAGCTAAAGTGGCAAGTTCTTTGACATATGCTAATGCATATAATTAGTCCTTTAACCTAAGGATCTATAGTAAACTTGTGTTTAGGTACTCATATATTAATTGTTCACTAACCACAGCGGGTCATTTAGGTTGAGATTAGGTATGAGCTACTTAGACATGGAGGTTTGCAAGATCCCAAAAGAGATCCATCTCTTTGTCAATGTGAATGGTGTGTGCATTTTCTATATATTCTGTAAAGACTAATTTTAAAAAATGCATGCACAAGGTAGTATGATAATTTGGAAAAGGAGTTTTCCTAAGATAAGGTCATAAAAGGGAATTGAACATTAAGATTAGAAACATAGTTATTGAGGTTATTAGGAAGCTGGAGAATATCTTACTCTAGGCCTCTTTTAGGAGATAGAAGATGGAATGATTGTATTTATATGTCAAGTATAGAGCTAGAATGGTTCATTAGAGCATATTCATTTCATCCAATCAGTTGGGCTCTGTGGGCTTGTTCCAAGACATGGACCATGGAGATTGGGTATTCTTCAATTAATGAAGATCAATTGAAAGAGTTATTAGTTTAAAAGAGATTAAACCAGTGTGAACACTGTTGGAATAGTACCTTGCAAGCCAATAAAATTGGCCTTATAAAATATTTTACTCACGGTACAATCTTGATTGAATGATATTCTTTATATGGCCATTTTCATCTTATGCTCTATATCACTTCACTAGCATTTGGATAGAGCCTTTAGATCACCTATGATTGTGAGATTTAATTTGGTGACCATGGAATAAGTTTCATACGATCATGATCTTAAATGTTCCAAGTCAAAGGATCTTATGAGACATGGCTTCTAAGATTGGGATAGACTTCCACTAATAATACATAAATCTAAGTGTTGGAGATTGCGTCATTCTATGAGCAATTGTATGAGATACAAGTGCATGTTAGTAGATGTTTGTTAGAAAATAAGGCACCAAAGACCCGCTAGAGAACCCACTAGATAGCTATAGTGGCAAGTTGGTAGTGGCTAATTCTCCTACTTACACTAATGCATATTATTCATCCTCCAACCCGAGAATCCATGGTAATTTTGTGTTTGGTCCTCATGCTTTGAATTTTCCTTGACCATCTAATGGGTCTTTTGGGTTGAGATTGGGCATGAGCTACTTGGAATGGAGGCTTGTTAGATCCAAGATGGAATCCAACTCCTCGCTTAGTTAAAGGTGAGTGCATATCCTATGTGTTCTATAATGATCAATTATAAGAAATTCTTGTGCAAGGTGGTATGACAATTTGGAAAAGAAGTTTTTCAAAGAAGAGGTCACACAAGGGAATTAAACATTGAGAATAGATGCATATTATCAAAGCTATTAGGGAGCCAACAAATATCTTACCTTTGGTCTCTTCGGGAGTTAGGAGATGAAAGGGCCATATTTGTTTGGTAAGCACAGTGCTATGATGGTTCTCTAGATTATTCATTTTAGCCAATTAGTTGGGTTCCATAGGCTTGAGGTTGGACATCGACCATGGAGATTGAGTATTATTTTAATTAATGAGTCGACAAGTTTAAAAGTAGTTTTAAACTAGAATGAATATAAGCAATTCAAAGTCACAAGGAGTTGTGAGCCTATGTCCAATGAATGGTAGAACTTAATGGGTCACACATAAAATGTAATTAACATCCTAATTAATGGAGAAATTTTATAATTGTTAGAAAAGGATTTCTCCTAGGAGACTAATTTTTAGGGACCAAGTTTGAAAGTCAATTTTGGCTTGATAAATTTAAATGTTAAATTAATAAAATAATTTAAAGAGTTAAATTAGACCAATAATTAAGGAGTTAATTATTTGGTGCCAACTTGACCATCAATTGGCCAAGTTAACTTAAAGCGTTAAGTTAACAAAATAAGCTTAAAGAGTTATGTTAGTTTGACTTAAATAGTTAAGTCTAAGGATAATTAATTAAATTAAAGAGTTTAATTTAATTAATGGGAAGAATGAAATTTGGAGAAAAGATTCAAATGAAGAGTTAATTTGAATTAGCATCTTAATTAATTTGAAATGAGATTCCAATTGTGATTTAGATGCAAATTAAATTCGAAATGAGATTTGGATTCAAATTTGCCAACTTGGCACCCCATTAACTGCCTCCCTCTCATGTAGTGTGTGATGCCAAGGATCACACATTTTAGCATCTATATATAGATATCGAGTGAGGGGATTGGTTATTAAGATCTTAATTGTGAAGATTAGAATCTTTGCAAATTCCCTCCAAAAACTACTTGCAAGCATTGCATTAATGTGTTGAAAGCTTTGCTTTCTTCTTGTCGCTTCCAACCTAAAATCGGCCTCCACCATTGTTGAATATCTAGTCTTACTCCAACTTATAGATCAAAGATCTTAGAAGATCTAATTGGTGTGTGGATCATAACAATAGAGGTAAGGCACTTGACTTGCTAGATTTTGGAGATCCAGCTACATAGAGTCCAATTTGGCAATTTCCAATAGGTAGCTCCAAAAGGATTTTGATCCCAAATTTTTACATATAGTTATTCAAGGTATTGAGAAGCTTCAGTAATTGTTTTGGAATTTTTGGAGTTTTGGTTGGGCAATATTTTCAATCTTCCAACTACACTAGTTGCAGACAGTTTCTAGAATAGTGAAGAGTTCACTAGTCTCTCCTTGATTATGCTTGTAAGCACTAGTTAATTTCATGCTTTTGAAGTTTTGATAATTAGATCGTAGTGCTTTACTTTCTTTCAAGTGGTATCAGAGCCTAAATCTTGCTTAGATTTGTATTTTCCTTGGTTGATTGATTCACGTGATAGATCATTCTAGATCACCAAATTCTTAATTCAACTGATGGATTTGAGTATTTGGTTGATATTGTGTGTGGCTCCTTGATTGACAAATTAAAAGCATGCTATTATGTGATTTAAGTGTTAATTCATATAGTTAGTATATTTTAATTCATTGTGATTATTGTTGAATGGTGATTTGGTTATTGTATAGTGATATAGCATGTTGGTGATTGATTAAAAATGTTTTGGTCATTTTTGGACCTAATTGGATTGTAGTTTGGTAGGGGATTTTTGGAGAATTTGATTCTCACGTAGACTTGAATTTTTAAGCATGTTTGAGCACTTTAATTTTTGATTTTGAAATGAGTTTCATATCTAGAAATTGGTCTATAATGTGATTAAATTTTTATAAAAAGTTCAAGAATTTTGTGTGCGCAAAAGTTGACTTAGAAAAATGGCTTGATTAGCCTTTGACCCCAAAATAAGGACTACTGACTAGCTTTGAGCAAGCAACCAGGGTAGTGGCGCGCCTAACTCAGCTAGCAGTGCCCGGTTAAGGATTGGGCATGTTTTTGAGCTAATATTTTGCTCTTTAAGCAGCTAAAAATAATGTTAAATCATATGTTATGGATGCACAAGTGTTTTGCAAGTCCTCAAAATAATGTTTGACATTTTTATTATTTCTTATAACTTGTCAAAGTCGATCTCCAACTTGTGGCATAAATATTATGCTTGACCAATTATTTGTTTATGAGATAAGCATTTAATTGTTGGAATTAATTGTTAATTCTTGATTTTTTTATTATTCATTTAATTGTTGAATGAATGGGGATGATCATGAGCCTTTAATATTGATTTTATTTATTTCAAGCTATTCAAATAGGTTGTCTTAAATGGGGTTTGCATACCACTTATTCTATTTTGTAAAAATTATGAGAGTAGAATCACTAGGAGTGAAGTTTTTGTTCTCTTGTAAAAGTTGCAAGGAGTAAAAAGGATCCAAGATGACATGAAGACCCATAAATGTATGGGATACACTTATATAATAGTTTAGTTTAATCAACCTGCTTAAAATCAACCGACTGATACACCTATAGCTCTAAGTGCATCATATGGTTAGGCTCATGGTCATTCCACCCTAGGAGCATACTAGGCACATTCACTTATTTACACTTTCCATATTCTATTGTTGTATAAGATACATAATTAGGATATAAAGAACCTAAACAAGAAGGTAAAAAGAATAATGAGATCTTTGCAAGTGAAATCCTTCCACTTAGAATGTTTAAGTGCTTTTCAAATATTAAGTCAAAATGGATACAAGTTAAAATAGTTTTAATTAATTCAAGCCTTCAACGAATAGTGTATGCCATGACGATGCTACCGATTTTGTGTGATGGCACTCAATTAGAGGGGTCACACTTAGGAGAAAAGCTATGAGCATACACTTAGCATAAGATATGCCTTTGAATTGGGAACCTTCATACATTAGCACTCGGTCATAGGGGATGTTATGAGGTCGTCTTGAGACAAAATTTTATCGGTGGATTTAACTTAACATTTAGTGCTATAGATGGCAATCACATAAGTTTATATAAAAAGTGAGAAAAAATATATCAAGAGTTTCATGAGATACAATTAACAAAAGTTGCTTACCCTTTGATTGCTCATGGATTGCACTTAGTCATGGTGGTCCATTAGCAAGTCATTGGGGTTTTGATTCTCACTAGAAAATTTAATTTCTTGAATTTTTCTTGGGGTAAAGGATTTGACTAAATAGTGGGAGAAAAACATGCTTGGTGAAGGATTTGACAAAATAATAGGAGAAAAACATGCTTGAAAGACTATGAACATATTTTAATATCAGAATTCAATCACATCCATATTCTCTTTTTTGACTTTGAGGATTTGTGAAATATCAAGAATAGCTAAAATTCCACACAATGTTATTTTGGAAATGAATAAACCAATCGAGTCAAAGTTTCACAATTTACTTAACCTCAAAAATCATTCTAGATTCCTAAAAGCGGATATAGGTCCTATATCATGGTACTCCAAATTCCTTTGGAATTAATGTAGATCTAGAGATACGTAAAAAGTTCATGAATTGGACTTAGGATCATCTTATCCCTAAGTCTTTTGATGGCATCTACGAATTTCAAAAGTTTTAAGAACACATGAATAATATTTATTTTAAACTTTACAAGTGTTGTAAAATAATCGAGGTACGAGAAGCTCATATTATCAAAGGAGATTTTTCAAGCTCGGATGGATGTGGAGTCGTGTGTCATCAACTACAGTCTAAAGATGATTAGGCTTGGAGAAGCTTTTCAACTTGGACATAGTGATGGATAATGATCTCCATGAGGATTTTATCCTTATATCCTTACCAAGTTTTATTGATCAAAGTGTTGATCTAGAAGGAGGCTACCATGACAAGGGCAAACCTTTGACACTTGTTTTCTTTTCCAAGTCTATGGCCCCTGGGGGTGCTAGAAAGGGAGGTAGAAGGAGGAAACATTCTTCCTCTAAGGGAAAACAACTATCAAAGGCGATTGAAGAAGTCAAGAAGATCATAGAGAATATAGTCAATATTATTTATTTCTACTTTGGCTAGATAGGCTTTTAGAATCTATTTGCAAGGGTTACCTTGCAACCCTTAAGAAGGGTATTTACTTTATTGAAGTGCATTTATTATAAATGCTTCCTCATGGATATTTGATATCGCATGTGGTTATTTTCTTTGTAAGTTGTTATGAAGAAAAGAAAAAATAAAATAAAACTAAGTGATGTGAATATAATCCACCGCTTTCACTAAGGAGTAAGAATTGTGACCAAAGCTAAAGGTGTACAATAAGTTAGAATTAGAGAACTCTATACTTGTATTGGAACTTTGTCATATAGTACCATATAATGTTGAGAACATTATTTCAATTCCCATTTTCGATAGCGAAGGAATTGATCCTTTTACTTCAAATGGGTGATTGAAGATATTAAAGAATAGGTTCTTTAATTGTTTATGGTACACTTAACAAAGTATTGTACATATTGGATTCTCAACCATCACTAATGCACTTTCAACTAAGTAAGGGAATTAGATATCCAAGAACATATCATTTTATGGCATACAAGACTTGGTCATATCTCCAAAAATAGGATAAATAAGTTAGAAAGTCTTATAGCACTAAATGTTAGTAGCATTGAGAACCTTCCAACTTGTGAATCTTGTTTGAGGAGAATATTAACAAAGCTCCCTTTACAGGATAAATAGAATGCTCCACAAATTCTTTGGATTTGATCTATACGAATGTTTATGGAACACTAAGAATTGGCAGAAGAGAAGGCTATTTTACTTCATCGCCTTCACTGATGGTAATAGTCAGTTTAGATAGATGTATCTTATGAAGTATACGTTTGAGACCTTTGAGAAGTTCAAAGAGTATAGAAATAAAGTAGAAAAGCAAAAGGGACTTAGTATTAATGCTCTTTGATCATATCAAAGAGGAGAATACTTAATTACCAAATTCTTGGATTATCTTAAGAAGACTGGGATTCTCTCTCAATAGACTCTACCTCGCATAACCCAATATAATAGAGTAGTCGAGAGGAGCAATTGTACCTTGTTGAACATGGTATGTTCCATGATAAGCTTATTCAATGTGCCTATATCCTTTTGAGGATATGTCTTAATAATGGTGGTGAAGTTACTAAGAGTAGTATTTTCAAAGTTGGTGCCAAAAACACCATATAAGATATGGCATGGTAAAGCATCCTCTTAACACTATCTAAGAGTATGCAGATCTCTCACCTATGTGAGATGGACAATGGGAGATAAGTTGGATGGTAGATCTACCTTATAAAATTTTATGGGATACCCAATAGAGTCTAAGGGTTATTACTTCTATGATCCCTTAAAATAAAAGCTATTTGTTTTAAGGAACACCTACTTTTTGGAAAAGAAATTTCTATTGGATAGAAAAAGGTATTGTCGTTAAACTTGATAAAGTTCAAGCGATCAACAAATCTCACAGGCAGTGGAAAGAAATGAATTGCGAGAGCCTTACACACAACCTCTAAGAAGGTCGGATTGGATCAAGAAGCAACCAAAAAGGTTCAAATTTCTTCATAAGACGGGATAATTGGATGATGATTTGAAGACCTATGAGGAAGCTATGCCAAACATAGATTTGGGACATTGGCTTGAAGCCATGAGATCCGAAATGGAATCCATGTAGTTAAACAAAGTGTGGACTTTGGTAGATCAACTAAAAGGAATAGTTTTCATTGGTTGCAAGTGGATCTATAAGTGAAAGCTTGGAGAAATGGTAACTTTTAATGTGCGACTAGTGGCAAAAGGTTACACTCAAAGACCCAATATTGATTTTAAGAAAATATTTTCGCCGGTCGTTATGCCTAAGTCCATTCGGATTCTACTTGGCATAGTTACATACTATGACTATGAGATATGGTAAATGGATATAAAAATTGCTTTCCTCAATGGCGACATTGAAAAAGAAATTTTTATGGAGCAACCACAAAGGTTTTACATCGATAGAGAGTAAGCTAAAGGTTTGCAAGCTCCAGAGATCCATTTATGGACTCTAATTGGCATTCCAAACTTGGAACATACATTTTTGATAAAATAGTCAAATTATTTGGCTTTGTAAAAAATCTATATGAATCGTGTGTGTACAAAAAGGCTAGTAGGAGTAACATACAGTTTATCGTGTTTTATGTCAATGACATTTTTCTCATTGAGAATGTGAAGAAAATGTTAGAGTGTACTAAAGTATGTTTCTTTACACAATTCTCCATAAAGAATTTGGGAAAAGCATCCTGCGTATTGGGAATATATATATCTATAAGGATAGATTAGGGGAGATATAGAGGCTTTCCTAAACCATGTATATTGACCAAATACTAATGAGGTTTAGTGTGGAAGAATCTAAGCGAGAATCCTTCTTTTAGGACATGATCTTCATCTCTTCAAGTCTATGACCCCCTAGACTCATAATGAGAGACATAGAATGTCCCACATGCCCTTTGAGTCCACTAAATGAAGTATAATTACATGTCATTTAATGTACAAGATCAGATGTGGCGCAATCACTAAGACTTACAAGTAGGCTCCAATTTGATCCCCATGAATATCATTGGAAGGCCATTAAAATAATCCTTAAGAAGGACTAAAGATTTATTTTTATTATACTATAATGGAGAATTAAAACTTAAGGAGTTTTTAGATTTTAGTTTTTAATACAATATAAATGACCTAATATCCACTTTTGGATACATATTTTACGTTAATGGTAGCATAGTATGTTAGAAGAGTTCCAACTAGATACTGTGGCCTAGATAACTACTAAGGTAAAATACTTTATGATTTTGGAAACCACAAGGGAAGATGTTTGGATAAAAATTTCACCTAAGCGAAAGATGTAGTGCCTAGTGTGCATGAGCCTATGATTGTCCTTGGAAGATAATTTAGCACTTCAGTCAAGATCTCATCAGTGATCCATAAACAATAAATACATTGTCATTTGATATATGATATCAATTGATAGAGGTGACAACTGAGTGGAAAAAAGTTGGCTCAAAAGAGAATATAGTAGAATCACTGTCAAAACCCCTAAAAGCGAAAGGTCTTTGGAGGACATCTTATGAAGATAGGTCTCAAGGCCATGAGGTATTGGCTTTAAGGTAAGTAGGAGATTGTTAGAATAGTGCTCTACAAGATAATGAGATTGGCCTTGTAAATTATTTCACTCGTGGTACAATCTTGATTGAATGATATTCTTTGTATGACCATCCTTGTCTTATGCTCTATATCACTTCACTAGCATTTGGATAAAGCCCTTAGATCACCCATGACTATGGGACTTATTTTTGTGATCATAAAATAAGTCTTACATGATCGTCATTTTAAATTTTTCAAGTCATAGGATCTTATGAGATAAGGTATCTAAGATTCGAATAGATTTGCAGTAATGATGCATAAATCTAAGAGTTGGAGAATGTTCCATTCCATGAGCAACTGCATGAGATATAGGTATATATTAGTCAGTGCTTGTTAGAGAACAAGGTACTAAATACTTGTCAAAGAATCCCCTAGATAGCTATAGTGGCAAGTCAGTAGTAGCTAGTTCCCTTACTTACACTAGTGTATTTTATTAATCCTTTTGCTTGAGGATTCATGATAACTTTGTATCCGGTCCTCATGCTTTAACTTTTCCTTGAACATCTTGTAGGTTTTTCTGGTTGAGATTGAATATAAGCTCCTTAGCATAAAGGCTTAGGAGATCTAATATCAAATACAACTCCTCATTTTAGTGAAAACTGAGCGCATTTCCTATGTGTTCTACAATAATTGATTCTAAAAAATCCTTGTGCAAGGTGGTGTGATAATTTTGTAAAAGAGTTTTTTAAAGGAGAGGTCCCACAAGGGAATCAAACATGAGAATAGACGTATAATACTGAGGCTATTAGGGAGCCGATAAATATCTTGCTCTTGGACTCTTTTGGGAGATAGGAGACAGAAGGACCGCATTTGCATGATACGCATAGTGCTATGATGGTTCTTTAGAATATTCATTTTGGCCAATTAGTTAGGTTCCATGGGCTTGAGGTTGGATATCGACTATGGCGATTGTGTACTCTTCAATTAATGAGAATGATCGAATTGAGTTAACTAGTTTAAAAAGAGTTTTAAACTAGAATGAATATAAGATGTTCAAAAGTTAGAAAGAGCTGTGAGCTGATGTCTAATGAATGGTAGAACCAATTAGGTCACACACAAAATCCAATTAGCTTCCTAATTAATGGAGAAAATTTTCTAATTGTTAGAAAAAGGATTTCTCCTAGGAGACCAATTTTTACATTCCAAGTTTGAAGGTCAATTTTGGCTTGATTAATTTACGTATTAAATTAATCAACTAATTTAAAGAGTTAAATTAGACCAATAATTAAGGATTTAATTATTTGGCACCAACATGATCATCAATCGGTCAAGTTAACTTAAAGAGTTAAATTAACAAAGTATGCTTAAAGAGTTAAGTCAAAAGATAATTAATTAAATTAAAGAGTTTAATTTAATTAATAGGAAGAATGAATTTTGGAGGAAAAATTCAAATGAAGAGTTCATTTGAATTAGCATCTTAATTAATTTGAAATGAGATTCAAAATGTAATTAATATGCAAATGAAATTCGAATGAGATTTGAATTCAAATTTGCCAGCTTGGCACCCCATTAACTGCCTCTCTCATAGAGTGTGTGATGCCACCTTGGCATCACACATTTCAGAATATATGTATAGATTTAAAGAGATGGAATTAGTTATTAAGATCTTAATTATGATGATTAGAATCTTTGCAAATTCCCTCTTAAAACTATTTGCAAGCATTGCATTCATGTGTTGAAATCTTTGCTTTCTTCTTCTTCCTTCCAGCCTAAAATCAACCTCCACCATTGTTAAATCTCTAGTCTTATGCCAACTTATAGATTAGAGATCTTGGAAGATCTAATTGGTGTGTGGATCATAATAGAGGCAAAGCATTTGAGTTGCTAGATTTTGGAGATCCATCTGCATTGGGTCCAATTTAGCAATTTTCTCCTAGGACTTCCAAAAGGCTTTTCGATCCAAAACTTTTTTAGAGAGTTTATAAAGGTGCTGAGAAGCTCCATTAACTTTCTAGTAATTTTTGGAGGAGTTTTGGTTGGGTGATTGTTGTAATTTTCTAGCTACGCTAGTTGTGGACTGTTTCTAGAATAGTGAAGAGTTCACTAATCTCTCTTTGAATTTTGCTTTTCAAAGTAATACTCTCACCAAATCTAAATCCCTAAAATGATTAAATCCTTGTTCTAGTTATAAACACTAGTTAATTTCATGCTTTTGAAGTTTTGATAATTAGGTCTTAGTGTCTCACTTGCTTTTGAAGTTTTTATAATTGATAATTGGAAAAGGAGTATTTCTAAGATGAGGTCACAAAAAGGAATTGAACATTTGAATTAGAACCATAGTTATCAATGCTACTAGGGAGCTGGCAAATATCTTCCCTTAGTTCGTTTTTGGGAGATAAGAGATAGAAGGATCGTATTTATATAACAAGCATAGAGCTAGAATGGTTCATCAAAGCATATTCATTTCATCTAATCAGTTGGGCTCCATGGGCCTTATTGTAAGACATGGACTATGGAGATTGGGTATTCTTTAATTAATAGAGATTAATTGAAAGAGTTATTGGTTTAGAAGAGTTTAAACTATTGTCAATATTTTAATATTCGAAATATAATAATCAGTTGTGAGCCAATGTCCAATGAATGAATGAACCTAATGGGTCACATACAAAAGCTTAAAGGAAGTTTTACTTGATGGGAGGAATTTTTTGAGGAGTTAGAAAATTTTACAAGGTAGTTTTGGAGAAGAATTCAATTGATTCATTTATGGTCATCTTGTCTTGATTAGTTTAATTTTTAAATTAATCAAAATAATTTAAGGAGTTAAATTAGACCAATTAAATTAAAGAGTTAATTTAATCATTTCCACATAATGATTAATTAATCAAGTTAACTTAAAGAGTTTAGTTAACACCTTTTAACTCAAAGAGTTAAGTTAACTAACTTAAGGAGTTAAGTCAAAGCAATTAATTAAATTGAAGAGTTAATTTGTTTAAAATGAGAATAAGGTTTTGAAGGAAAATTCAAATGAGGGAGTTCATTTGAAATTAATTCCAATTAATTTGGAATTAATTTTCACCACACTTCATAAGATGAAATGAAAATGCAAATTAAATTTAAATGCATGTAAAACTCACATGCAAGTTAGTAAGCAAGTTGGTTGCAAAGTTGGCAACTAACCATGGAAGGTGTGATGCCAATTTGAATCACACCATCCTCTCTATATACATAGGCATGGTCGGCCATATGACGGCACAACAAGCAAGATTCCTTTTTTTTTTTTCAAAAGTTTGATTTTTCATAAATTGAAGTTTCACACTCTCCAAACTTTCTTCGTATCCACTTCTCTCATAATTATCCCCTCTCGCATCTTTATCCTCTCATTATCTAGTAGATTCTAGGTTGATTAGGGCTCTCTTTGGGTGTGTGGACTATTTATTAGAATAGTACCTTGCAAGCTAATTAGATTAGCCTTGTTTGCTAATTTCATTGCAAGATAATCTTAATTAAATGATATTCATTATATAGCTATATTCATCTTATGCAGTCATATTCACTTCACTGGCATTTGGTTGATGCCCATAGATCACATAAGACTACAGGACTTGGTCACATACTGGGTGATGCATCACGGAATAAGTTTTACACCGTTGTGATCTTAAATCTTCTAAGTCATAGTGTTTTATGAGATAAGGCTTTTAAAATCTGAATTGACTTGAACTAATGATGCATAAATCCAATGGTTCAATATTACTCTATTCCATGAGTAATGCCATATGAAATATGGGTGCATGTTAGTGAGGGCCAATCAGAGAACAAGGCATTGAAAGCTTGCTTGGAGAATCTACTAAATAGCTATAGTGGCAAGTTTTCCAACTTACGCTAGTGTATATAATTAATCCTTTAGCCTAAGGATCCATGGTAACTTTATGTTTAGTGCCTCATGCTTTGACTCATCCTTGGTTATCTAGGGGGCCATATGAGTGGTGATTGTACATGAGCTACTTAAAAATAGAGATTTATGAGATTCAAGATAGAATCTGACATCCTTGTCATTGTGAAGGGCAAGTACATCTCCTATGTATTCTACATTGATCAATTCCAAGAAATCTTTGTGCAAGATAGGATGAAAAATTGGAAAAAGAGTTTTCCAAAGATGGGTGATAAAGAGGAATCAAACATTGCGAATAGAAATATAGTATCAAGGCTATTAGGGAGCCAACAAATATATTACCATAGGCCTTTTACAGGAGATAGGAGACAGAAAGAATGTATTTACATCGTATGTATAGAGCTAGAATGGTTCTCCAAAAGTATTCGTTTAAGCCAATTAGTTGGGCTCAATGGGCTTGAGGTTGGACCTTGACCATGGAGATTGGGTACTCTTCAATTAATAAAGATTAATTGAATTAAGCTAATTAGTTTAAAGGAGTTCAAACTAAAATAAATATATGATATTCAAGAGTCACAAAGAGTTGTAAGCTCATGCCTAATGAATGGTAGAACCCAATGGGATATACACAAAAGCCACTAGCATTTCCTAATTGATGAAGGAGTTTTTCTAAGTATGGGAGAAATACTCCCAGTGGACTGATTTGGAGGTTGACAAAAATTGAGTTCATTTCTGGGCTTGATCAATTTAATTGTTAAATTTATCAACTAATTTAAAGAGTTAAATTTGATCAATAATTAATGAATTAATTATTAGGTGCCACATGACCATCAATTGGTCAAGTTAAATTAAAAAGTTAGGAAATTTGATTTCCTGAATTTTTCTTGAAGGTGAAGAATTTAATAAAATAATGGGAGAAAAATATGCTCGAAAGATTTTGAATGGGTTTTCAATAACAAATTTAATCACATGCTTATTCTCTTTTGTCACCTGATGTAGATTTTTGAAATCTTCAACAAACAAATGGCTAAAAATCCACTCACAAGTATTTTGAAAACTAATAAACTCACCGAGCCTAATTTCCAACTAGACACTTTAGATGATGATACAACCGATGAGGTTTGTGAATTGTTCACAAAATTTGTGGATGATGGTCTCCAAGTTAGATGCCTCATGTTGGCATCCATGACTAATGAGCTCCAAAAGACTTATAACTACATAAAACATGTTTGTGAGATCTACACATACCTACAAGAGTTGTATGGTGGTCAAACAAGATACGAAAGATTTGCTTTGTCTAAGGAGCTCTTTAGGACAAGGATGAGTAAAGGGGCTAGTATCCATGATCATGGGCTACAGATAGTTAGACTCATCAAAAAGCTTGGACAACTTGATGTGATCATGAACAATGACCTTTACGTGGATTTGATCCTTCAATCATTACTACTCTTATTTTACCAATTCGTGGTAAACTTTAATATGTCCAAGTAAATGGTAATGATCAATGAATTGGTGTACATGTTAGTAACTGTGGAGGTGATGATGAGAAATGAAAAACCTTTTATGATGGCATCCTCCTCTAAGTTGAAAGGTCTTAAGGGCTCTAGAAAGGGAGATAAAAGAAAGAAGACTTTTTTCTCAAAAGGGAAGCAACCTGAGAAAAGTTCTAGGAGAGTCAAGAAGAAGGCAAAAATCGATGTAAACTATTTTCATCATGGCGAAATGGGTTATTGGAAAAGAAACTGCAAAGCTTACCTTGCTACTCTTGAGAAGGGTATGTATTTCTTTAAGGTATATTTAATGACTAATTCTTCCTATGGGTATTTGATACTGCATGTGGTTATCACCTTGGTAACTTGTCACAGGGGATGGAATGAAAAAGGAGTCTACATAAAGGGGATTTGATCCTTTGCTTTGGAAATGGGGCAAGAGTTGCGCCCTAAGTCTAAGGAGTAATAACACTAGACTTTAGGAATTCTTGTATTGTTCTTGATTCGATTTACTATGTACCCAACCTTGTTAAGAGCACTATTTCAATTCTCATTTTGGATAATGAAACATTTTATTTTTCAATATCAAATGAGAAATTGAAAGCATTAAGGAATGGTTCCTTAGTTTCTATAGGTACATTAGTTAATGGATTATACAAGCTTGATTTTCCTACTCCTTTAATGCATGCTGAAATAAATAAAAAAAGCTAGATATCCAAGAAAAGGTCATTTTGTGGCGTGCAAGACTTAGCTATATCTCTAAAAATAGGATGAGCAAATTAGAAGCTCTTAAAGTACTAAACGTTAGTGGCATTGAGGACCTTTCCACTTGTGAATCTTGTTTAAAAGGAAAAATGACCAAAGCTCTCTTTATAGGACAAATGGAGCAATCCACAAGTATTTTGGATTTGATCCATACGGATGTTTGTAGACTACTAAGGGCTAGTGAGAGAGTGGTTATTCTTACTTCATTATCTTCACTGATGACTATAGTCGATATGGACATCTACATCTTAAGAAGTATAAGTCTGAAGCCTTTGAAAAGTTCAAAGAGTATAAAAATAAAGTATAAAAGCAAAGGGGACTTAGTATTAAAACCATTTGATCGGATCGAGAGGGTGAATACTTAAGTATGGAGTTCTTAGATAATCTTAAAAAGAATGGGATTCTCTCTTAATGGACTCCACTTGATATACACTAACATAGTGGAGTAGCCGGAGAAACCATACCCTATTAGACATGGTACAATCCATGATGAGTTTTTTTGATGTACTCATATCCTTTTAGGGATATGCCTTCGAAATGGCTGCGAGGTCACTAAATATAATATCTTCAAAGTCGATGCTAAAAACAACATATGAGATATGGCATGGAAAAATACCCTCTTACCATTATCTAAAGGCTTGGCGATTTCTCACCTACATGAAATGGACAGTGAGAGATAAGTTGGATAGAAGATCCATCTTGTGTAAGTTTGTGGGATACCTAAGACAGTCTACAGGTTATTACTTTTATGATCTCACGGAACAAAAGGTATTTACCTTAAGGAATGCCCACTTTTTGGAAAAAAAATTTCTATTGGATAAAAAAGGCATTGTCATTGAACTTGATGGAGTTCAAGACGATAAAGAAACTCCAGAAGCAGTGGAAATAATGAAATCATAGGAGCCTAGTGCATAACCTCTAAGAAGGTCAGACCGGATCAAGAAGCAACCCAAAAGGTTTGGATCTCTTCATGAGAAGGGACAAACAGATGATGATCCAAAGACCTATGAGGAAGCTATGTTGGACGTAGATTCAAAACATTGTCTTGATGCCATGAGATCTAAAATAGACTCTATGTACTCAAACAATGTATGGACTTTGGTAGATCTACCAAAGTGAATAGTTCCTGTTCATTGCAAGTGGATCTATAAGCAAAAGCTTAGGGTAGATGGAGAAGTGGTAACTTTTAGGGTGCAACTAGTGGCAAAAGGTCACACTCAAAGACCTAATATCGATTTTGAGGAAATCTTTTCACTAGTTGCTATACTTAAGTCTATTCGGATCTTAATTGCCATAGTTGCATATTATGACTGTGAGATATAACAAATGGATGTAAAAATTGCTTTTCTCATTTGTGACACTAAACAAGAAATTTATATAGAGCAACCATATGGTTTTACTTCCAAAGGGAGTGGGCAAAAGGTTTACAAACTTCAGAAGTGCATTTATGGACTCAAACAAGCATCTCGAAGTTGGAACATACATTTGGACAGAATGGTCAAATCATTTAGCTTTGTTAAAAATATGTATGAACCATGTTTGTGCAAGAAGGCTAGTGGTAGTTCAGTATAGTTTATTGTGCTTTATGTCAATGACATCTTTGTCATTGGGATTAAGGTAGGAATGCTAGAGTGTACTAAAGTTGAAGGCATGTGTAGCGCTAGGATCCAATATTTTTTTTAAAAAAATTGAATAAACTATCCCACTCAACACCAAAAGGATATATACATGCATTAGATTCAGATTTAGAAGAGAAAAATAACTGTGTGAAAGCAGAAAATTCAAAGAGCAAGAAAACTCACTTCAACCATCAAATAGGCTCTTCACCAACACAACAAAGTCACCACCAATTTTCCCTTATATGGACTCCTCCATTTTGGCTGAAATTTTTAATGGAACTCCTCAACCCTTTGAAGATTCTTCAGTCCAAATGTTAGGACAATCAGAACACTAGAGGCATTCCTAGAAGAAACAAAAGCCAACTACCAGAAACTGCTCTAACCAAGAACAAAAACAACCAAAATAGATTGCCTCTAATGTAAAAGTCCACACACCAAATATATGGCTTATTCTCTATAGAAAGGCTGGAATATTTTCATAGAATGAGGGAAGGAAGGCTAGGGTGGAGGGTAGAGGGAGTTGGAGAGAATGTTGGGAGGCTAAAACTTAGATTCCTATTACACAATATTGTTGGGAGAAAATCGTTCAAAATGTGCACACATCACACCCCTATAGCTGGACACTCTACCAAATTGATATATAGGAGTAGTCACACACCTCCTAGAAAGAGGTGTTGCCAAGTCTCCCTCGCTTAGGTAGCCAAAAACTTGTGATTAGTAAATTTAATTGAAGCACAAATTTTATCTAATGAAATGTCTTGCAATTAAATTCTAATTCTTATTAAATGAACTCTTCATTTAATATTTATCCTAAAAATTATCTCTCTAACTTAATTAAGTTAAATATTTTAATTTAATCAATAATTGTTTGACTTAACTCTTAAGTTAAAGCGCTTAATAGTTTAAGATAGTCAAAATTAACTCAACCCTTAATTTAATTTTGACCAATTGATACTCATGTGACATCAATTAATTAACCTTTAATTAATTCATCTTAATTTAACTTTTAAATTAATTTTACCAATTTAACATTTAAATTGATCGAGCTAAAATGACTACAATTTTGCCTCATCCAAAAAATTAGTTATGAATTTTCTAACTCTTATAAAATTCTCCTTCCTTCAATAGACCATGTCATTGGCATTTGTGTGTGACCCACTAGGTTCTACCATTCATTGGATATGGGCTCACAACTTCTTATGATTTTTGAAATATCAAATATTCACTTTAGTTTAAACACCTTTAAACTAAGTGATTTAATTTAATTAATCTCATTAATTGAAGAATACCCAATCTCCATGGTCGATGTCCACCCTCAAGCCCATGGAACCTAACTAATTGGCTAAAATGAATAATTTTGAAGAACCATTCTAGCATTATGCATGCCATGCAAATAGGTCCTTCTGTCTCTTATCTCTCAAAAGAGGCCTAGGGTAAGATGTTTGTCAGCTCTCTAATAGTTTCAATACTATGCTTTTATTCTTAATGTTTGATTCCCTTTGTGACCTCATATTTGGAAATGCCTTTCTAAATTATCACATCACCTTGTGTAAGAATTTCTTAGAATCGATCATCATAGAACATGTAACAAACACACTCACCCTTTAGAAAGACGAGAAGTCGAATTCTATCTTAGATCTCACAAACCTCCATGCCAAGTGGCTCATACCTAATATCAACCTAAAAGACCCACTAGGTGGTCAAAAAAGAGAACCAGACACAAGATTACCATAGACCTTCAGGTCAAAAAAATAATACTATACATTGGCTTAAGATAGAGAACTAGCTACTACCGACTTGCCATTATTGCTATCTAGTGGATTCTCTAGTGTGTCTTTAGTACCTTGTTCTGTAACAAGCACCTACTAACATGCACCCGTATCTCATACGGTTGCTCATGGAATGGAGCAATCTTCAATCCTTGGATTTATGCATCGTCAGTGTAAGTCTATCTAGCTCTTAGATGCCCTGTCTCATAAGATCCTATAACTTAAAAAATTTAAGATTATGACCATGTAAGACTTATTCCATGATCACCAACTTGTGAGTGACCAAGTCTTATAGTCATGTGCAATCTATAGGTTTCATCCAAATACAAGCAAAGTAAATAAAGATCATAAGATAAAGATGGCCATATAATGAATATCATCCAATCAAGATTATCTTAAAAGAAAAAATGTTTACAAGGCTAATCTAATTAGCTTGTAGGGAACTATTCCAACAAAAGCATAGTTATCTATACAATTCTCCTTGAAAGATTAGGGAAAAACATCCTGGTATTGAGAATACGTATCTATAGAGATAGATCAAGGAGGATGTTAGGGCTCTTTCAAACCCCATATAATGACAAAAACTAAACGAGTTTAGTATGGATGAATCTAAGAGATAATTTCTTCCTATGGGACTTAACATTTGTCTCTCCAAGTTTATGTCCCCCAAGACTATGGAGGAGAAATGGAAGATGTCCCAAATACCCTATGCTTTGTCAATAGAGAGCATAATATATGCGGTTCAATGTAAAGACTAGATGTGGCACATTCGCTAAGTATTATGAGTAGGTTCCAATCTAACCCTAATGAAAGTCATTGGATGGCCACAAAAACAATCCTAAAGTACTTGAGAAGAAGTAAGGACTTATTTTTGGAATATGGTAATAGAGAATTGAAACCTGAAGGGTTTTTGAATTTTAGTTTCCAATTCGATGTAGATGTCCTTAAATCCATTTATGGATTTTTATTTTACCTCAATGGCATTGTAGTGAGCTGGAAACGTTCAAAGTAAGACACTACAGCTGACTCAACCATAGAGGTAGAATACATTATATCTTTGGAAGCTGCAAAGAAAGGTGTTTGGATGAAAAACTTCATTCAAGAGTTGAATGTAGTGCCTGGTATTGTAGAGCCAGTAGCTGTCTTCTGTGACAACAATGGGGTGGTAGCACAAGCTAAAGAGCCAAGATCTCATCAGCGTTCCAAGCACATATTAAGGCGATATCTTTTGATTTAGGAGATCATTGATAGAGGTGACATCCAAGTTGAGAGAATTATCTCGAAAGAAAACATAGTAGATCTATTGACGAAACCCCTATCACAAAAGGTCTTTAAAGGATATCTTAAGAAAAAGGGTCCTAAGGCTATAGGGCATTGGCTTTAGGGCAAATAGAAGATTGTTGAAATAATGCCCTGCAAGCCATTGAGATTGGCCTTCTATAAACTATTTCTTAGCAAAACGATCTAGATTAAATGATATTTTTACATGGCCATCTTCATCTTATGCTTTATTTCACTTCACTAGCACTTGGATAAAGCCCTTGGATCACCTAAGACTGTGGGCCTTAGTTTGGTAACCATAGAATAAGTCTTACACAATTGTGATCTTAAATCTTCCAAGTTATATGATCACATGAGATGAAGCATCTAAGATCTGGACAAACTTGCACTAATGATGTATAAATCCAAGGGTTGGAAATTGCTCCATTCCACGAGCAATTGCATGAGATATGAGTACATGTTAGTGGGTATATGTTAGAGAACATGACACTAAAGACCTAATAGAGAATCCACTAGATAGCCGTAGTGGCGAGTAGAGAGTGGCAAGTTCTTTTACTTAAGTTGGTGCATATTATTAGTCTATTAACCTGAGGATCTATGGTAACCTTGTGTCTGGTCCTCATAGTTTAACTCATCTTTGACCACTTAGCAGGTCTTTTGGGTTGAGATTGGGTATGAGCTACTTAGAATGGAGGTTTATGAGATCCAAGATGAAATCTAACTCCTCGCTGTTGTGAAGGGTGAGTACATCTCTCTGTGTTCTATGATGATCAGTTCTAAAAAATCCTTGCACAAGATGGTGTGATAATTTAGAAAAGGAGTTTTCCAAAGATGAGGTCACACAACAGGGATTGAACATTAAGAATAGAGACATAGTATTAAGGTTATTCGGGAGTTGACAAATATCTTACCCTAGGCCTCTTTTGGGAGTAGGAGATAGAGGGATTGTATATGCATGGCACGTGTAGAGCGATGATGGTTCTCTAGAATATTCATTTCAGCCAATTAGTTGGGCTTTATGGGCTTAAGGTTGGACATCGACTATGGAGATTGGATAATCTTCGATTAATGAGATTAATTAAATTGAATTAACTAGTTTAAATGGAGTTTTAAACTAAAATGAATATAAAATATTCATAGGTAACAAGGAGTTGTGAGACCATGTCCAATGAATGATAGAACCTATTGGGTAACACACAAAATTCAATTAGCTTCCTAATTAATGGAGAGAATTTTCCAAGGTGTTAGAAAATGATGTCTCTTAGTGGACTAATTTTCAGTGCCAAGTTTGAGGGTCAATTTTGGCTTGATTAATTTAAGTGTTAAATTACTCAACTAATTTAAGAGTTAAATTAGACCAATAATTAAGGAACTAATTATTTGGTGCCAACATGACCATTAATTGTTCATGTTAACTTAAAGAGTTAAGTTAACGAATTTAGCTTAAAGAGTTAAGCTAGTTTGACTTAAAGAGTTAAGTTAGAGGATAATTAATTAAAATAAAAAGTTTAGTGTGATTAATTAGGAAGAGTGAATTTTCAAGGCAAAACTCAAATGAGATTTGAGATGGCATCTTAGTTAATTTGAAATGAGATTCCAAATGTAATTAAAGTGCAAATAAAATCCAAATAAAATTTAGATTCAAATTTTACCCCCTAAGTACCCCCATTGGCTACTCCCCTCATGAATGTGTGTCGCCACATTGGAATCACACTATTCCACATCTATAGATTGATATAGAGAGAAGGTTGGCTAGATCATGCTTATTGGTGTCAAGAATTAGTTTCTTTATTTCCCTCCAAAAACCACTTGCAAGCTAGCATTTGATGTGTTGAAAGCAAAGTTTCTTTTTTTATCTTCCTACAAAAATTCAGCCTCCCCCATTAGCAAATCTCTGGTCTTACTCAAACTCATAGACTAGGGATTTAGGAAGATCTTGTTGGTGTGTGGATCTTTACAACAGAGGTAAGGCGTGTGACTTGCTCATTTCTGGAGATCCACATGTATAAGGTCCGACTTTGCAATTTTCTCTAGGGAGTTCCAGGTGGCTAATTATTTTGATGATTTAACTGTAAGTTCACCAAGGTGTTACCTTGCTCTAGATATTATTTTATAATTTTTTATGGTGATTTACTAGGGCGATTGTCGCAATCTTCTCATTGTGCCACTAGCAGGCAAATTCTAGAACTAGCGAAGTGTTCACTTGATGCTCCTTGGATTTGCTCATCAAGGTAATCCTCTATCTAAATTTGAACCATAGGCATGATTAGATCCTTGATTAGCTTGTAGGTATTTATTACTTTGATTTTTTGAAGTTTTGATATTAGATCTTAGTGCTTTACTAGCCTTCAGCCACTTGCTCACATTGTGAAGAATTAGATTCTCTCGCATTTTTCCTCTATTTTCTCAAGTGTTGCCTCATGTGTTGAAACGTCACTTCACTTCTTCTCCTACCTCCAAATCAAGCCTTCATCTCTACAATTTTTCTCTTTATTCTCTGGCTGATATTGATGAGAAAAGTATCTAGCATTGGTGTGTGGATCATAACATTAGAGGCAAGACAATTAGATTGCTTGCTTTTGGGGATCTACTGCCAGAGCAGAAACTTTGGAAATTTTTTCAGGAGCTTCCCTTTGGATTTTTGAGTTGAATTGTTTTTAGTAGCTTCATTAAGGAGTTGAGAATGTGCTGTAAAATTTTTAGAATTTTTGGAGGAGTTTGGCTTGAGCAAAGTTGCACACTCTTTGCTGTGCCACCGAGAGACAGATTCAAGTTGTTGAGTTGATCGTCCTCATTTCCTTGGATTTTTTAAATCAAGGTAATTCTCTATCTAAATCTGAATTTAAAGCATATTTAGATCCTTGTT
Organism: Jacaranda copaia; assembly: GCA_014898725.1. Classification (NCBI taxonomy): domain Eukaryota; kingdom Viridiplantae; phylum Streptophyta; class Magnoliopsida; order Lamiales; family Bignoniaceae; genus Jacaranda; species Jacaranda copaia. The sequence goes on along the minus strand of JACGDI010005423.1, from coordinate 39,390 downwards.
ATCATGTGCAGCCTAGTTAAATTCCACTTTTAAAGTTTTAATTATTGGATCATAGCTCTATATATGACTTCAAGCGGTAGCGAGGCCTAATTTATGCTTTAATTTGGATTTTTGACTGATAGATTCATGTGATGAATTGATCAAAATCACCAAATTCTCAATTCATATGATGGATTAGAGTGTTTGATTGATATTCTTTGTGGCTCCTTGGAGATGAATTGAAAGCATGCTAATATATGTTTTAAGTATTGATCATCTAATTAGTTTGTTTTAATTCATAGTTTCTAATGTTGAATGTTTATTTAGCATTAGTTGATGTTATATGTTGATATAGCAAGTTTTTGATGGCTTAAAAGAGCTTTGGTCATTTTTTGATCTAATTTGATTGGAGTTTGTTGGAGATTTTTGAAAAATGTGATTCTTACTTTTACTTGTTTTTGAAAGCATGATTGAACACTTGAAATTCTATTTTTAAAAGGTGTTTTGAATTTGGAATTTCATATATAATGTGTGTTTTAATGTTTAGAGTGTGTTCTAAATCTTTTGATGCATAGAAATTGAGCTAACGAACTTTTGACTAACTGCTGAAGTGAAAATAGGACATGCTGCCTTGCCTGGCCAGGTGCTAGTTGAGCAACAGGCATGCCAAGCACACGCTTGTTGTGTGGTAGTGCACCCAACCAGAGCAAGCAGTGGCACCACTTTTTTTAGCACAAGTTTTGATTGATTTTTTGGCTCCTTTAAGTGACCAAAAGTGCTTTGAACCGCACATAATAGATGCACAAATGTTATACAAGTTCTCAAAATTATGTTTAAAATTTTTTGTTGCTTTTAAAACTTGTTAAAGTTAATCTTCAAGTTGATGCATAATTGTTATGCTAACTCTTGCTTGGCCAATTACTTGTTTATGAGATAAGCATTTAATTGTTGGAATTAAATGTCAATTCTAGATTTACTTATTTTTTATTTAATTATTGAATGGATGATGAATGAACGGGGATGATCATGGACCATTAATATTAATATTATTTGTTTCAAATTATTGAAAAGGGTTATATGAAATTGGGGCTTGCATGCCTCTTAATTTCTCTCTTGTAAATGTTATAAGAGTAGAATCACAATAATGAGGATTTCTTTCTTAGTAAATGTTACAAGGAGCAAAGACTTTTAGAGGCATGGAGACCTAAGAAGACCCATGAATGTATAAGATATATTTATGTAATAGCTAGATTTAATCTGTTCACTTAAAATCAATTAGGTGGTGCACCTATGGCTCTAACTGCAACATTTGGTTAAGCTTTATGATCATCCCACCCTCGGAGCATGCTAGGTGCATTTACTTATTTATGCTTTTTAGATCCTGTTAATGTATGAGAAGCATTGTTAGGATATAGAAAAACTAAATAAGAATATAAAAATGATGAGATCTTTGCAGGCAAGAAAATCTCTCCACTTAGAATGCCTAAGTGCTTCAAATATTAAATTAAAATGGATATAATTTTAAAGGATTTTTAATTAATTCATGCCTTTTACCAATTGTATGTGGCATGATGACACTACCATCATTTGTGTGATGTCTTAGAGTTATGGGTCGCACTTATGATGGAAAGCTGTGACCATATACATAGCGTATGATACACCTTTGATTTGAGGCTTTCCATGCATTGACAGACAAGTTGTGAGATAATGTGGAGTGGTCTCAAATCAAAGTTTGATTGGTAGGTTCAACTAACACCTAGTAGTGTAGATGCTGTATGAATCATGGGTCTGCATGAAAAGTGAGGCAAAATACATCAAGAGTTGCATAAGATGTAATTTGCAAAAGTTGCTTACCTTTTGATTGTTTATAGATGTCTCATGAGTTATGGGTTTGCTTATAAGTCCTTAGGGTCTTGATTCTCATTAGGAAATGAGATTTCTCAAATTTTTCTAGGGGGTAAAAGATTTGATAAAATAGTTGGAGAAAAACATGCTTGAAAGACCATGAACATGTTTTCAATATCAAAATTCAATCATATGCTTTTATTTTTTATTTTTTATTTTTTTGCCTCTTGTAGATTTTTGAAAACTTCAAAATGAAAATGACTAAAAATGTGTGATGCCAAATTTGTATCACACGATGCATGAGGTGGGGCTGCCTAGTAGGGTTGCTTGGGTGGCGAAATTTGAATCCAAAGCTTATTTGAATTTCAATTGCATCTTAATTATATTTGGAATCTCATTTCAAATTAATTAAGATGCCATCTCAAATCTTATTTGAGTCTTCCCTCCAAAATTCATTCTTCTTTAATTAATCAAATTAAACTCTTTAATTTGATTAATTTTTCTTTGACTTAACTCTTTAAGTCAAACTTGCTTAACTCCTTAAGCTAAATTCTTTAACTTAACTCTTTAAGTTAACTTGACCAATTGATGGTCATGTTGGCACCAAATATTTAATGCCTTAATTATTGGTCTAGTTTAACTCTTAAATTAGTTGATTAATTTAACACTTAAATCAATCAAGAAAAAATTGACCCTCAAAGTTGGCCCTAAAAATCAGTCCATTAGTAAACACCATTTTCTAATACCTTAGAAACTTTTCTCCACTAATTAGGAAGCTAATTAGATTTTGTGTGTTACCTAATAGGTTCTACCATTTGTCGGACATGGGCTTACAATACCTTGTGACTATTGAAAACCTTGTATTCATTTTAGTTTAAAACTCCTTTTAAACTAGCCGGCTCAATTTAATTAATCTCATTAATTAAAAAGTACCCAATCTCTATGGTCGATATCTAACCTCAAGTCTATGGAGCCCAGCTAATTGGTCGAAATGAATATTCTAGAGAACTATTATCGCTCTATGTATGCTATGCAAATACGGTCGTTCCATCTTTTATCTCCCAAAAGAGGCTTAGGGCGAGATATTTGTCAACTTTCTAATAGCCTCAATACTATGTCTCTATTCTCAATGTTCAATCCCTGTTGTGTGACCTCACTTTTGGAAAACTTCTTTTCCAAATTATGACACCACCTTGCATGAGGATTTTTGGGAACCGATCATCATTGAACACATAGGAGATGTACTTACTCTTAACAATAGCTAGGACTTAGATTACATTTGGATTTCACAAACCTCTATGCCAAGTAGAACATACTCAATCTCAACATAAAGACCCGTTAGGTGGTCAAGGATGAGTCAAAGCATGAGGATTGAACATAAAGTTACTATAGATCCTCACATCAGAGGACTAATAATATACAGTAGCGTAAGTAGGAGACCTAGCCATTACCGACTTGCTACTTTAGCTATCTAGTGGATTCTTTGATGGGACTTCAATGTCTCATTCTCTAACAAGCACTCACTAACATGCACTAGTGTCTTATACAGTTACTCATAGAATGGAGCAATTTTCAACCCTTAGATTTATGAATCGTTAGTGCAAGTCTATTAGGATCTTAGATACCATGTTTCAAAAGATCTTATGACTTGAAAGATTTAAGATCATGACAATGTGAGACTTATTCCTTGATCACAAAACCAAGTCCTGCATTTATAGATGATCTAAGAGCTTTATCCGAATGCTTGTGATGTGAAACAAAGCATAAGATAAAAATGGCCATATAAAGAATATCATTCAATCAAGATAGTACCATGAGTGAAATAGTTTACAAGGCCAATCTCATTGTTATGCAGGGAATTATTCTAACAATCTCTCACTTGCTCTAAAGTCAATGCCTTGAGGCTTTGAGAACTATCTTCATAAGATGTCCTCTAAAGACCTTTAGCTTTTAGAGGTTAATATAGCAGTTCTGCTATATTCTCTTCTAAAATAATTTTTATCTACTCAATTGTCACTCCTATCAATTGATATCATATATCAAAGGATAACATATTTATTGTGTTTTGATCACTGATGAGATCTTGGCTCAAGTTTTAAATTGTCTTCCAAAGACAATTGTAGGTACATGCACGCTAGGCACTATATCCATCCCTTGGATGAAGTTTTTATCCAAACACTTTCCTTTGTGGTTTTCAAAACCACAAAGTATTTCACCTCAGTGGTTATCTAGGCCATGGTGTCTACTTGGAACTCTTCCAACACACCATGCCTCTATTAAGGCAAAATATGTATCTAAAAGTGGATATTAGGTCATCTACATTAAATTAAAAACTAATATCCAAAACCTTTGTGAGTTTCAATTCTCTATTTCCATTACTAAAAATAAGTCCTTAGTTCATATTAAGTACTTAAGGATCATTTTTATGGCCATTTAGTAACTCTTACTGGGGTTGGATTGAAGCCTACTCATAATACTTAGCTAATATGCCACATCCGATTTTGTACAATGAATTGCATCCATTATGCTCCATATCACCAATGTATAGGATATTTGAGGCATTCTTTGTTTTTTCACCTCAGTCATGGGGGACTTGAAGAAACTATAACCACATCCTAAGAAGAAGAAATCCCCTCTTGGATTCTTCCATACTAAACCTTTTTAGTATCTTGCTCAATGTACGAGATTTGAGAAAGCCCCAACACCCTCCCCGATCTATCTCTATAGATACATATTCCCAATACACAGGATACTTCTCCTAAATCCTTCATAGAAAATTGTGTAAATAACCATGCTTTAGTGCACTATAACATTCCTACCTCATTCTCAAATAGAAGGATGCCATCGACATAAAGTACAATAAATTGTATACTACTCCTACTAGCCCACTTATACACACAAAGTTTATACACCTTTTTGACAAAGCCAAATAATTTGACTATCTTATCAAAAATGTATGTTCCAAGTTTGGGATGCGAATTAGATTCCATTAATGAATCTCTAGAGTTTGCAAACCTTTTGCTCACTCTATTTGGATAAAAGCCCTTATGGTTGCTCCATATAAATTTCTTCTTCAATGTTACCATTGAGAAAAATAGTTTTCATATCCATTTTCCATATCTCATAGTCATAATATGCAACTATAGTAAGTAGAATCCAAATGGACTTAGGCATAGTGATCAGTGAAAAAGTTTCCTCAAAATTGATATTGGGTCTTTGAGTGTGACCTTTTTCCACTAGTCACGCCTTAAAAGTCACCACTTCTACATCTACTCCAAGCTTTTGCTTATAGAACCACTTGCAACCAATGGGAACTCTTTCCTTTGTGGATTTATTAAAACCCATACTTTGTTTGAGTAGACAGAGTCCATTTTGGATCTGATAGCTTCAAGCCAATGTCCTAAGTCTATGTCCAACATAGCTTCCTCATTGGTCTTTGGATCTCTATCCAATTGACCCATCTTACGAAGAAATTCAAACTCTTCTAGTTATTTCTTGATCCGATCCGACCTTTTCAGAGGTTTTTTGTGAGGCTTTTTGATATTTATTTATTTCTACCATTGATCATCTTGAACTTCACCAAGTTCAATTATAACGCCTTTTTTATCTAGAAATTTCTTTTCCAAAAAGGTAGCTTTCCTCAAAACAAACACATTTTGTTCCAAGGGATCATAAAAGTAATAACCTATAGGCTCGCTTAGGTATCCTACAATCTTACACAAGATAGATCTACTATCCAACTTATCTCCCACTGTCTATCTCATATAGGCAGGAGATCCCTAAACCCTTAGATAATAGTTTAATGGTGCTTTGCTATGCCATATCTCATATGGTGTTTTTTACACCGACTTTGAAGGTACTATTCTTAGTAATTTTGATTCCATCACTAAGACACATCCTCAAAAGGAAATGGCTACATCAAAAAAGCTCATTATGGAATGTACCATGTTCAACAAGGCATGGTATCTCCTCTCAGCTACTCCATTGAGTTGGGGTGTGTGAGGGGGAGTTTTCCATTGAGAGAGAATCTCATTCTCCTTTAGATAATCCAAGAATATGGTACTTAAGTATTTTTCCTCTCGTTCCAATTGAAGGGCTTTAATATAAAGTCTCTTTTTACTTTTCTACTTCATTTCTATAATCTTTGAACTTTTCAAAGCCCTTGAACTTATACTTCATAAGATACATTTTTTCGAACTGACTATTACCATTGGTGAAAGTGATGAAGAATAGCCTCTTTTCCCACTAACTCTTAGTGGTCCACATATATCTATATGTATCAAATCCAAAGGATTTGTGGAGGGCACCATTTGTTATACAAAAAGAATTTTGGTCATTTATCCCATCAAACAAGATTCACAAGTAGGAAGCTTCTCAATACCACCAACATTTAGTACTTTGAGGGCTTCTAACTTGTTTATTCTAATTTTTGGAGATATAACCAAGTCTTGTTTGCCATATTATGATATTATCTTGGATATTCAATTTTGTACTTAGTTGAGAGTGCATTATTGATGGTTGAGAATCCAATATGTACAATCCTTTGTTAATTATACCACAAGTAACTAAAGAACTCATTCTTTAATTCTTTCAATCTCTCATTTTATGTAGAAAGATCAAATCCTTTGCTATCCAAAAAAGAGAATTGAAATAATGTTCTCAACAATATATGGTACTATATGACAAAAGGTCTAATCCAAGTATGGAGTTCTTTAAGTCTAACTTATTATACGCCTTTAACTTTGAATACAACTCTTACTCCTTAGCCAAAGTGGTGGATCATATTCACATCACTTAGTTCTATTCTTCTTTCTATTCTTTTGTAACAACTTACAAAGAAAAGAAGCACATGTGATATCATATATCCATGAGGAAGAATTCATCCTAAATGCACCTTAATAAAGTACATGCCCTTCTTAAGGGTTGCAAGGTATTCCTTGCAATGGTTCTTCCAATAACTTATTTTGCCCAAGTGGAAACAAATAATATGACTATTTCCTCTATGATCTTCTTGACTCTTTTGAATGTCTTTAATAGTTGTTTTCCCATAGATAAAGAACATTTTTTCCTTTTTACCTCCCTTTCTAGCACCCCTAGGGCCCATAGACTTAGAAGAGGAAACAAATGTCAAAGGTTTGCCTTTATTGTGGTAGTCTCCTTCTAGATTAATACTTTGATCAACAAACTCAATGAGGATGTGAGTATCAAATCCTCTTGGAGATTATTGTCCATCACCACGTCCAAGTTGAAAATTTTTTCCAAGCTTAATCATCTTTGGATCATAGTCAATGACACGACTTTCTATTCATCCTAGCTTGAAAAGTTTCCTTTGACAACATGAACTTTTTATACCTCGTTTGTGTTTACAACTCTTTGCAAACTTTAACCAAGATATAATTCACATGTCTTTGAGACTTTTAAACTTTGTAGATGCCATCATAAGGCAAAGGGATAGAATGATCCTAAGCCCAATTTGTAAACTTTTTATGTGTCTCTAGATCTACATGACTCTCAAAGGAATCAGGAGTACCATGATATATGACCTATATCTACTTGTAGAAATCTAGAACAATTTTTGAGGTTTATTAAATCATGGAAGTTTGGCCCGATTGGTTTATTGGTTTACAAAATAATGTTGAGTGGAAATTTTAGCCATTTGTTTGTTGAAGATTTTGAAATTCTACAATTGGTGATAAAAGAGAATAACATGTGATTGAATTTGATATTAAAGCATGTTCATGGTCTTTCCAACATGTTTTTCTCCCACTATTTTATCAAATCCTTCACCCCCACGAAGAATTTGGAAAATCACATTTCCTAGTGAGAATCAAGATCCCAATAACTTGCCAATGGACCTTCGTGACTGCGTGCCATCCACAAGCTATCAAAGGGTGAGCAATTTTTGCAAATTGCACCAAATGTAACTTTTAATATATTTTGCCTCACGTTTCATACGGACCCACGTGACCATGTGCCATCTATACTACTAACTGTTAAGTCAAACCCACCAACCAAACTTTATCTCAAGATGGTCTCACGATATCCCCCATGATCGAGTGCCAATGCATGAGTGTTCCCAAGTTAAAGGTGCATCTTATGCTAAATATATACTCACAACTTTCCTCCTAAGTGTTATCCCCATGACTGAGTGCCATCACACAAAATCGATAGCATCATCATGGCATACACTATTGGTGGAAGGGTTGGATTAATTAATACTCTCTTAATTTGTATCTATTTTGACTTAATATTTGAAAATACTTAGATGTTCTAAGTGGAGATTTTTTCTTGCAAAGATCTAATCATTTGATCTTTTTATTTAGGTTTTCTATACCTTAATCATGCATCACATACAATAATAGGATATGGAAAGCATAAATAAGTAAAAATCCTAGCATGTTCCTAAGGTGGGATGACCATGAGCCTAACCAAGTGATCACTTAGAGCCATTGGTATATCACTTCGGTTGATTTTAAATGGGTTGAATTGAATTAAACTATTACATGAGTGTATCCCATACATTCACGGGTCTTCAATTAGCTTTTATGCCTCCATTGGACTCCTTGCTCCATGCAACATTCACATGAAATAGAAATCCTCACACTTGGTGGTTCTACTCTCATATCTTTTACAAGATAGAATTAGAGGCATGTAAGCCCCATTTAATACAACCTATTTCAACAACTTTGAAATAATTAAAATCAGTTTAAAAGGCTCATGATCATCCCCATTCATTCATCATTCATTCACTAATTAAATGATCAATAAATAAATCTAGAATTAACAATTAATTCCAATAATTAAATGCTCATCTCATAAAAAAATAATTGAACCAAGCAAAACACTTATGCCGTAAATTGGAGATCAACTTTAACCAATTTTCAAAATCATTCTAATATGTCAAACATAATTTTGAGGCATAGCACAACACTTGTGCAACTAATGTGTGTAGTGCAAAAACTTGTTGGGCATTAAAGGAGTTGAGAAAACAACTTAAAGCTCACCAAATACCCTTAAAATTGGGTTTTCTAGTAGCCCTTGGTGGATGGCTAAGCAACCTATGCGGACGGTGTGCCCATGCCACTCGGCCAGTGCCTAGGCTGTGCCAACAGCCTTGGTTTTTAAAGTTCAAGGCTAGCCAAGTGTGTCCTCCACTTAACTTTCATGCACCAACAATTATAGCACATGTTCTCAACATCATAACAAACATTTCAGATCAATTTTCAGATTTAAAACACCTTTTAAAACTGGAAATATAAGTGCTCAAACATGCTTTCAAAATTTAGAAAAAGTAAGAATCATATTCTTCAAATAATCTCCAACATAATTCCAATCATATTGGATGCAAAGTGGATGAAAACTCTTTCAGTCAAACATGAACATGCTATATCAACATATAACATTAATTAATGCTAGAACACTTTTCGGCATTAATCACTATGAATTAAAACATACTAACTACATAAATTAACACATAAATCACATAATAGCATGTTTTTAATTCATCAATCAAGGAGCCACATATAAATCAACCAAATTATCCAATCCATAAATTGAATCAAGAATATGATGGTGAAGATCAATCCATCACATGAATCAATCAACCAAGCAAAATCTAAATATAAGCATGATTTAGGCTCCAATGCCACTTGAAAGCAATATAGGTACTAGGATCTATAATCAAAATTTCAAAACATAAAATAAATAGTGCCTACAAGAATCCCAAGGATGCTTTAGATTCAAATTTAGATAGAGTATTACCTTGATAAGAAAATTCAAGATGAAACAAGTGAACACTTCGCCGGTTCGAGAAATTTCCTGCTCGCGGCACACCAAAAGGATTGTGATGACCGCCCTACCAAATCACCTCCAAAAATTTTGGACAAATTAATTGAGATATCTAACACCTTGTAGAATCTCCATTCAAAATTTAGATCAATTGACAATCTAGATCATCCTGGAGAAAATTGCAAAGTCAGACCTCACACAACGAGCTTTCTAGAAATAGAGCAAGGCATAAGTCTTGCCTTTATTGAAATAATCCATGCACCAATGAGACTTTCTGGATCTCTTACCTTTTTTTTGGAATAATACAAGAGATCTGGTGATGATGGAGGCTGAATTTAGGGTAGAAAGAAGAAGAAAGAAACTTAGCTTTCAACAAATGAAATGCTAGCTTGCAAATATTTTGGAAGAAAATGAAGAATTAGATTCTTCACACCATTTGTCATATGCACGACCTTCTCTCTCTATATCTATATATAGAGGCTAAAAATGTGTGGCACTAAGTTAGCATCACATAATGCATGAAGAGGGGTGGCCAAGTGGGGTTGCTTAGGTGGCAAAATTTGAATCCAAATCTTATTTGAATTTCATTTGTATCTTAATTACATTTGGAGTCTCATTTTAAATTAATTAAGATGCCATCTCAAATATTATTTGAGTCTTTCCTTTAAAATTCATTCTTCCTTAATTAATCAAATTAAACTCTTTAATTTAATTAATTTTCCTTTGACTTAACTCTTTAAGTCAAATTAGCTTAACTCCATAAGTTAAATTCATTAACTTAACTCTTTAAGTTAAACTAGCTTAACTCTTTAAGCTTAATTGTTAACTTAAATCTTTAAGTTAACTCAACCAATTGATGGTCATGTCAGTACCAAATAATTAACTCCCTAATTATTAGTTTAATTTAACTCTTAAATTAGTTTTAACACTTAAATCAATCAAGCCAAAATTAACCTTCAAATTTGGCACCAAAATTCGATCCATTAGGATAGAGTGATCTCTTTTCTAACACCTTAGAAAATTCTCACCATAAATTAGAATCTAATTAGATTTTGTTTGAGATGTAATAGGTTCTACCATTTATTGAACATAGGCTCACAATGTATTGTGACTTTTGAATATCTTATATTCATTCTAGTTTAAAACTCCTTTTAAACTAGTCGACTCAATTCAATTAATCTTATTAATTGAAGAGTGCCTAATTTTCATGGTCGATGTCCAATCTCAAGCCCATAGAGCCTAACAAATTGACCAAAATGAATATTTTAGAACCATCATCGCTCTATGCATGCTATGCAAATGCGGTCCTTCTGTCTCTTATCCCCCAAAAGAGGCCTAGGGCAAGATATTTGTCAGCTGTCTCTATTCTCAATGTTTGATCCCTATTGTGAGACCTTACCTTTAAAAAACTCCTTTTTCAAATTATCACACTACCCTGCACAAGTAGTTTTGGGAACTGATCATCATAGAACACATAAAAGATGTAATTGCCCTTCACAATAGTGAGGAGCAGAATTCCATCTTCGATCTAACAAACCTCCATGCTAAGTGGCTCATACCTAACTCAATCTAAAAGACCTGCTAGGTGGTCAAGGATGAGTCAAAGCATGAGAACTGGACATAAGTTTACTATGGATCCTTAGGTCAGAAGACTAATAATATGCACTAGCATAAACAAAAGAACTAGCCGCTATCAGCTTGCTACTTTAGCTATCTGGTGGATTCTCTAGTTGGTCTTCAGTATCTTGTTCTCTAATAAGCACTCACTAACATGCACTTGTATCTCATACAGTTGCTTAAGGAATAGAGCAATCTCCAACCCTTAGATTTATGCATCATTGGTGCAAATCTATCTGAGTCTTAGATGCCCTATCTTATAAGATCCTATGACTTGAAAGATTTAGGATCACAACCATATGGGACTCATTCCATGGTCACCAAACCAAGTCCCATAGTCATATGTGATCTAAGGGCTTCATCCAAATGCTAGTGAAGTGAAGTGAAGCAAAGTATAAGATGAAAATGGCCATATAAAGAATACCATTCAATTAAGATTAATGTACAAGGTAATAGTTTGTACAAGGCTAAACTCATTGGCTTGCAAGGCATTATTCTAGTGTAATATAATTTGATTATAGATCTTAGTTCTAATCTCTTTAATGATCTAAACTCATTAAATATGTTATCATTTGATATATGATAACAATGGATAGATGTGACAACTAAGTGGATAAAAGTTGCCTCAGATGAGAATATATAGCAGAACCATTGTTTTAACCCTATAAAGCTAAAGGTCTTTGGAGGACATCTTATGAAGATGACAAAATAGGTCTTAAGGCCATAGTGGGTTTAGGATAAGTGGGAGATTGTTGGAATAGTACCTTACAAGCCAAAGATATTATACTTATAAACTATTTCACGCATGGTACAATCTTAATTGAATGATATTCTTGATATGACCATCTTCATCTTATGCTTTGTTTCACTTTACTAGTATTTGGATGAAGCCCTTAGAACGCCTATAACTACAGGACTTAGTTTAGTGATCATGGAATAAGTCTCACATGATCGTGATCTTAAAACTTCCAAATCTTAAGATCTTATGAGATAAGGCATTTAAGATTCAGATAGACTTACACTAATGATGTATACAAAGTGGGTGAATTATTTCACCAAAGCTTATTAATACAAAATATCAAAATAAGTGGATTAAGGGAATGGTCCTTATGTATTTCTTCATTAAATTTCTATTTCATGGATCTGTAAGTGGACTCTTGAAGTTGTTTATACTCAACAAAATATCCTTTGTTTGAGGAAAATCTTCTTCATAAATTTTGAAATAAAATACTTCTAAAAGATAAGGAGACATGAGTATATTATGGACAAGAAACACTAGATCAAATCCAAGAAAAAAATTCAAAATATCAAGAATAGATGAAGGCAAAGCAAAAGGAATCTCCTAGTCCTTTTCGGCATATTATAAAAAATATGCAAATGAAAAAGAGAGTTATCTCCAAAGAAGAAATGGTGGAATCATATATGGAAGAGATGAAGAAGGATTTAATAAAAAAATATTGATGTTGAGATGGATAATAAATCAAATTTATCAATGGCAACCTTTTCAAAAGGAGAAAATCAATATAATTGTCTTTGCAATGTTTGATTCCCTTGTGTGACCTCACCTTTGGAAAATTCCTTTTCCAAATTATCACACTACCTTGCATAAGGATTTTTTAGAATCGATCATTATAGAATGCATAGGAAATGTACTCGCCCTTCACAAAAATAAGGAGTCAGATTCCATCTTAGATCTCACAATTTTCTATGCCAAGTAGCTTATACCCAATCTCAACTTGAATGGCCTACTGGCTGAGCAAGGATGAGTCAAAGTATAAGGACTGGACAGAAAGTTACCATAAATCCTTAGGTTAAAGGACTAATTATATGAACTAATGTAAGCTGGAGAACTTGCCACTCTGCTATCTAGTAGATTCTCTGGTGGGTCTTTAGTACTTTTTTCTTTAATAAACACCTACTAATATGCACCTGCATCTTATACGATACTGCCCATGGAACAAGGCAACATCCTACCTTTGGATTGATGCATCATTAGCATAAGTCTATTCGAATCTTAGATGCCCTATCTTATATGATTCTATGACTTGAAAAGTTCAAGATCACAATTGTGTAACACTTATTCCAAGATCACCACCTAGTGAACGGACAAGGTGCCGTAGTCTAGTATGATCTAAGGGCTTCATCTAAATGCTTCTGAAGAAACAATGAGCATAAGATGAAGATGACCATACTGAGAATATCATTCAATCAAGATTTTTTTATAAGAAAATAGTTTTACAAGGCCAATCCAATTGGCTTGCCAGGCACTATTCTAATAGGGAATACTTGCATTGTACTTAATCTAATTTATTATGTACCCTACCTCATTAAGAACATTGTTTCAATTCCTATTCTTGATAATGAAGGATTTAATTTTTCTATATCGAATAGAAAGTTGAAGGTATTAAAGAATGGTTCCTTAATTGCTGAAGGTACAATAATTAACAAATTGCACATACTTGATTCTCAACCTTCACTAATGCACATTCAATTAAGTAAAAGAAAATTAAGTAACCAAGAAGATTGCATTTTATGGCATGCAAGACTTAGGCATATTTCTAAAAATAGGATAAACAAGTTAGAAGCTCTCAGTGCATTAAATGTTAGTGGCATTGGGGATTTTCTTACTTGTGAATATTGTTTGAAAGAAAACATGACTAAGGCTCTTTTTGTAGGACAAATGGAGCACTCCAAAAGTACTTCGGAGTTGAACCATATAGATGTTTGTAGTCTATTAAGAGTTAATGGAAAAAAAGGCTATTCTTACTTCATCACCTTCGTTGATGATTATGATTGGTATACACATGTGTATCTTATGAATTACAAGTTTGAAGCCTTTGAAAAATTCAAACAGTATAGGAATGAAGTAGAAAAGTTAAAGAGGCTTTGTATTAAAGCTTATTGATCAGATCAAGGAGGGGAGGAGAATACTTAAGTATGGAATTCTTAGATTATCTAAAGAAGAATGGAATTTTGTCTTAATAGACTCTACCCAATACACCCTATCATAATGGAGTAGTCAAGAAAAGAAACTCTATCTTGTTAAACATAGTACGTTCCATGATAAGCTTTTTCAATATGCCCATATCCTGTTGGGAATACACCTTAGAGATGAAAGTGAAATTACAAAATATAGTACCTTCAAAGTCGGTGCCAAAAACACCACATGAGATATGATATGACAAAGTACTCTTTTTCTATTACCTCAGGGTTTAAGATTCTCCTACTTATGTGAGATAAATAGTAAGAGACAATTTGGACAGTAGATTTACCTTGTGTAATTTTATGGGATATTTAAGAGAATCTATAGGTTATTACTTTTATGATCCTTCAGAACAAAAGGTATTTGTTTTGAAGAACAACACTTTTTTGGAAAAAAAAATTCTATTAGATAGAAATGGCATTGTTGTTGAACTTGATAAAGTTTAAATGATCATGAAATCCCATAGACGATGGGAATAAACAAGCAACAAAGCTGCACACATAACCTGTAAGAAAGTTGGATTGAATCAAGAAGTAACCTAAAAGGCTTGGATTTCTTTATGAGATGGGCCAATCAGATAGTGATCCAAAGACCTATGAGGATGCTATGTTGGACATAAACTTAGGAAGTTTGCTTGAAGCCTTGAGATCTGAAATGGAGTCCATATACTCCAAGTATGAACATTGGTAGATCCACTAAAAGGAATAATTTCCATTAGTTGTAAGTGAATCTATAAGTGAAAGCTAGGAGTTAATGGAGAGGTAGTAGCCTGTAGGGTGTGACTAGTGGCAAAGGGTTATACTTAAAAACCTGGTATTGATTTCAAAAAAAACCTTTTCATTGGTCACTATGTCTATGTCCATTTGGATTTTACTTGCCATAGTTGCATATTACGGACATGAGATGTGACAAATCAATGTGAAAATTGCATTTCCCAATGATAACATTAAAGAAAAAATTTACATAGAGCAACCATAAGGTTTTAAATCCAAAGGGAATGAGCAAAAGGTTTGCATATTCTAGAGATCCATTTCTGGACTCAAGCAAGCATTCCTAGGTTGGAACATATGTTTTGATAAGATAATCAAATTATTTGGCTTTGTCAAAAATGTGTTTGAACTTTGTGTGTGTAAAAAGGCAAGTGGGAATAGTATATAGTTTATTGTGCTTTATATCGATGACATTCTTCTCATTGGAAATAAGAGAGAAATGTTAGAGTGTACTAAAGCATGGTTATCTACTCAATTCTCCATGAAGGATTTGGGATAAGCATCCTACATATTAGGAATATATATCTATAGAGGTAGATCGAGGAGGATGCTGGTGCTTTCCAAACTTTGTACATTGACAAGATACTAAAGAGGTTTAGTTTGAAAGAATCCAAGAGAAGATTTTTCTCTATTGGATATGGCATTTGTCTCTCTCAGTTTATGGCCCTTAAGTGTAACGATGAGAGATAGAGAATGTTCCATATATCTTTTGCATCCGCTATTGAGAGCATAATGTATGCTGTTCAATATATAAGATCGAAAGTGGCACATGCTCTAAGTGTTACAAGCTATTTCCAATCTAACCCCAATGAATGTCACTAGATGGCCATTAAAACAATCCTTAAGTACTTGAGAAGGACTAAAGACTTATTTTTGGTATATGGCAAGAGAGATTTGAAACTCAAGGGGTTTTCAAATTTTAGTTTTAAATCCAATATTGATGACCTAAAATCTACTTCTTAATTTATATTTTTCCTTAATGGTGGCGTAGTAAGTTGGAAGATCTTGAAAGAAGACACCATGGCCAGTTCAACCATAGAGGCAAAGTACATTATGGCTTTGAAAGTTGCAAAGAAAGGTGCTTGGATGAAAAACTTTTTTCAAAAGTTAGATGTAGTGGCTAATATTGCTAAGCTAGTGGTTATCTTCTATGATAGCAATGGGGCAGTAGCACAAGCCAAGGAGCCATGATCTCATCAGTAATCCAAGCACATTTTGAGGTAATATCATTTGATCCAGGAGATCATTAATAGAGGGATATCCAAGTAGAGAGAATTACTTTGGAAGAGAATATAGCTGATCCATTAACTAAACCCTTATCAAAAAAGGTCTTTGAGGGATATATTGAGAAGATAGGTCATAATACAATGGGCAATTAGCTTTAGGGAAAGTGAGAGATTATTAGAATAGTACCCCACAAGCAAGTAAAATTGGCATTGTAAACTATTTCACTAGTGATATAATCTTGATTAAATGATATTCATTAAATGGCCATCTTTATCTTATGCTTATATTCACTTCACTGGCATTTTGTTAAAGTCCATACATCACACAAGACTATAGGACTTAGTCCATACACTTGGTGATGATCATGAAATAAGTCTTACATGATCGTGATCTTAAATCATCCAAGTTATAGAATCTTATGAGATTGGGCATCTAAGATCTAGATAGACTTTCACTAATGATGTATAAATCTGAAGGTTTGATGTTGCTCCATTTCATGAGCATGACATATGAGATATGGATGCATATTAGTAGATGTTTATTAAAGAGCAAAGCACTAAAGACTCATTTGGAAAATCTATTAGATAGTTGAAGTGGTAAGTCAGTAGTGGCAAGTTCTCCTCCTCACACTAGTTCATATAATTAGTCCTTTAACCTGAGGATCCATGGTAACCTTGTGTTTAGATTCTCATACTTTGACTCTTCCCTAGCCACGTAACAAGCATTTGGATAGTAATTGGGCATGAGCTATTTAGACATGGAGGTTTGTGAGATCTAAGATAGGATCTGACTCATTGTCCTTGGGAAGGCCAAGTACATCTCATATGTATTCTATAATGATCAATTTTAAGAAATCCTTGTGCAAGCTAGTATAACAATTTGGAAAAATAGTTTAACAAAGATAAGCTCATAAAAGGAAATCAAATATTGAAAATAGAAACATAGTATAGAGGTAATTAAGGGGCTAATAAATATCTTACCCTAGGCCTCTTTTGGGAGATAGAAGATGAAAGGATTATATTTACATGGTATGCATAGAGCCAGAATAGTTCTC
Source organism: Jacaranda copaia (assembly GCA_014898725.1). Lineage (NCBI taxonomy): Eukaryota > Viridiplantae > Streptophyta > Magnoliopsida > Lamiales > Bignoniaceae > Jacaranda > Jacaranda copaia. Next base: position 22,127 of record JACGDI010005423.1, on the reverse strand, counting down.
CAAAAGCATTCATTTCAGCCAATTAGTTAGGCTTCATGGGCTTGAGATTGGATATCAACTATGGAGATTAGGTACTCTTCAATTAAAGGACATTAGTTGAATTGAGTTGATTAGTTTAAAGGAGTTTAAACTAATTGAATATTAGATATTCTAAAGTCACAAAGAGTTGTAAGCCCATGTCCATTGAATGGTAGAACCTAATAGATCACACACAAAAGCCAACTACATATCCTTGACAGTGAATGGAGATTTTTTACAGAGTTGGAATTGTTCCTACTTGACCAATTTGGAGGTTGACCGATTGACACAAGTTGTGGTCATTTTGGCTTGGTCAATTTAAGGAGTTAAATTAATCCAATTAATTTAAGGAGTTAAATTAGACCAATTATTTAAGGAGTTAATTATTTGGTGCCACATGACTATCAATTGGTCAAGTTAACTTAAAGGATTAAGTTAACAATTTTTAGCTGAAGCTAATTGACTTAAAGAGTTAAGTCAAGGTAATTAATTAAATTTTTGGAGTTTAATTTAATTAAAATGGAGATTTAAATTTGGAGAAAAAATTCAAATGAAAGGTTCATTTGGTGTGGCATTAGAATTTATTTGGATGACATTTCATGAGATGAAATGTAGATTCCCAATGAAATTCAAAATTCACATGCCACTTGCTTGGCAACTTGCTAGCAAGTGGGCGGTCAATTGAGGAAGGTGTGATGCCACCTTATCGTCACACTATCCTCTTTCTATATATAGATATAGAGTGTGAGAAGGGCAGCTAGACACATTCATTTGAAAGAATTAGATTCCCTCAATTTTCCTTCTAATTCCAAGTGTTGCCTCATGTGTTGAAACTTCTCTTCTCTTCTTTGCCTACATCCAATTGTAGCCTTCATCTTTGCATATTCTCCTCTTTATCTCTAGCTAACATTGAGTAGAATCGGATATAGCATTGGTATGTGGATCGTAATGTTAGAGGCAAGACAATTGGAATGCTGACCTTTAGAGATCCAGTTTCTGGCAGCAACTTGTAAGCAGTTCTGGGGGACCTTTTCAAGTTCTGATTGAGCTTATTTTTGGACTGTAGATCCATCACGTTTTTTGGGATTTCCAGTTAAATTTTTAACTGAAACAAAAATCATGTGGTAGGGTAAATCTAGTAGCTACACTGCTGCGCCGCAGGGAGGCAGATTCAGAAAGTTGAAGTACTTCTTCTAGCTTTGCTCATTTTTGAGCAAAACAATGTAATTATCATACCAAATATGAATCAATGGCATGTTTAAATCATTGTTATATTGTGTAGCCTAGTTAATTTGCATTTTTAATGCTTTGATTATTGGATCCTATGGCTACATGTGACTTCAAGTGGCATCCGAGCATAATTCATGATATGATTTGAATTTTTGTTTGATTGATTCTAGTGATGAATTGGTAAAAACCACCAAATAATTTATCCAACCTGTATATTGGTGTGTTTGGTTGATGATGTGTGTGGCTCCATGCTTGATGAGTTGAAATTATGCTAATATGTGTTTTAAGTGTTAATTCATATGTTGAGCAAGTTTTAATTCATAGTTGCTAATGTTGTTTGTTGATTTAGCATTAGTTGATGTTATATGTTGATATAGCGTGTTAAATTTGGCTTTTAAGTTGTTTTAGTCATTTTTGGATCTAATGTGATTGGAGTTTATTCAAGAGTTTGAAGAATGTGATTCTTACTTAAACTTGTCTTTAGAAGCATGATTGAGCACTTGAAATTTCACTTTGAAAAGGTTTTTTTGATATGAACTTTCATCTATATTGTGTGATTTAACGTTTAGGAGGTGTCTTAAATTTTTTGGTGCAAAAAAATTGACCAAATTGAAACATGACTTGGTGCCAGCTGAAAGCAGGGCAACTTGCCCTGCTTGGCTAAGCATTGGCCAAGCAGGCCTACCATGTGGCAATATGCCCAACTTGAGTGAGCAACAGCCTTGTTTCATTGGGTAAAAATTTGGTTGTGCTTTTTGTTTTGTTTTTTTTTTTTGGGGCTCTTTTTGAGTGACCAAAAAGTGTTTATTTCACACATAATGGATGCACAAGCATTGTGCAAGTTCTCACAAATATATTTGACATCTTAAAAACTTGTTAACACAATTGTTATGCTTCCTTTTGCTTGGCCAATTAATTGTTGTGAAATGAGCATTTAATTGGTGGAATTAAATGCCAATTCTAGATTTATTTATTGTTTACTTAAGTGTTGAATGAATGATGATGATAAATGATGAATGAATGGGGATGATCATGAGTCTTTAATATTGATTTTATTTTTTTTAAGTTGTTGGAATAGGATGTATTAGCTGGGGCTTACATGCCTCTTTGTTCTACCTTGTAAAAGTTATAAAAGTAGAATTACTAAGAGTGAGGATTTCTTTCTTTTGTAAAATTTGTAAGGAGCAAAGAAGACCAATGGAGGCTTGAAGACCTATGAATGTATGGGGATACACTAATGTAATAGTTAGGTTTAATCAACCTACTTAAAATTAATTAAGTGATGCATTTATGGCTCTAAGTGCATCACTTCGTTAGGCTTATGAGCATCCCACTCTAGAGGCATGCTAGGTGTATTTACTTAGTTACACTTTCAATATCCTATTAATGTATAGGATGCATGCTTAGGGTATCAAAAACCTAAACAAGAAAATAAAGTTAATGACATCTTTGCAAGTAAGAAAAACCCTCCACTTAGAATATCTAAGTGCCTTCAATATGAAGTCAAAATGGATAACAATTAAAAGGAGTTTCAATTAATCCATGCCTTCTACCAATAGTGTATGGCATGAAAATGTTGCCATCTTTGTGCTATGACACTTGAAGTAAGGGCCACACTTAAATGGAAAGTTGTGATCGTTTACTTAGCAAATGATGCACCTTTGATTTGAGGCTTCCTATGCATTAGCACTCAAAGTGAGGGATGACATAAAGCAGTCTTGAATTAAAGTTTGATTGGTTGGCCTGACTTAATACCTAGTAATGTGGATGCCATATAGTTACATTGTTCTACATGAAAAGTGAGGTAACATATATCAAGAGTTGCATGAGACACAATTATCAAAAGTTGCTTACCTTACAATTATTTATGGATGGCACTTGAAGTGTGGGTCCACTTACAAGTCCTTAGGATCTTGATTCTAACTAGAAAATAAGATTTCACAAATCTTTCTAAGGGTAAAGAATTTGATAAAATAGTGGGAGAAAAAATTTGAAAGACAATGAACATATATTTCATATCAATATTCAATCATATACTTATACTTTTCCTTTTGTCCTTTATAGATTTTTGAACTTTTCAAAAACAAAATGGATAAGAAGTGACTCCACACTATTTTGGAAACTAATACACTCATTGAGCCTAACTTTCTTGATTGGTTGAAAAACTTCAAGATAATTTTGGACTCCAAAAAGAGCACCTATGTCCTTAATCAAAGTCTATCCGATACCTTGGGTAATGGCGCCAGCAATGAGCCTTGTGAAGTGTTCACTAAATTTGTAGATGATGATCTACAAGTGAGATGCCTCATGTTGGCTTCCATAACCAATGAGCTCCAAAAGACTCATAAACATACAAGACATGTTTGTGAGATCTACAAACACCTACAAAAGTTGTATAGTGTTTAGACAAAATGCGAAAAGTTCATTCTATTAAGAGATCTCTTTAGGTTAAGGATGGTTGAGGGTTCAAATGTCCATGAGCATGAGCCCAAGATGATCTGACTCATTTAGAAACTTGGACAACTTAATGTGATCACAAACAATGACCTCTACATGGATTTGATCCTACAGTCGTTGCCCTCTTCAGTCAACTAATTCATGATGAACTTTAATATATCCAAGCAAGAGGTGACATGATGATTAACAAATTGGTGAACATGTTGGTGACCATAGATGCGATAATGAAAAAAGAAAAGCCTCTTATGCTTGCTTTCTTTTCTAAGTCTTGGAGTAGAGGACTTAGAAAGGAAGGTAAAAAGAAGAAGAGTTTTTCATCCAAAGGGAAGCAACAATTGAAAAAATTGAGGGTATTCAAGAAGAAAAAAGAGGCTAAGACTAATGTGATTTGTTTCCATTATGGTGAAAATGGAAATTGAAAAAGAAATTGTGAAGCTTACCTTGCAACCTTGAGAAAGGTTTGTACTTTTTTGAAGTGCACTTAATGACTAATTCTTTCTCGTGGGTATTTGGCACCACATGTGGTTTTCACCTTTGTAATTCATTATAAAGGGTAGAAAGAAGAAAGAGTTTTAATGAAGTGGATATGATCCTCTACCCAGGAAATAGAGCAAGAGTTGCTGCCACAGTCTAAGGCATAATTAAGTTAGACTTGGGGAATGCTTGCATTATATTAAATCCTTGTTATTTATATCCCAACTTGTTTAGAACATTATTTTAATTCCCTTTCTTAATAATGAAGGATATGATTTGTTTATATCGAATGAGGTGTTGAAAGCATTAAAGAATAGTTCTTTAATTGCACAAGGTACATCGAATAACGGATTATACGCACTTGATTCTCAACCTTCATTAATGCACATTTAATCAAGTGAGAAAAAGTTAGATAACAAAGAAGATGTCACCCTATAATATGCAAGACTTGAACCTATCTCTAAAAATAGGATGATTAAGTTAGAAGCTCTCAAAACATTAAATGTTAGTGGCATTGAGGACCTTTCTATCTATGAATCTTATTTGTACGAAAAAATAACTAAATCTCTTTTTGTAGAACAAACAAAGTGTACCATAAGTCCTTTAGATTTGATTTATACAAATGTTTGTTGCCTACTAAAAGTTAGTGTGAGAGGAGGCTACTCTTACTTCATCACATTTACCGATGATTACGTTTAGTTTAGACACGTGTATTTTATGAAGTATAAGTCTGAAGCCTTTGAAAGGTTTAAAGACTATGGGAATGAAGTAAAAATGTAAAATGGACATAATATTAAAGCTTTTCGATCAAATCGATGGAGAGAATATTTAAGTACAAAATTCTTGGATTGTCATAAAGAAAATGGGATTTTCTCTCAATGGACACCACTTAGCACACCCCAACATAATAAAGTAGCCAAGAAGTGAAACTATACCTTGTTGGACATGGTACATTCTATGATGAGCTTTTTCAATTCACCTATATCTTTTTAGGGATATGCCCTACATATGGTAGCAAAGCTACTAAATTTAGTACCTTCAAAGTCGGTGCTAAAAATACTACATGAGATATGGTTTGGCAAAGCACCCGCTTAGCATTATCTTAAGGTTTAAGGGTCTTCTACTTATGTCAATCGATTAGAGGGAGACATGTTGGATAGTAGATTTACCTTGTGAAAGTTTGTAGGATACCTAAGAGAGTCTTTTGGTTATTACTTCTATAATTCCTTGGAAAAAAGGTGTTTGTTCTAAGAAATGTTCGCTTTTTGGAAAAGAAATTTCTATCTGATAGAAATGTTATTATTGTTGAACTTGATGAAGTTCCAAATGATCATTAAATCCCACAAGTGGTGGAAATAATTGAGCAACAAAATCTTTACACTTAACCTCTGAGAAGGTCAAACCAAATCAAGAAACAACTCAAAAGGTTCTGATTTATTCATGAGGCAAGCTAATTGGATAGCAATCCAAAGACCTATGAGAAAGCTAGGTTAGGCATAGACTTGAGATATTAGCTAGAAACCAAGAAATCATAAATGGACTCTATGTACTTTAACAAAGTATGAACTTTGGTAGTTCTGCCAAAGGGAATAGTTCTTATTGGTTGTAAGTGGATCAATAAGCGAAAGCTAGGAGTTGATGGAGAGGTAATGACCTTTAAGGTACAACTAGTGGCAATAGGTTAGACTAAAAGACCCAATATCAATTTTGAGAAAACCTTTTCACTAGTTGCAATGTCTAAATCTTTTCAAATTTTACTTGCCATAGATGTGTATTATGACTATGAGATATGGAAAATAGATGTGAAAACCGCTTTCCTTAATAGGAACATTAAAGAAGAAATTTACATAGAGCAACTATGAGGTTCAACATCTAAAGAGTGTGAGCAAAGAGTTTGCAAATTCCAAAGATCCATTTATGGACTTAAACTAGTTTCCCAAAGTTGGAATATACATTTGGATAAGATAGTCAAATCATTTAGCTTTGTTAAAAATGTGTATGAACCTTATGTGTATAAAAAGGCTAGTGGGAGTTGTATATAGTTTATTATGCTTTATGTCGATGAAATTTTTCTCATTGGGAATGAGAGATATATTATTACACACTAAACCATAGTTATCTACTCAATTCTCTATGAAGGATCTGGGAAAAGCATATTATATATTGGGAATACATATCTATCAAGATAGGTCGAGAAGGATATTGGGGTTTTCCCAAATCTCGTACATTGACAAAGTACTAAAGAGCTTTAGTTTAGAGGAATCTAAGATGGGATTTTTCCCTATAAGACATGGCAATCTTCTCTCCAAGTCAATGGCCTTTAAGACTAATAATGAGAGATACAGAATGTCCCACATATCTTCTACGTTGGTTGTTGGGAGTATAACATATGCCATTCAATGTACGAAGCTGAATGTAGCGTACATTCTAATTGATATGAGTTGTTTCCAATCTAACCTCAGTGAATATCACTAGATGGATGTTAAGACAATCCTTAAGTACTTGAGAATGACTACTGACTTAGTTTTGGTATATAGCAATGGAGAATTAAAACTTGAGGGGTTTTAGATTTTAGTTTCCAATCTAATATAAATGACCTAAAATCTACTTCAGATTTATATTTTGCCTCAATTGCAATGCGATGAGTTGGAAACGTTCCAAATAGGACAACATGGCTAATTTAAGCATAGAGATAGAGTACATTGCTATTTTAGATGAAAAACTTCATCCAAGAGTAGGATGTAGTGCTTTGTATTATTGAGCCTATAGTTATTTTTTGTGACAGCAATAGAGCGGTAGCTCAAGCTAAGGGGCTAAGATCTCATTAATGTTCTAAACACATTTTAAGGCTATGTTATTTGATTTGAGAGATCATTGATAGAGGCAATATTCAAGTAGAGAGAGTTGTATCGAAAGAAAATAAAGTAGATCTACTGACTAAACCTTATCGCAAAAGGCCTTTGAAAGATATCTTGAGAGGATAGGTCTTAAGATAATAGGTAATTAGCTTTAGAACAAGTGAAAGATTGTTCAAATAGTGACCCACAAGTTGATTCGATAGGTATTGGAAACTATTTAACTTGTGGTACAATCTTGATTGAATAAAATTGATTAAATGGTTATCTTTATCTTATACTTATATTCACTTAACTAGCATTTGGTTGAAGCCCTTAGATCACATATGGCTATGGAACTTGATCACACAACAAGGTACTAAAGTCCCCTTTGAAGAATCCATTAGATCGTTATAGTGGCAAGTTGACAGTGTTAAGTTTTCCAATTTACATTAGTGCATATAATTAGTCTTTTAACTTGAGATTAATGGTAACCTTATGCTTAGGTCTTTATGCTTTGCCTCTTTCTCCTTGGCCACGTGGGCAATCGTTTGGATAGTGATTAGACATGAGCTACTTAGACATGGAGATTTGTGATATCCAAGATTGGATTTGACTTCTCGTTGTTGTGAAAGGCGAGTATATATTCTATGTATTCTATAATGATTGATTCCAAGAAATCCTTACGCAAGGTAGAATGATAATTTGGAAAAAGAGTTTTCCAAAGATAAAGTTGTAAAGGGAAATCAAACATTGGGAATAGAAATATAGTATCAAGGCTATTAGGGAGTTACCAAATATCTTGCCCTAGGCCTTTTTAGGAGATAAGAGATAGAAAGATCACATTTGCATGGTATGAGTAGAGCTAGAATGGTTCTCTGAAAGCATTCATTTTGGTCAATTAGTTAGGCTCCATAAGCTTGAGGTTGGACATCAATCATGGAGATTGGGTACTCTTCAGTTAATGGAGATTAATTGAATTGAATCAATTCATTTAAAGGAGTTTAAACTAATGTGAATATTAGATATTCTGAAGTCATAAAGAATTGTGAGCCCATGTCCAATGAATGGTAGAACCTAATAGATCACACACAAAAGCCAATTGCATATCCTAGGTGATGAAGGGGAATTTTCTAAGGAGTTAGAAATGTTCCTATTTGATTGATTTAGAGAATGAACAATTGACACAAGTTGTGGTCATTTTGGCTTGGTCATTTTAAGGAGTCAAATTGATCCAATTAATTTAAGGAGTTTAATTAGACCAATTAATTAAGGAGTTCATTATTTGGTGTCACATGACTATCAATTGGTCAAGTTAACTTAAAGGATTACATTAACAATTCTTTAAAGAGTTTAGTTAAGGTAATTAATTAAATTAAAGGAATTAATTAAAATAGAGATTCAATTTTGGATGGAAAATTCAAATGAAAGGTTCATTTGGTGTGGCATTAGAATTTATTTAGATGATATTTCATGAAATGAAATGAAGATTCCAAATGAATTTCAAATTCACATAAAATTTACATGCCACTTGGTTATCAACTTACAAGCAAGTGAGCAGTCACTTGAGGAAGGTGTGATGCCACCTTGGCATCACACCATCCTCTATCTATATATAGATATAGAGTGTGAAAGGGTTGGCTAGATACATTGTATGTGAAAGAATTAGATTCTCTCAAAATTCCAAGTGTTACCTTATGTGTTGAAGCTTCACTTCTCTTCTTCTACTATTTCCAATTCCAACCTTTATCTTTGCATATTTCTTCTTTATCTCAAGCTAATATTCAAGAGAATTGGATATAGTTTGGTGTGTAGATCTTAACGTTAGAGGCAAATAATTGAAATGCTAATCTTTGGAGATCCCATTTCTGGTAGTAACTTAGAGACAGTTCTGGGGGACCTTTCCAAGTTCTGATTGAGATTATTTTGGATTGTAGATCCATCAAGGTGTTGTAGAGTTCTAGCTAAATTTTTAACTTAAACAAAAATAATTTAGTTGGGAAAATCTGCTCGCCACTCTACTGCATTGCTGAAAGGCATATTCAAAGAGTAGAAGTGCTTCTTCTAGCTTTCTTTGTTTTTGAGTAAAATACGGTAAACCTCATACCAAGTATGAATCAATGGCATAGTTAGATCCTTTTATCATATATGGCCATGTTCATTTGCATTTGTAATGCTTTGATTATTGTATCCTATGACTACATTTAACTTCAAGATTGTTTGACCTTAAAAAATTAAGAAACTTAAAAACGTGGGCTTCTGCTATGTAGCCTCCCACATCAATTGAAAGATCTTTGTGATTTATCCTTTCTTATGAAAATGAGTGGAAAAAAATGTTGGTTTTTGGTGACGGGCCCTTCGAGCTAATAGTTTAACATTCATTGAGTGTGGAAGTTGAAGAGAACCACTTTAATGGTCAAGATAGATCATCTTGGGGATCAAATTCTAAAGAGGTTACTCAAGATAAGGGAGTTCGACAACTCCACCTTTATCAGAGAAGGGGTTGCTTTGCTGGGATTTTTTCTTACTAATGTTTTGATTAATTTGAGCTTGTGATAGATAGTATTGGTTCAAATGATATTTTATTTTTGTATCTTCTAATCAATATTTCCTTTCTCTCCTATATATTAATCTTTTTAATGATGATTAGAGAAAATATTTACCAAGATGGCAAAGCGTGGTTGAAGCTCTCAACTCAGCAAAGTGCTCTAATAGTTTTTCCACCTGCAGTTATTGACTATCAAAGATTTATTTGAATAGTGCCGCACAACCAATTAGAGTGGCTTGCAAACTATTCCACTTGTGATACAATCTTAATTGAATGATATTCAAATAAAATAGCCATAATATTCTAATGCTTGTTTTGCTTTCTTGGCATTTGGGTAAAGCCCTTAAATTATACTATGACTATGAGACTTGGTCAGATATTGAGTAGGGATCATGAAATAAGTTTTACACAATTGTGATTTTAAATCTTCCAAGTCATAGAATCTTAAGAGATGCGGAATCTAAGATTCGGATAGACTTTCACTAATGACACATGAATTCAAGGAGTTGGATATTGCTCCATTTCATGAGCAATCCATGTTAGACATGGGTGCTTGTTAGAGAACAAGTTCACTGAAGACCTACCTAGAAAATCCGCTAGATAGCTGAAGTGGCAAGTTCTTTGACATATGCTAATGCATACAATTAGTCCTTTAACCTAAGAATCTATAGTAAACTTGTGTTTAGGTACTCATACATTAATTGTTCACTAGCCACGTTGTGGGTCATTTAGGTCGAGATTAGGTATGAGCTACTTAGACATGGAGGTTTGCAAGATCCAAAAAGAGATCCATCTCTTTGTCATTGTGAATGGTGTGTGCATTTTCTATATTTCCGTATTAATTGATTTTAAAAAATTCATGCACAAGGTAGTATAACAATTTGAAAAAGGAGTTTTCCTAAGATGAGGTCATAAAAGAGAATCGAACATTATGATTAGAAATATAGTTATCTAGGTTATTAGGAAGCTGGAGAATATCTTACCCTAGGCCTCTTTTAGGAGATAGGAGATGGAAGGATTGTATTTATATGTCAAGTATAGAGCTAGAATGGTTCATTAGAGCATATTCATTTCATCTAATCAATTGGGCTCCGTGGGCTTGTTGCAAGACATAGACTATGGAAATTAGGTATTCTTTAATTAATGGAGTTAATTGAAAGAGTTATTAGTTTAAAAGAGATTAAACCAGTGTGAATACTGTTGGAATAGTACCTTGCAAACTAATAAAATTGGCCTTATAAACTATTTCACTCACAGTACAATCTTGATTGAATGATATTCTTTATATGGCCATCTTCATCTTATGCTCTATATCACTTCACTAGCATTCAGAGAAAGCCCTTAGATCACCTATGATTGCGGGATTTAATTTGGTGACCATGGAATATGTCTCATATGATCGTGTTCTTAAATCTTCCAAGTCAGAGGATCTTATGAGATATGGCATCTAAGATTTGGATAAACTTTCACTAACAATGCATTAATCTAAGAGTTAGAGATTACTTCATTATGTAAGCAATTGTATGAGATACGAGTGCATATTAGTAGGTGTTTGTTAAAAAATAAGGCACCGAAGACCCACTAGAGAGCCCACTAAATAGCTATAGTGGCAAGTTGGTAGTGGCTAATTCTTCTACTTACGCTAATGCATATTATTCGTCCTCCAACTTGAGAATCCATGATAATCTTGTATTTGGTCCTCTTGCTTTACATTTTTCTTGACCACCTAGTGGGTCTTTCAGGTTGTTGGGCATGAGCTACTTAGAATGGAGGCTTGTTCGATCCAAGATGGAATCGACTCCTAGCTTTAGTTAAAGTTGAGTGCATATCCTATGTGTTCTATAATGATCAATTACAAGAAATCCTTGCACAAGGAGGTATGACAATTTGAAAAAGAAGTTTTTCAAAGAAGAGGTCACACAAGGGAATTTAACATTGAAAATAGATGCATATTATCAAAGCTATTAGGGAGCCAACAAATATCTTACCTTTGGTCTCTTTCAGGAGATAGGAGATAGAAGGACCGTATTTGCATGGTAAGCATAGTGTTGTGATGGTTCTCAAGATTATTCATTTAAGCTAATTAGTTGGGCTCCATGAGCTTGAGGTTGGACATCAACCATGGAGATTGAGTATTTTTATAATTAATGAGTTGACAAGTTTAAAAATAGTTTTATACTAGAATGAATATAAGCAATTCAAAAGTCACAAGGAGTTGTGAGCCTATGTCCAATGAATGGTAAAACTTATTGGGTCACACATAAAATGTAATTAGCATCCTAATTAATGGAGAAAATTTTCTAATTGTTAGAAAAGGATTTCTCCTAGGAGACTAATTTTTAGGGACCAAGTTTGAAAGTTAATTTTAGCTTGATAAATTTAAATGTTAAATTAATCAAATAATTTAAAGAGTTAAATTAGACCAATAATTAAGCAATTAATTATTTGGTGCCAACTTGACCATCAATCAGCCAAGTTAATTTAAAGCATTAAGTTAACAAAATAAGCTTAAAGAGTTATGTTAGTTTGACTTAAATAGTTAAGTCCAAGGATAATTAATTAAATTAAATAGTCTAATTTAATTAATAGGGAGAATGAAATTTGGAGAAAAGATTCAAATGAAGAGTTAATTTGAATTAACATCTTAATTAATTTGAAATGAGATTCCAATTGTGATTTATATGCAAATTAAATTCGAAATGAGATTTGGATTCAAATTTGCCAACTTGGCACCCCATTAACTGCCTCTCTCTCATATAGTGTGTGATGCTACCTTGGCATCACACATTTCAGCATCCATATATAGATATCGAGTAAGGGGATTGGTTATTAAGATCTTAATTGTGAAGATTAGAATCTTTGCAAATTCCGTCCAAAAACTACTTGCAAGCATTGCATTAATGTGTTAAAAGCTTTGCTTTCTTCTTGTCCCTTCCAACTTAAAATTGGCCTCCACCATTGTTGAATGTCTGGTCCTACCCCAACTTATAGATCAGAGATCTTAGAAGATCTAATTGGTGTGTGGATCATAACAATAGAGGTAAGACACTTAACTTGCTAGATTTTGGAGATCCACTTACACAGAGTCTCATTTGGCAATTTGCTATAGGTAGTTCCAAAGGGATTTTGATCCCAAATTTTTACATATAGTTATTCAAGGTGTTGAGAAGCTTCAGTAATTTTTTTGGAATTTTTGGAGTTTTGGTTGGGCAATTTTTCCAATCTTCCAACTATGCCAATTGCAGACAGTTTTTGGAATAGTGAAGAGTTCACTAGTCTCTCCTTGATTATGCTTATACGCACTAGTTAATTTCATGCTTTTGATGTTTTGATAATTAGATCCTAGTGCTTTACTTACTGTCAAGTGGTATCAGAGCCTAAATCACGCTTAGATTTGGATTTTCCTTGGTTGATTGATTCATGTGATGGATTATTCTAGATCACCAAATTCTTATTTCAACTGATGGATTTGAGTATTTGGTTGATATTGTGTGTGGCTCCTTGATTGAAAAATTAAAAGCACGCTATTATGTGATTTAAGTGTTAATTCATGTAGTTAGTATGTTTTAATTCATTGTGATTATTGTTGAATGGTGATTTGGCTATTGTATGGTGATATAGCATGTTGGTGATTGATCAAAAGAGTTTTGGTCATTTTTGGATCCAATTGGATTGGAGTTTGGTAGTAGATTTTTGGAGAATTTGATTTTCACTTAGACTTGAATTTTTTAAGCATGTTTGAGCAGTTTAATTTTTGATTTTGAAATGAGTTTCATATCTAGAAATCGGTCCATAATGTGTGATTTAATGTTTATAAAAAGTTCAAGAATTTTTGGTGTGCAAAAGTTGAGCTAGAAAAATGGCTTGATTAGTCTTTGACCCCAAAATAGGGACTATTGACTAGCTTTGAGCAAGCAACCAGGGTAGAGGCATGCCTAGCTCAGCTAGCAGTGCCCAGTTGAGGATTGGGCATGTTTTTGAGCCAATTTTTGGCTCTTTAAGTGGCTAAAAATAATGTTAAGTCATGTGTTATGGATGCACAAGTGTTTTGCAAGTCCTCAAAATAATGTTTGACATTTTTTATTGCTTCTTATAACTTGCCAAATTTAATCTCCAACTTATGGCATAAATGTTATGCTTAACCAATTATTTGTTTATGAGATAAGCATTTAATTGTTGGAGTTAATTGTTAATTCTTGATTTGTTTATTATTCATTTAATTGTTGAATGAATGGGGATGATCATAAGCCTTTAATATTGATTTTATTTATTTTAAGTTGTTTAAATAGGTTGTATTAAATGGGGTCTGCATGCCTCTTATTCTATTTTGTAAAAGTTATGAAAGTAGAATCACTAGGAGTGAAGTTTTCATTCTCTTGTAAAATCTGCAAGGAGTAACGAAGATCCGAGAAGGCTTGAAGACCCATAAATGTATGGGATACACTTATATAATAGTTTAGTTTAATCAACCCACTTAAAATCAACCGAGTGATACACTTATAGCTCTAAGTGCATCATTTGGTTAGGCTCATGGTCATCCCACCCTAGGAGTGTGATAGGCACATTCACTTATTTACACTTTCCATATTCTATTGTTGTATAAGATACATAATTAGGATATAAAGAACCTAAACAAGAAGATAAAAAAAATAATGAGATATTTAGAAGCAAAATCCCTCCACTGAGAATGTCTAAGTGCTTTTCAAATATTAAGTCAAAATAGATACAAGTTAAAAGAGTTTTAATTAATTCAAGCCTTCAACTAATAGTGTATGTCATGATGATGCTACCGATTTTGTGTGATGACACTCAATTAGGGGGTTCACACTTAGAAGAAAAGCTGTGAATATACACTTAGCATAAGATATACATTAGAATTGGGAACCTTCATGCATTGGCACTCGGTCATGGGGGATGTTATGAGGTCGTCTTGAGATAAAATTTGATCGGTAGTTTTGACTTAACATTTAGTGTTATAGATGGCAATCACATATGTTTATATAAAAAGTGAGACAAAATATATCAAGAGTTTCATGAGATGCAATTAGCAAAAGTTGCTTACCCTTTGATTGTTCATGGATGGCACTTAGTCACGGTGGTCCATTGGCAAGTCTTGGGGTCTTGATTCTCACTAGAAATTTTAATTTCTTGAATTTTTCTTGGGGTAAAGCATTTGACAAAATAATGGGAGAAAAACATGCTTGGTGAAGGATTTGACAAAATAGTGGGAGAAAAACATGCTTGAAAGACTATGAACATATTTTAATATCAAAATTCAATCACATGCATATTCTCTTTTTTGCCTTTGAGGATTTGGGAAATATCAAGAATAGCTAAAATTTCACACAATGTTATTTTGGAAATGGATAAACCAATCAAGCCAAAGTTTCACAATTTACTTAACCTCAAAAATCATTCTTGATTCTTAAAAGTGGATATATGTCCTATATCATGGTACTCTAAATTCCTTTGGAATTAATGTAGATCTAGAGACATGTAAAAAGTTCATGAATTGAGCTTAGGATCATCTTATCCTTAAGTCTCATGATGGCATCTACGAACTTCAAATGTTTTAAGAACACATGAATTTTATTTTTCTTAAACTTTACAAGTGTTGTAAAACAATCAAGGTACGAGAAATTCATATTGTCAAAGGAGATTTTTTAGGCTCGGATGGATGCAGAGTCATGTGTCATCAACTACGGTCTAAAGATGATTAGGCTTGGAGAAGCTTTTCAACTTGGACATAGTGATGGATAATGATCTCCATGAGGATTTGATCGTTATATCCTTACCAAGTTTTATTGATCAAAGTGTTGATCTAGAAGGAGGCTACCACGATAAGGGCAAACCTTTGACATTTGCTTTCTTTTCCAAGTCTATAGCTCCTAGGGGTGCTCAAAAAGAAGGTAAAAGGAAGAAACACTCTTCCTCTAAGGGAAAACAACTATCAAAGGCATCTGAAGGAGTCAAAAAGATCATAGAGGACATTGTCAATTGATATGGGATAGCCCAACAAGCCCAATAGACCCTTCTACAAATCAGACAGCTCACGAGGCCCAACGTGAAATGG
>JACGDI010005422.1:56569-131214 GCA_014898725.1 Jacaranda copaia | reverse complement strand
TCGTCGCAGCAAGAACTTGAAGTTTAAAGACTTGAGTCTTGGGGCTTGAGAATAGATGAATATGTATGTATGTGAATATCCATATGAGTCTGTAGTCATCTCTTTATATAGGTGTTTAGCAGGAGACTCCGAAATAACTTGAGCACATTTGATAATTATCTCTTTGATGCACATATTAAAAGATAATATCAAATATTCTTGACTTGATTGGTCCACGTACATGGATGTGCCACGTGTCCCAACTTGATTAGCTTGAGATTCCTAGGCCACCAGATTTGATTTGATTAAGATAATACATCTCCATCTTAACACTTGTCAACATTTGCTTTGTATAACATAAATATTAGAATATTAATTAAAATTAACTATTTATTATTTGAAATTTAATTTAATAAATTCTAATATATAAATAGAAAATTTTAAATAATAAATAATATATTATTTACATGTCATTTTTTAATTGGCTCAAAAATTAAGCCATCTCAATACTAAAGCATTGTACAGTACCTTTTCCAGAGAAACAAAGTAGCTTCCTTCCTTTGCTGAAAACAATATGAAATCCATCTTCTTCCATGAAAAGAACGCTTAGGAAACACTAAGAAACATTCATCTCCTGCATCTTATAAAATACTTTTGAAATAGTAGATCTTTTTTTAAAAATAAGTTCTTAAAATATTTTGATACCTTAAAATTTTTAAAAGTTTCCAAATAGTCCTAGGAATTTATAAGCTCACTCAAACACCCTCTAAGTTTGCAAAGTTGCCAATACATAGGATGGTAGCTATATGCTTGTCCACGGTTTATCTCGACACCTTGAGTGTTCCTTAAATGAGATATAATAGTGATGCTTTAAATACCGATGGCTGATATGAAATAGTCAATCTAAATATGACTTTTATTAGTAGGTGGCCTCAAGGCACTCATTAGGGGTCGACAAAGATCAACCACAATTCCCTAACTTGGATCTCATGTGATCATTCAATGGTTAAGCCTCACATGGGAGCTTACATGGCTATGATGTGGTTTGATGATTGTTTTGATATTCAAATGTTCAATGTCTCCCTAAATATAATAATATTAGCTAATTTTTATAGATCGCATTTGATTCTAGTTAATAGGGTCTAATAGTTATACACACGATTACAGTGATCAAGCTAGAGCACATTAGCTTCGAGCCTAACTTGAGTCAATATTGTAGCGAAGATTAGAATCTATTCAAATTTCAAGTTGGAGAAGATATTCGTAATCTCTTTAGGCCAATTAACATATTGATTAACCAATATAGTGTTCAATTGCAAAATAAAATTTTCAAAAAACTCCCAAAATCAATTTAGATTTAAAAATTTGAAGGTTGCTAACGTTTGTGCCTATTTAAAGCATTGATGCCTAAATGATTTTCTTGTGTACATTTGTGTATATGCATACGTAAAATGCCGATACTACAATATTTTGGTACATATTCCATATTCCATATTACGCATATGCGATTCTTTTCTTGGTAATAAAATAAGCACTTTCTGGTGCCTCAGCTATGATGTTTTGTACGAATGTGCACTAATGTTATCAATTCTTGCAACAATGCATACAACCATAATGTGTACGTGCTCAGAGCATATACAATAAGACCATTATCTCCAGACTAGTCAATTGACAAATTACCATTTTGCCCAAATATTATATCACCCACATTGTCGCACTCATTTTTCCATTTAAATTCAGACATAGTTGTTTTCAAATTCAAAAACCCTAATCTATACAAATTCAACAAGCACTTCGGCCAAACGTAAATGAATGCATTCTCCATAACCAACTTCAACCTCCTTCGTAATATTGCTAGCTTCTTCATATATTTTTTATCTTTGTTATTATTGAGTCATATTTCTTTCACAGGATAGCTTTGTTTAGAAGTTATCAAACGAATGATGCTATGCAAGAAATGTACGGAATAGGCACAAATTTGGGATAATATCAACTTTTCAGATAATATACAATCGATAGGGTGGATCTTATGTATCAAACGAGTCATTGTATGTAGGGGCATGAGTGGAAAACTAAAATAATAGAGCGGTCAATAGCCAGTATCAAATATAAGGTAAAAATTTGAATACATTATAGTATCAAATATAATTTACAATATCAAAAATATAATTTACAATATCAAAAATATAAGATTATACTAGCACAGATTATAATAATTTCACATAGTTTTCGACGGATTGAAATTACATTACATTACTAATTGTAGGAATAAAAAATGCAGCCAAAAGAAATACTTTTCAAAAACTAAAACAAAAGAAAACTTAAAATAAAATTTACTCTCTTTAATTATTATTTTTCAATTTATACGTGTCATTCTTGTGTCATACTTGCAAAGAGGCCACGTTAATCTTCTCAGCATCGTTCCAATTTTATCGGAGGTCCCAAAGGGAAACTTTCTTTAATTACTAAAGACAATATTGATTAATAAAAGCATACTTAGTGAAAAAACTTAGGGCCGTTTGGTTTTATTTTTATTTTTATCATTTTTAAAATTTGAGAAAATAGTTCGTAAAAATAAATTGAAAATAAATTTATATTGAATAGATTGTTGAAAAAATAATAATTATATAAGATTTAATAAGTTGTAGGTGAAAAGTGATAGAAATGATGAAATAGAAAAGATATATAAGTTATCGGGAAAAAATATGCGCGCGCGCGCACACACACGCACACACACACACACATATATATATATATATATATATATATTATTGAGAATGTATTTTGAAATGAAAATAAAAATGAAAATGATATTAGGTGAAAATGTGTAAAAAAATGATGTGTTTTAATCTTCAAATAATAAAAAATGTGAAAAGGGGATTTGGAAACCAAACAAAACAGACGCATAAATTTTAAAATAAATAAAAGATTAGAAATAACATTTAAGCAACATATACTGAATTGAAGAAATTTATAATTTTAAAAACATAAGCAAGGTCATCTTTTAATTCCATGATTCTTATTTATTGAAAAAAATAAAAAAAAAATTATGAGGTTCAATCATATAGAAAAGATATATTATTATTTATTTGTGAAAAAATATTTTCAGTTGAAAAATCGATGTCCAACGTCACTGAACAGAAGGTACCTAATCAAAACAAAATCATGAAAAATCGATGTCCAATGAACGGCAAATTAATTAATAATAGCATGATAAAGGGAAGAAAGGTTATGCGTGCTCCTTAAAAAGCATGGTTTGGTGATCCAGAAGGGCTGAAGTTGCTCCAAGTTGGCATCCATATATGCCTCATCTTTGTACTGCTACTGTTTTCAGTTGTTCAAATCTAACTGCTAATGGTTGGAAAATCTAAGATCCCATCACTACAGGTTTACAACAACATTGCTCTCGTGATTTCTATTAATAACCTGCTCATTTCCCCTTTTTGCTTTCCTATTTTTGGATGGCAATGACCAAGAATATCCTCCAGGACCGTTGTACAGCAGAAGATAGACTACAACAAAAATCTGATAGCAAATGATTCATGCAGGAAGATTTCATAAATACATTCAACAATAACCAGATGATCAGTAGGGAAGACTACTTCATCTATTGTAACAACAATGAACAAATGAATCATTCAAAGTGGCCCCAAAGCGTGGAATTATTTAGTTCAGTTGGCGCCCTCAACTTATTGTGTCGACTACAGGATTATGCAGATAAATTTTTGTGAATGACCATAAACAAATTAATTAGAGCTGTCAATGGGTTGGATTCGAATCGAATTATGCTGGATCCAAGTCTGATTCCAAAAGCAATACACTAGATCCAACTCCAATCCAAAATCTATCGAATTTGTAGTTTGTATAACCATATCCGGATTTAAATAAAAGTCGGATATTTGTCAAATATCCAAAAAAAATCAAATCCGAATGCTTAAAAAATCATCATATATTTATTATTTTTCTAAAAATTTAGTAAAATCTAAATTCAAAACAGTTGTCCTTAAAAAAAAACACACAACAGACTAATGAATAAATTTTCAAGTCTATTGATCACTTAAAAGCAACAATAGAATTTAACTCAATTACATTCATTTACCAAATTATTACATTTTAGGTTCTACTGTTGATAATAGTACTTATTTGACATTATAAATACATAGTTATACATGATTCTTAATCAATTAACTACAATCTCAGTTTTATAAAAAAGAAACTCATTATGATCAAATTGAGACTCACATAGCATTCTTGTCATATCACGACATTCAGCTCCTACTCATTATTCTTCTCATATCATTTTTTATTATAAAAATAGAAAACATGTGATATAATTATGATATAAATAAGCTTGAAATCTAACAATTTATATTAAAGCCACATGACTTCCTTCATCCAAATATCTACTTTGATATTACTATAGAACTATGTGTATATATATGTATAATACCATATACGTATAATACTATATATATTCGGATTCTAATTATTAATAGATTGAATCGAGTCATATCCATATCCGCTCTATTTATTTTGGATTTCAGACTTTTTTAATTGGATTATATCCGTCGAATTTTTTATCGATTAAAGATTTTAAATAATAAAATGGAATTCGAATCGAATGCGAATTAAAATCTACTCTATTGAAAGCCCTAAAATTAACAATGTACTCAGATCAATCCAAGGACAAGAATGAAGCAAGTCTATTTTGCTTTGGGCTTTGGGCAATTGGCTACTTGAACCACCAGGCACCAGTATGAAAAGACAAATATCCAATGGGCAAATCACAAATATTAATAACAATGCACACTTCAGGAGTAAGATCCAGGAGTTTGAACTCGGGTAGTGAGTGATACAAGAAAATATATATGAACATTATAACTATCCAATTTTATCAGTTAAGGAACACTATATGAGTTAGCCAGCTACGCACAGAGTAAGCACTATGCTACTTCTCGTGTACGAATACAAGCACTTTGCAAGTAGTCAGGTGGTTTCAAATCCCTATGGATGTACAGAGAAATACCCATAGAGCTGATCTGTGTTGAGTAAGGACATGAACTAGGATAATCATATCCAAATCAGCCAACTAATATGTTATATTGCTAGAGCATATGACACAATAGAATTACACACAAAAGCAACAAATATCTAACCATAGAAAGCAGCAGCGAAAACAAAATAGTAAATTTATCGTTTTCCTTCTAGAAAAAACCTCCCAATCACATGATGTGGTCAAAGAGAACTAGACCAGAAGAGGTAAATGAAAGAGTACAATACAAGGATTATAGATTATATCTACTTAAGAGCAAAGGAAGCATGTTACTCATCATCTTTATATGGGTACTCCTCAGGGACTTGCTTTAGAAGTTTCACCCGCAACTCAAATACATCATCCCCTCTAAGCATGTCACGCAGCCATGTAACCTCAGTTTTCATTGACACCTAAATAAGGGAAGAGAGGCGGTATTGTAAATGTGTGGTAATACGTGAACACATTAAGTTATGGTGCATTCATCTTACAGAATCACCAACTGAAGTCGATCAAATTGGTAAAAACAGCAAAATAGGTGGCCGGAAACAAGGACCATATGCTGTCGGATCAACAAAAACAACAAAATAGGTCACGATGAAAAGGCAGAAAATAAGGGCCAAAGCATCTTCAAGTTTTTCAACTGCATTGCCTTGTATTGACCAAGACTAAAGCAACATGCTTTCCAACCTACTGTAGTTTTCTTGAGTGTTCTTTCTCCTGTCTCTGCCCTTATTGGAAGCTTAGTTTCTTAACTAGTTGTAACACGGAAACAACACTCAAAACTTATAACAAAGGATCTAAATAAGTTTTGAGTTTATAAATTTTATCTTAACTAGAAGCTCTGTAATTGTGTTTGCTTGGGTGGAACAAACTCTTGGAGCTTTTAGGCATCTTAAGTTAGGCAAGAAATGGTAATCTTTTCATTTGTACAATCAATCTAAAGGAGCTTACTAGATCTTAGAGAAAATGTTAGAGTCCTTACTTTTTCTAAGTAAGTTTAGCCAAACACGCAACAATAATACTTCAAGAAGGAAGTGTTAAAAAAAAAACTCATAAGACTATGCTTAAAAATCCAATCACCCTCTCAATCATATTTAAGAAAGACAAGAACAGAACTTATTAGACTATGCTTAAAAATTATGTATTGGAAAAAGATATTCAAAAAGATGCACTTAATATGATACTCACTCAGAAAAGAGCACTAGATATAAGAATGATAAGATATTTATAAATCTAGATATAAGAATGATAAGACATCTACAATGGGGAGGAAGCTCACCATCTCAAGAGCTCCTCTGACAACTCCACTCAGAATGTTGCAATAGTACAGACCTTGACAGGTATCAGGAAGCTCAACGAAGTCAACCAAAGGGTTATCCTCAAAAATTAGACTGCAAGTTGTCCCTTCTGTGTCCCAGTTAGTGACAGATGCAGTAACCCCCAGGAACATTTTGAATCCAACCTGCTCATGTGAGTTTAATAATAGATCCAGCATATAAAGAAAATTTAAAGTAGTGGATACTCAAAAGACTAGACATAGCAACATATTTTCGGTCATATGTTCAATAGGGGAGCATCATAGAAATTGGAGATGCAATACTTCTGAAGTTACTGAGCTTAAGACTTTAGTGGTTTTGGGGTATGCTACAACTGTTCTTTAATTCAACATTGTAGCAATGATGCAGTTTAAAAAAATATTTACCATGCTAAAACTGAAATCACGTCATAACTCAACTCAAATTCCTTTCTGTTTTTCTAATTATCTTTCAGTTTTCCTAACAAATCAAAATGGTGGCTGGTGTGACACAAATTCTGGATTACAGCAGAATTACTATTCAAACATTGGAACAACTCCAATTCCTTCAAATCAATAGCATAATGAACAGCAAGAAATAAGAAGGAGGAGTTTGAGTAGAAGACCTTGGCAATGACCTCAGCAGTTTCCCTAAAATCCACACATCTCGACACATTAGATTTCGCGAGAAATTCATCCACTAGACGGACCCCGATGTTATAACCCCTGCGGTGGAATACCAACAGTACTTAACAATTTCGGCTTAAAACCAGAATATTGAAGAAAAAAAACGAAAGAAAGAAAGAAAAAGAAAATTTGTAATACATTATCAAACGCAGAAACTCATGCAAGACCATTGGAATTACTTTAAAAATTATTCAAAATGAATTGAAGAAAAAATGACAAAAAAAATCACATTTGATCGAGCTGTTTGTTGACCTCCTCCACCTCCTCCAGATCGGTAAGCAGCTGGCGCACGATAGCGCCGTAGGTCAGAGTAAACAGCTCTGCGTTCTGCAAACATATAACGACCATAATCAACCGTGATATACAATAAAAACACTAACTAACCAAATCGAATACTGTAATGTTCAGGATCATAGAGCAAAACAGAACAGCGTTTATTTTGTTTTCCGAAAAACTAATACTTGCCACACGATCCACACTAGCAAAAATCGCATCGCCGGACTTGGGAGCGGCTGGAGCCATGAGAGATTGAGAAAGCTTAGATCTTTGAATTGAGAGTATGAGTGGAGATCCAAGAAAGAACTAGGACTGAAGGATGTTCCTGATGCAGATGTGGCTATGTAGGTGGAAGAAACACGCTTTTTCTTTAGCGTGGCGCCCGTGAACTGAAATTAAAACGTTGTGGTGCATTTTTTCTGACTCACGCTTCCAGTTCTTTTTTTTTAACTGAGGTCAATTACATATACATTCTTTGAGGCTTGACGTAATTATAAAAAACGTTCATTATTTCAAAAATTACAAATACTCCTTCTAACTTTGGGGCTTAAATGTAATATAGATGAAAATTGTGAAATTGTCAAAAATATTTAGACCTTAAAAAAATGAAAAAAATGAAAAAATTGATAAAATATCAAAAGATAGAAATATCCTTAAACTTATTTGTAATATTTTTGAATTTATGAGGGTGCATTTGATATAATTTTATCACCTTCAATTTCTGCTAGACCACAACTACTGCCTGCACAAACTGCCGCATGCGCCTCCACCAAAACTGGATTCTACCACTACCAGAAGGTGCATCTTGTTGCACTCTATCAAACCCTAAAATCAATTTCAGCTTTCCCTTTTACTTTATTGGCCAATTTCAAGCAAAATTGCCCAACACCACTGTGCGCCTCCACCTGTGATTCTCCTCCTCCATTGGTCAAATCACAAAATCAAAATCACCATTACACTCCTTTTGTCAAGCCCATCACAACCCATTCTTGTTTAGTAGTTTTCTATTGTTGGAACTAAGCAACCCATCACCATCGCCATGAGGCTTCATTTGAAGCTTAATTTCTAACGATTTGCCACTTGTTTCTAAGCAAATTTGGTACAAATGCGTTCCTTATGATTAGGGAAAGAGAATGGTTAGCTTGGTTGTTAGTTTTTTCAACGTCAGAGAGGATGGTGATGGTAAGCATGGAAAAATTTGATATAATGGGAGGGCTCTTGAGTATATATTTTTTAATTTTTCAAAATTATAATTTCCACCCCAAAACTTCCTCTCGGACTTCAATTGAATCCTTCAGTTCCCTAAGTGCCTCACATTGACCCCAAAATTCTTTTCCCCAATTTCAATTAAGTCCTCAAACTAATTAGTGTACAATATTGACCCAGTTGATCAAAATTAATTTAAAATTGACCTCCAAAAATTTCAAAATTCTTATAATCAAGTCCTTTCTTATTCATATTTTGAGCCCCAAAATTTTTGTCGAATAAATATTTTAATTTTTATATCTTACTTTCTAAAATGCCAAATCTAGAGGTGTTACATGTCATTATTATTTTTTAATTTTAAAATTATTAAAAATATATTATCATGATAGGCTTAATTTATTTTAGTTTTTTTACTTAATTTACTTTTTAGTTAAATTGAATTGAATTTAGTTAAAATATACCCTATATTTTACTATTTTAATATTATTAGATTATTTTAATAATCTAAATTTATATTTAACATAATTTAATATGTTATATTTTAATGATATAAATTTAATTAAATTATTTTAGATATGCTTATTATTTTTAATAGTATCGAATATATCATTTCAATTATTAAAATTATATGTTCCAAGATGATAGATTTGATTTATATTTTTTTTATTTTTCTCACTTATTAAATTCAATTGAATACAATTAAATTATCTTAAATACATTTACTATTTTAAATTCACCTTGGATTCTTCTTTGTTTTGTTACATTTAAGACCTCAAACAAAAAAAAAAAAAATACAAAAAACAAATACACCCTTAACAAATTAAAAAATCCTACACTACCATCCCTGAGGGTGTTTTGTCCACTTAAAAAAGTTAGATTGGGTCAAAAATGCCATTAGTTAATCTAGGGGCATTTTTGAAAATTTACCCAGAAGTTTTAGCGGCCGTACAATAAAGCCCTAACGGCTAGGCTAAATGTTGGATGGCGATTGAATTCAGGAGGATATTTATAATTTTTAAAATAATGGGATTTATTGTAATTATGTCAAACCTCATGGGAGGTAGATGTAATTGACCTTATTAATTATTAAATTCAAATAACGGCTAAGCTAATTGGTGGTAAGTTACATTATTAATCCCATTTTTTTATTTTATAATAATAATTTAATTCGCATTTTAAAATTTTCACTATGCACTATTGACTTCTCAATCAAATTTCATTTTTTATTTCTACTCGCCGACCGCCATCGCTTGCCTCTACAAGGATTAAAAGGATGTTTGGCTAAATTTATTTTAAATATTTTATAAGCTCATACATCTTATAAAATATTTTTGAAACTTATAAGATGTTAGATCTTATTTTTAAAATAAATTATTGAAATGTTTGGATAAAATAAAATTTTGGAACTTATAAAATATTAATAATGACAATTTTGTAATTAAAAGGGTTAAAAATAAAAGAACTTGTTACGATCTTAAAAATAAGTTATGGTTTCTTTACTCTTTTTTAAAAGAGCTTATAAGCTCTTAACATCTCATTTTAGGATTTTATACTCACTTTTTTAAAATAAAATTACCAAATACTTTTTATCAACTTATAAACTCGTAGACATCTTATAAAATGTTTTGAAGAACTTATAAGCTCACCCCGAGCACCCTCTAAAAACATATACAAACTAAAAATTAAACCCCAATTTCCTTTTACATAAATCAACCCTATCATGCATCCCATTTTCTTCATTTCTCATATTTCTCTCTACCCGATTTCAAATCTCTCGTCTGATTTTGCATGCACAAACACTTCGATATTGATTATCCAATATCGATCCATACTTTCAGATTTTGGAAAGATCTGTTATAACTTTAATCTAATTTACATCATAGTGAATCTCTCGTTTGATTTTGCATGCACAAACACTTAGATATTGATTATCCAATATCCACCCATAATTTCAGATTTTGGAAAGATCTGTTATGACTTCAATATGATTTACATCATAGTGAATGTTGTAAATATTTTTTCTTATTTCGGGTTAAATACTAATCATTAGCTATGACAACCATAAGGAAAATTGTGAAATAAACATGAGAATATTTCAAGTAGGGTCGGTTTCAATATATAGTGTAAATCATTTTTAATCATTCAAATAAATTAAGAATGCATTACAGTTAGCAATGTGCACACACAATCCTAACTCCAAATATTCAACTACCAATATTTTTGAATGATTTTGCAGTAGAAAAACATTAATCTTATAAATCTGTAATGCATTTATTTTGAAATATTTGTACTTTTTCATCAATAATGGTTCTTAATCTAGCTACAAAAAATAGTTAGAAGAAGTACTGGTCCTACATGTGAAAAAATTGAAAGGAAGATAAAGTGATGGTACAAGTTCAAGTGAGGTAAGGTTTGGGTGTGAGCTTGAGGTGGAGTGTTTGAAGTTGAATCCCACATGTTGGAGCTGCTTTGAGGCGGGCACGTCAGGCTTGCTGAGGCAATCATCAATGTTTAAGTCAAATTAAGTTTGGAAGGATAAGTCAAATTGAGTTTGGAAGGGTAATACCCTTCCAAATATTTGAGTACTTAGACTGCGTACCCAAGACATTTGTGAGAGGTCTGAGTACGGAGTTGAAAAGACAAGTTTACCCTAGTCAATTATTGTGAGAATTTTGGTAAAAGAGATCCACTTGAAGACCTAACTTTAGCTCAATGATTAAGGGTGTTATACCTAATGAAATTAATTTATAAATTCTTATACTAATTGAACATCTCATTGAGGAGATGTTCAATGAGTGCTTATTTACCAAAATTCATTAACATTTGAATGACAAAATTGAAGCTAAAGTTAATGGGTTACTAGAAGAGTGTAAGGAATTTTAAGAGAATGGTAAAAGAGGCCATCTCATATTGAAAGAGGAAACTAAAAGAAGCTAGTATTTATAGCTTGGAAAATTGTGATTTTTCAGAATTTATTCTAATAGTCACATTTGTTTAGATTTATTTTAAACTATTCCAAAGAATTAAAGAGATATGTCTCCTCTATCAACAAGTGCCAAATGGTGCCTCTTGGAGCTAATTAGACATGAATCATGTCTTTTAATTCAAATTTTGTCTCTTCGTCTGTAGTTAAAACCTTGCATAAAGTTATAACACAACCTATAAATAGAAGTGCCTAAAATCAACCCAAAACCATTGAAAAGCAAGTATATATATACTAGCATTCTGTTTCACTACACTGCACACTTATACATTATCCATTAAAGAAGAGTTTCAAGTTAGTAAAGTCCGCTAGTTCTATTTTATTTGAGTGCAACCATAGGCTTAAGGAGAGCCGTTATATCTTGGGAGGCTAATTGTTAGGAACCTTCTAGCACCATGTGAGGGGCAATATAACCTTAAGGAAACTGTTGGAGCAACAGGCTTAGGCTAATGCAATTTTTATATGCTTACACAAAGCGCAAGCATGCACGATATAAATTTAATTTATAACAATCTTAAGGTTATATCTTGTTACATTTTCTTGTGCTTAATTAATTTCCTATCCACTTAAATGCGTGCCTAAAGTTTATGTGTTGACGAATTATTATACACATTTCTGTAAAAGGAGTATTAGAAGTCTCCCTACGAACTTGTTTCTATCATATTGTCAAATTTACTTATCAAGTTTAGTCCTTGTTGTGTTGTACTTCTATTTTTACTTGAGTAAAAATTAAGAAAATAAATTCTGGTTAATCGTGTGTGGCTTGCCTACGTGGTACACACTATTGTGGTTATAATTTTTCATATGCGTGACCAATTCGATTTTAGCGTAACAAATAGTTGTCATCATTTCTTGGTAAATTAAAATAGACAGTTGCTGCCACTTCCATATTCTAATTGTTGGCATTATTTTCATCATTTATTTCTTGAGGAAATTTAAATTTTAAAATTTTTATCTAGCTCTAAACTAATTATATAGTTTTTGTATAGTTGCTTACCATCTCTGTTAAATAATTTATGTGTTTGTATTCTTTTAATAAAATTAGAATATTATAGTTTGTTGTTTGCTCCATTTACTCTACTGTCATTTGTGGTATTAAGTTTGGTTTTAGGTTAATTGTTTATTTATCTGGTGTAAATTTATATGATATTTCAGAAATTGAAAAATGGCAAACAATGAGATGCCTACTATCAATGTTGAGTCCAACACTAGCTAGTGGTGTTGGTAATGAAGGAGAGTCCCACTCTGGTCACTCCTGCTCGAATTGCTCTTTTCACAATTGGACAAGCAAAGAAATCCAAGAAGTTCAATGGGCATGATTTCAAATAATGGTAGCAAAAGATGCTATTTTATCATACCGCCTTAAATTTGGTGAGGTTCTTACAATAAGAACACCCTCCACTTAGTGATAGTCTGGATATGGAATCAGTAGCTACAGTAAATGCATGGAATCATTGTGATGTCCTATGCAAAAATTACATCTTAAACGAGCTAGATAACTCGCTATACAATGTGTATAGTCCAATTACCACGGTAAAGCAATTGTGGGAATCACTTGAGAAAGCATACAAGACAGAAGATGCCAGCATAAAGAAGTTTGTAGTCGGTAAGTTTCTTGATTTTGTTATGGTTGATTCAAAGTTTGTCTCGTCTCAGGTGAATGAGTATCAAATGACACTTTGTGAGTTAGTGACCGACGGTATGGCACTGGGAGAACCGCTTCAAGTGGAAAAATTACCTCCATGTTGGAAGGACTTCAAGAATTATCTCAAACATAAGTCCAAGGAGATGAATCTTTGAAAACTTATTCTTAGGTTAAGAATTAAGGAAGATAATAGACTCCCTAAGAAGAAAAGTGATGGGAACAACCTTGAGGTAAAAGAAAATGTGGTTGAGTAAGGGCTATCCAACAAAAAATGACACAGGGACACTTCTAAAAGTGAGAAAAATACGAAGAAATTCAAAGGATCTTGCTATGTCTGTGGCAAATTGCATCATCAAGCTAAAAATTGTCACCATTGACAAGATGGAGTTTCTAAAAAGAGAATGACAGCCTATGCTAATGTCATGAAGGTGGGCAAACTTTTTGATGGGGTTGGAGACCTTAACTTATCAGTTGTGGTTTCTAAGGTTAACCTAGTCGAAAGTTTAAGGCAGTGGTGGGTGGACATAGGGGCCATATGCCATGTTTGCATTGACAAGAACATGTTTACAACATATAAGGAGACTAAGGAAGAAGACTTGTCATGAAAAATTCCTTAGGCTCTAAAGTGAATGGTGTTGGCAAAGTGATTTTGAAGATGACATTCGGAAAAAAGTTGATCTCAATAGTGTGCTTCTTGTGCCAAAAATTTGAAGGAACTTAGTGTTAAGGCCTATGTTAAGTAAGAATGGTTTTAGGATGGTTTTTGAATTTGATAAATTTTTACTAAAGAAAAATGGTGTATTTGTCAGAAAAAGATATTGAGTGATGGTCTTTTAAGTTAAATGTAATGATCACCATGCCAAGGGTTGTCTCATCTATTGTTACTAATAATAATAAAATGAGTTCTTCCTACTTGCTTGAGTTTCCTAGTTTATGGCATCGTAGATTAGGTCATGTGAATTTCAAGTCAATTTCTGAACTTATAAAGTTAGGCCTTTTACCAACATTAAATCTTGAATCAACTTTAAAATATGAAGTGAAGCAAAAATGACTGAAGTTCCTTTTAAAACAATTGAATGAAGCACTGAATCTCTAAGTTTAATTCATATTGATATTAGTGATTTAAAAATGGTGCAATCTAGAGGAGGAAAGAAATATTTTATAACTTATATTGCAAAGTTTATTTACTTTCAAGTAAAGATGAGGCCTAGAAGTATTTAAACAATATAAAAATGAGATTGAGAATCAACTTGAAAAGAAAATAAAATTGAGTGATAATGCTAGAAGCTCTATTTTAGCGAGAGGTAGTAAATAGTAAAATTGAGTCTACCACACAAAAACCAAACATATGAATTGGTGGATATTCCTCATAGAAATACACCCTTAGGGTGTATGGACTTTCAAGAGGAAAATGAAGGCTGATGGTACTATAGATCAGTACAAGTTGAGATTAGTAGTCAAAGGATATAGACAAAAATAAGATCTTGATTACTTTGACACTTATAACACCCTGGCCAAGAGATGCTTGCTTCCCACTGAGGTGCCACTCACTTTACACCACCAATCTTATGAATAATAGAAAATATAATTCTCAAAATTCCAAAGTAATTAATTTTTACAACATCCATCGGATGTTCAATTTCAAATCGAAAAATTCCAAATAGCACTTACCACTTCTATCACCCTACTTACCTTATGTGTTATTGGGGGCAATCTACCTGTATCACTCAATCCTATCTGGGTTAAAGAATGAAAGAAACAATAAAACAACGTAAGTCCAAGTGACTTAGTGAGATAATTTAGTATGGATAACAAGTGACAATTTCATAAATAGTATTTAAGAGACATGTGGAAGCATAAATGTTTCCAAAAGCTGTGAGAAAAGGTTTTCGTCAAAATTTAAAGGTGATCCATCCCACTATTTCCCCATACTAATGATGAGACTTCACAAAATTTACTATCTTTCACCAAGGATTTAAGGCATCGATATCAAGCCAATGATTTAATCATTTTCAATTTAGCAAATATTTTTTAGATAAGCACTGTTGGCGGTCCTTCTATGTTATCTCTCTACTTTTGAAGCCATGAAAATCCTTATTCCTCCGATCTGAGTGATTGACTCGAGTAAAAATAACCAAAGGCATGGCTATCTATATACCTCATCCCCCCATAGTCAATTACCTCCAACTAACTATGAAGTCGAATATGTTTGACGGGGTATTGGTTGAGGGTTGGTTGTCAATGGTTTGTTCCACCCAGTCCACCAACAAGTAATCCTATGGCCTACCCCAAGGGTATTAATTGTATTCATAAATATCATAGAATGTGTTCAACAGCATTTCATATAAGATATCAAGTCGCCATGTTAACATCAAACACACAAATTCAGCACTAGGTTGGTTTCCAAGGAGATATGGCAATAGAACATATATTTTGAAATCATTTTAAGCTTTCTCAACACAATCGCCAATTTTTGATGAAGTGCGATAAATCATCATAAAAGAGTGCTCAGTGAGAAGTGGCGATGTGGAGTACTATTTTCACAAACAGTTTATTTTGTCAAAACTTGTGTACACACCCAAAATTCAACTATTTTTGTTAGATAAAAATCTCAAGTAGTTATGGTTCAGAAACTACTGAAGAGGAGACAAGGTGCACTATCAAAAGTATCATGACAATTAGGGGTCGGTGAACATTATAGAATAACAAATAGCAACGATTGGGTTTCAATACAAACAGGATCAGGTAATATAATAGCAATTCTCTATGTTCATTCCCTAACAATAAAAGCTAATGTAAACTCACCTAGCAAAGGCAGATAAATCCCTAGTCATGTGGTTGCTCAGTTCTTGGCTTCCTAGTCCATCTAAGAACTATAATAAGATAACTCGGGTTATCATTTCATCAATCATCTAAACCTTAACTATAAATATAACAAATGTTATTATCAAACATAAGGGTATTCTAATATAGTCCTAATAATTCTTAGATGTTTAAGCAGTCCATGACCATGCTTCCCACTTGATTTAAAGTTTAGAGTAGATAACCTTAACCCAACATTGATTACGATTTCTAAATTATAAGTCTTAATAAACTTAAATATCCTTATAAAATTCCTCAATTACTCTAACTATTCAGTCATAATTCTCAAATCCCATGCTACACTCAATTGTACAAGGTAATCACCTATCATAGTCCTTAACTCGACAAGTTAATAAACTAGTTGTTAATATCATATTTAAGGTCTCTACATCGCTTTGATAATTTATTTCCATCTCAACATTCACATAACTTAAAACTCTGATTTTGGACATAATCCTATTTAGTTTATACCATATCATGTTACTAGGCCCACAAACACAAATATAAAATCATCCTTCTTAATTTACCAAGCTTGAATCATACAATTAATTCTTAGCACAACCTTTATAAAATTAAATCATCAATTTGAGTCAAACTATAATTTAATAATCTTAACTTAATAAGATTAATTCATAACTTAGGCTAAACTATAGTTTAATGGTCTCAGTTCATGTTGCAATCAGACTTCAATATGAAATTTAGTTACATTTGTCAAATTAATTGAATTAAAATTTGATTATTGAAAATTATCAAAATTAGGTCGAATTGAGATCCAATCCCAGGCTGCAACTAGTTTAGATGAGTCTGAAATTGAATTCTAAGCAAACTTTCCAAACACTGCCGTCTCGTACTATCGCTGGAGATGGAGAACACTACCACCACTAGGTGCTCGTTGTTTAGGCGAGCAAAATCGCTAAATCAATTTCTCAATCAACCACTTTTTGGCCATTTAATTAACCTAAAAACCACCATGAAAACCCTAGCTTTATCGCTGTCCACCACTCTCTGAATTTCACTACTACTATGCGTTGAAACCCAAAATTAATGCTACCATGAGCTTACCTATAATATTATGACCAAAACCTATACCAACCCACCTACAACCTATCGCCAAAAAGAAAAAAAACACCACACCTACCACCTGTCACAGTTGCCCTCCATTTTTTTGACAGTTTTTGCGGTTGTTTTTGGTGGTGTTTGGTATGGATGAGTTTGCTGTGATTAAGAGAAGATTTTTGTCCGATTGGTTTTGGGTTTTATGGCTATTCTTTGGTGATTCACCGCCGGTGTAAAGTTTAGGCTCTTTTGAGAATTTAAATAAATAATGTCCTTGATCTATATATATAATTGCACTTTTTAGCCTTCTCAATTTAACCTTCACAAGTTCTAACCGACTTCACTTGAGCCCTTAAAGTTTTACACCATATTCAATCTAGTCCCTGGGTTTCAATTGAGACCCCCAACTTTTGATTCTTATATATTAACCTACCACAATTTCTGTTTCTAGGCAATTGGATCCAAACTAGTTTATTTTAAAGTTCTTAAGTTTTTATTTATCTCACTTTGACCCCCTAAACTTATGATTTTAAACAATCAAGTCTTTATTAAACCCTTAATTCCCAATATTTCTTACTAAACTTTAATTAATTTAATTCAATCAACTTAAACTAATATTTCAAAAATTGGGTATTACACCCTTGCTCACCAGTGACGAGAATAACATTCATTAGGTTATTAATTGCATTTGAAGTTATCAATAACCTCGAGATTCATCAAATGGATACTAAAACAACTTTCCT
Source organism: Jacaranda copaia (assembly GCA_014898725.1). Taxonomy (NCBI): domain Eukaryota; kingdom Viridiplantae; phylum Streptophyta; class Magnoliopsida; order Lamiales; family Bignoniaceae; genus Jacaranda; species Jacaranda copaia. Next base: position 113,448 of record JACGDI010005422.1, on the reverse strand, counting down.
AAATGGTGACCTAGATGAGGAAATTTATATGGAACAACTACAAAGGTTTATGGTTCTAGGGCAAGGAAAAAAAGTGTGCATGCTGATTAAGTCATTATATGGCTTAAAGCAAGCACCTAAACAATGGCATATAAAATTTGATCAATTCATGCTTGCGAATAGCTTTAGGATCAATGCGTGTGACAAATGTGTATACATCAAGGGCACCATTACCAAGTATGTCATTATATGTCTGTACATAGACGACATGCTAATTATAGAAAGTAATGGTGATGCAATTAAGGAGATGAAAAAATTACTATGTTGCAATTTTGATATGAACGATATGGGAGTAGTGGATGTGATCCTTGAAATCAAAATTATAAAAACATTCGATGGGTTGGTGTTGACTCAATCTTACTATATAGAGAAAGTGTTACAAAAGTTCTTGAGACAAAAACATAAACCTGCAAAAACTCCCATAGATGTAAATTAATGACTTACCAAAAATAAAGGTAAGGCAAAGGCCTAACTAAATTATGCATGCATAATTGAGAGCCTTATGTACATTGTGAATTGTACAATACCTGATAGCATATGTTGTTGGCAAGCTAAGTATATTTACTAACAACCCAGGTTAGGAGCATTGGATCACACTAATTAAAGTTTAAGGTACTTGAAACATACCTTAGGTTATGGGTTGCATTTTACAAGATATCTAGTTGCAATAGAAGGTTATAGCAATGCTAATTGGATGTTAGACTCCAGTGAAACTAAGTCCACAAGTAGATATGTTTTCACTTTACAAGGATGGGCTATCTCATGAAAATCCTTAAAATAAACCTACATAGCTAAGTCAATAATGAAATCTGAGTTCATGGCTTTGGACAAAACATGTGAGGAAGCAGAATGGCTATGCCATTTCTTAGAGGATATCTCAAATTGGCCCAAAACTATGCCTACAATTTGCATTTATTGTGATAGTCAATCAACAATTGGTAAGGCACAAAGTAGTATGTATAACAATTAGTCTAGAAATATATGTCGTAGACATAATATTGTTAGACAACTGCTTTATGATGGAGTTATCTCTGTTAATTATGTGAGATGAAAAGAAAACATTGCAGATCTGCTAACCAAAAGCTTAAACAGAGTAAGTTTGACAAATTATTGAGAGGAATAGGACTTAAGCCTATAACGTAAATGAGGTATTACAATAGGAACCCTACCTATGTAACTGGTGATCCCAAGAAATAGGTTCAAGGGAAAAACAAGTTGTTGTGTCTTAACATGGAACCACTATAAAAGTTCAACCTCCATCATATTCCTATGATAAGTAGATAGTGCTGCTTGTAAAAGGTTAAGGTTAAACTTTGCTTTTAGTTGCTCTTATATCTTGAATTTTCAAGTGGGGGTGTGGCACGAACCTCTTAATAAGAAACTACTTATGTGAGTAGGGATTGGGTTGGTCCTATGAGAATTTTTAAGGCTGAATTCTCATAGAGTACTCATGAATCCCAAGAATTGTTTTAAGCTAAAATGAACACAACCATAAAAACTTAAACTGACTATTAGGCAGAGTTTTGTGAAGTTCTATTATCTTGGTATACACAAAAAAGGTGAACCGTTTAAGACATCATATTCACTAGTTGGTGAGTACATTTGTTAGTTCTCACTAGGGAAGGTTCAAAGCCACAAGCTACTTATCTCGAATTAGTTTCACTCAAGTTGGAACTCTTTATGTGTGTGTTTGCATTAATTGCACTACAAATGAGTCAATTTTCCATTCATGTAGGGGATTGTGAGAATTTTACTAAAAGAGACCCACTTGAAGACCTAACTTTATCTCAGTGATTAAGGGTGTTATACTTAATATAATTAATTTATAAATTCTGATAATAATTGACCTCTCATTGATGAGATATTCATTGAGTGTTTATTTATTAAAATTCATTAAGATTTGAATAAGAAAATTGAAGCTAAAGTTAGTAGCTCACTGGAGGAGTTCAAGGAATTATAAGGGAAAGGTAAAAGAAGCCATTCCATATTGGAAGAGGAAATTATAAGAAGCTAGTATATATAGCTTGGATAAATGTAACTTTTCAGAATTTATTCTAATAGTGATATCTCTTTAGATTTATTTTAAACTATTCTAGAAAATTAAAGAGATTTGTCTCTTCTATCAACAAGTGCCAATGGTGTCTCTTGGAGCTGATTAGACATAAATCATGTTTTTTAATTCAAATTTTATCTCTTCGTCTATAGTTACAACCTTGAATAGAGTCATGACACAACTTATAAATAGGAGTGCCTAGAATAAACCTAAAAGTACTGAAAAGCAAGAATACATACTAGCATTCTATCTCACTACATTGTACACTTATGCACTATCCATTGAAGAAGAGTTTCAAGTTAGTAAAGTTCAATAGTTTTATTCTATTGGAGTGCTACCATACACTGAATGAGAGCTATTGTATCTTGGGAGGTTAATTGCTAGGAGCCTTCTAACACCATGTGAGGGGAAATATAACCTTAAGAAAACTATTAGAGCAATAAGTCTCGGCTAATACAATTTTTATCTTGTATTTAAGTATGCTTTCTATTAATTTTCTTTACTGAATATAATTATTTCATGCAACATAATTTTATATGTTTACATATTTTATTTATATGTTTAAACAATGCATAAGCATGCATGGTATAAAATTAATTTATAACAATTATATGGTGTCCATCACCATCATAGGCGTAAAGAATTTCTTTTGGAAAGAGCGAGCAAGCATGTCTCATTCCACTTGAATAATGCTTTCAGTCGTGGGCTATGAAAGGTAGTGTATAACCAAAGATCTATATTTAATGCAATGGAGTTAACTAGGGCACAATATTTAATGTGGCAAAGGATAGCTGACATTTGACTTATAATGAATTTTAGATAGTTGGTAGGTCCTCAACTAAGATCTTTTGTTTAGCCCAGGTCCAACTCCCTCGAACAAGTCACCTAGTGTCCTAAAGGTAGAAAAGAGCTTGAGTATACATCAGTCTTATAGAATCTTGGAGAAGGGTCAACTTTTGGATAAAATATGGCAAGTATGGCATTTGCAAGTTTGCAATCTAGATAAAGAATATTATATTAGGACCTTTTAATTTGCTCAACCTTGTCATCGGATTGGAGTTGGTTATGGGCCATCTAGAGGTAATGGGCTTTATGGGTCTTATGGTCAGGCCTCTGCAAGTCAAGATAAAGTATCTCCCTATCCATTGGAAGGGTCAATTCAGCCTCATCCATATCATGAGTCCCCCTAATTCATAGTCAATCGAAGGATGCGACATGTGGCAGTTGTAAGAACGTGCTAAAAAGTAATAAATTTTATGGCGTCGTACCTTGAGACAATAATAACCCATTGGGACATGCAAAAATCTTTGTTGATTAGCTATTGGATAATGATTACCCCCAACAACTGGTCATTTGAGATGGTTTATTGTCCTAAATTAAAACTATAAAAGGGCACATAACTATCATTTTGATTTTTAACATTTTCAAACTCTCTCTCTTTCTTGTTCCTTAAGCTTGAGTGCTTGAAATTCAATCAAATCTTGCCTAAATCATTGTGTGTTTCTTAAATCTTAGGTAAATTTTCTTATCCTTTGACTTATTTTCAAATTTTTGTCATTTTTTTCTCATTCGTTTTCTTTCTTAATGGTGACTTCGAGTGATAATAAAGTTAAATGAATTAGTGGTGAGGGGGAGATTGAGGTCAATGAGGCCTTTATCTCTACCAAGGGTGAAGTGTTGATTGAGAGTGAGAATTATGCCCAGGGAATTGATAATGAGATTGATGTTGGTGGTCCACATCAAGTAGTTGGAGGAATCTTAGCTTCTATTAAATAATAACTTGACCTGGCCATAAATTTTTTAAACCTAAACTCATATTTGCATGGAAAATACTAGAAGAGTAGGTGGCTCTTTTTTAAGGCTTCCAAGGATCATAGGCCAAGTCCTAAGAGCATCGACTATGAATAAAGTTGATTTAAGCAGTCAAAGACCATCATCTTGAGATAATATGATTGTGCAATGTCTCTTAAATTTTAGTGAGGCCAAATCCTATAATTGGTGAAGAAAAGAGTCCAGGTGTGAAGGAAAAAAGTTGCAAGGATCCAAAATAATTATAAAATAAAGCAAATTAACTTGCAATTCCTTTACCCAAGGATCTTATTTCATGCCGTAATTGAGGATTTAAAAGCAAGAGAAGTTACCTTAAAAGAGAGAATTGAAGGTAACTAGAACGATTTTCCTCTAGAACTCTTTCTAAACAACATCTACCTTATCTTCTTCTCTAATGATCTTTTTCTCCATGCATATGAACAGAAACTCCAGCAATATTTGCTGAGCAAAACACCTCTAAGATGAAAAAAGAGAGGTCAAAATAGTAATAAAAGCATCGAAACCACTAGCTAGGAAAATTTCCAAAAATCTATCTTCAACTTGAAGTATTTGATTCACCTATCTAAAGCACATCAAATGTTGTGCCTCTAAAGGAATTTCACATACCTAGATGCACTTTTAATCCTTACCCAATTTGCTATAAAATAGAGGAGGAAGATTGGAGAAAAGGTGTGAGGAAATTAGAGCAGATAGAAGATAGTGGGAGATAATCTAGTGTGGTAGTTTCTCTCAACACATGAGATCACCACTTTAGGAGGAAAATATGGGCAGCTAATCAACCCCTAATGGCATGCCATGTGAGGTATTTAGGAAGCTCTTGGAACCTTCCATCACACTCTCCTCACATTGCCAACTTGCATGCTTATTAGCTAGCATAGTTGGATTTTAATTAGAAAAATTAAAATGCCAACTCATCAATTTTAATATAGACTCTTTCATTTAATTTTTCCTCCAAAATTAGATTCTCCCACTAATTAAATTAATTACTTAGTTTAATAGATTCCTTAACTCTTTAAGTTAATTAGACCAACTTAACTCTTTAAGTTGACTTTGACTAATTAAATTGCCTCATGGCACCAATTAAATTAACTCCTCAATTTAATTAGTCTAATTTAACTCATCAAATTAATTTGATTAATTTAACACTTAAATGAATCAAGCCAATATGACTACCTCTTAATTAGTCAAGTTGGTCTCTCTTCCAAACTTGACCACTCTAATTATCTAACTCTTTAGATAATTTTCTCCAATCAAGTAAGAGTGTTGTGTGACCCTTTAGGTTCATTAATTAATTAGATATTAGCGCACAACTCTTTGTGATTTATATAATATCAAATATTTCAATTAGTTTAAACTCTTTTAAACTAATCACTATGTCAATTAATATCTATTAATTGAAGAGTACTCAATTTCCATAGTTAATGTTTTGCACAAGCTTTTGGAGCCCAACCAATTGGATGGTTTAATTTGAGGGTGAACCATTATTTCTTATGATTGCTGTGCAAATACAATCCTTCTATTTTTTATCTTCCTGAAGGGATCTAGAGCAAGATATTTGCTAATTTTCTAATAGCTTCGATCACTATGTATCTATTCTTAATGTTCGATTCCTCATTATGACCTCAACTTTAGAAAATATCTTTTTCAAATTGTTGTACTACCTTACATAAGGATTTCTTGAAATTGACTATTTTAGAATACATAAGAGACTAACTAGTTATTCACAGATAGGCAAAATGAATCCCATCTTGGAATTCATCAACCTGCTATGTAGTTGGAGCAAAATTAAAGTACAAGGATCTAAATACAAGATTACTAAGGAACCTCAAGTCAAAGGACTAATTATATGCACTATTATAAGTTAGAGAATTTTCGATTACCAACATGCTACTATGACTACTTTGTGGATTATCTAGACGAGTCTTCAATGAACTTGTTCTCTAATAAGCCATTAATATTCATCCATGTCTAACATGGATTGCCCATGGAATGGGGTAATATCAAACTCTTTGGAGTATGCATTAATAGTGCAAGTCTATCCGAATCTTAGATACCTCATCTTATAAGATTCTATCACTTGAAAACTTTAAAATCATGACCATTTTCATGATCACCATCGTATGCATGACCAAGTTCTGTAGTCTTGTATGATTTAGAGGCTTCAACCAACTACACATGAAGAATATAAAATATGCATAAAATGAAGATGACCATTTTATTGAATATTATTTAGTCAATATAACATAAAGTAGTCATATATGCCAATCTAATTAGCTTAAGGGGCATTATTCTAAAAATTTTCCACTTTCCATAAAGCCAATTCTCCATAGTCCTTAAGCCCATCTTCTTAAGATATCTTTCAAAAACCTTCTGCATTAGGGGTTTAGTTAGTAGATTTGTTATATTCTCTTATGATACAACTCTCTCCACTTGAATGTCACCTTTATCAATGATCTCTTGGATCAGGTGATAATACCTTAAAATGTGCTTAGATCGATGTGAGATCTTGGTTCTTTTTCTTATGCTATTAGCTCTAGCACGTTAGAAAATGCATCCAACTCTTAGATGAAGTTTTTCATCCAAAAACCTTCTTTTGTGGTGTCCAACACCGTAATGTATTTTGCCTCAATGGTAGAGATAGCCATGGTATCTTATTCAGAACTCTTCTAACTCACTGTACCACCATTGAGGCAAACTATAATTCTAGATGTGGATTTGAGGTTATCTTTATTGGATTGAAAAATAGAATCCAAAAATCATTTGAGTTTCAATTCTCTATTGTCAAATACTGGAAATAGATCCTTAATTCTTCTCTAGTACTTAAAAATACTTCTCACGGCTTTTCAATGACTCTCACCAGGGTTAGATTGATAGTGGCTAGTATCTTTTAGAGTGTGAGCTACATCTAGTCTTGTACATTGACTAGCATATATTATGCTTCCAATAGCGGATACATAATAGATGCATAAAGTATGTGGGATATCCTTTTCTCTCTTCCTTTGTCTTATAGGCCATAGACTTGGAGAGACATATACCATGTCTCATTAGGAGGTCTTCTCTTAAACTTTTCCATACTAAACCTCTTTAGTATCGAGTCAATGTACGTGGATTGGGAGAGCCTCAACATTCTCTTTAATGTATCTCTATAGATCTATATTCTTAATATGAATGATGCTTCCTCAAATCCTTCATAAATAATTGTGAAGATAGCATGCTTTAGTATACTCCAACATTTCTTTTTGATTCCCAATGAGAAAGATGTTATCAACATAAAGCACAATAAATTATATCAAACTCTCACTAACCGTTTGTACACACATAGTTTATACACATTTTGTATGAGGCCAAATGATTTGACCATCTTATCAAAATGTATGTTCCAACTTTGGGATGCTTGCTTTAGTCCATAAATAGACCTTTGGAGTTTGCAAACCTTTTATTCACTTTTTTTAGATGTAAAACCATGTAGTTGCTCCATATAGATTTTTCTTATTAATGTTTTCATTGATGAAGGTAGGTTTTGACATCCATTTGCCAAATTTCATAGTAGTGGTAAATGGCTATGGCAAGCATAATCCTTATGGATTAGGCATAGCGACTAGTAAAAAGATTTTCTCAAATTCAATACTGTGTTTTTGACATAACCTTTTGTCACTAGTCTAGCCTTAAAGGTCATAACCTCCTCATAGGTCTTTGGATGACTATCTGTTTAGCCCTTCTCATGAAAGAATCTAAACCTTTTGAGTTGTTTCTCGATTTGATCTAAACTTCTAGAAAGTTGTGTGCTAGGCTTAGTATGTATTTTTGTTTCTATTACTTGTGGGATTATATGATTATTTTGATCTTTATCAAGTTCAATGACAATGCCATTTCTATATAATAGAAACTCTTTTTTCTAAAAAAGTGTCATTCCTCAAAATAAACATTTTTGTTCCAAGGGATCATGAAATAATAACCCTAAAACTTTTTTGGTTATCCAACAAACTTGCTCAAAGTGGATCTCATATCCAACTTATCTCCCACTTGTCTTTTGATGTACGCGGCAGACCTTCAAACTTTTAAATAAGAATAAGAGGGTGTTTTGCCAAACAACATCTCATGTGGTGGCTGCTTCACTGACTTTAAGAGTACTACATTGAGGGCACATCCCTAAACGAAGATATGGATATCGGTGAAGCTCATCTTGGATTGTACCATGTCTAACAATGTACATTTCTTCTTTCAACATTGTGTTGGGGTGTGTTGGGTGGAATTTAATGAAAGAGAATTTCATTCTTCTTTAGATAATCCAAGAATTCAATACTAAAGTATTCTTTTCCTTGGTCTGATCGAAAAGTTTTAATATTAAGTCCTAATTATTTTTCTGCTTAAGTCCTCTACTTTTTGAACTTTTCAAAGGCTTTAAACATACACTTCATAAGATACACATGTTTGAATTGAGTGAAATCATTGGTGAAGGTAATAAAGTAAGAATAGCCTCCTTTTGCACTAACTCTTCATGGATCACATGTATCCACATAGATCAAATCCAAAGGACTTGTGGATTACTTTGTTTGTCCTACAAAAGGAACCTTGGTCATTTTTTCTTTTAACAGGACTCACAAGTGGATAGATCCTTTAATCCAATAACATTTAGTGATTTGAGAGTTACTAAATTGTTCATCCTATTTTTTGAAATATGCCTAAGTCTAGCATGCGAAAGGTATTTTCTTGGTTATCTAGTTTTCATTTGTCACTTTGTTGAATATGAATAAGTAATGGTTGAGAATATAAAATATACAATCCATTATTTAGTGTACAATATCAATTAAAGAACCATTCTTCATTATTTTCAGATTTCCATTTGAGATGGAAAAAACATATCTTTCTTTGTCTAAAATAGAAATTGAAATGATGTTCTTAACATGATTTGGTACATAAAAATAAGGATCAAGTACAATAGTAGAGTTCCCAAAGTTTAACTTTATTACGCCTTCAACTTTAGCCACAACCTTCGCACCATTACTAAGGTGGAGGACCAAATACCTATCATTTAAGCTTTTTCTTCTTTCCATTCTCTATAACGAATTACATGTTGGAATAGTTCACACAGCCAATTAGATTAGCATGTAATACTGTTTCATTTGTGATACAATCTTGATTGAATGATATTCTTATTAAATGGCCGTCTTCACCTTATGCTTATTATACTTATTACATGGCCATCTCCACCTTATGTCTATTATACTTCACTTGTATTTGGTTGGAGCCCTTAAATCATGCAAGACTATAGGACTTGATCACGCATATCATGGTGATCATGAAATACGTTTCCATGATCATGATTTTAAATGTTCTAAATCATATAATCTTAAGAGATAGGGCATCTAAAATTTGGATAAATTTGCACTAACGATGCATATTCCAAAGGTTGGATATTGCTCCATTTTATGAGCAATCCATGTGAGACATATATGTATGTTAGTGAGTGCTTGTTAGAGAACAAGTACACTCAAAGCTTGCCTAGAGAATCCACTAGATAGTCATATTGGCAAGTTCTACATTTCACAAAAGTGCATATATTAGTCCTTGGACCTGAGGATCCATAGTAATTTTGTGTTTAGGTCATTATGCTTTGACTTTTCTCCGACCATATAGTGGGTCATCCTGGGTTGAGATTGGACATAAGCTACTTAAGCATGGAGGTTTGTGAGATCCAAGAAGTGATTCATGTCCTCATTATTGTGAAGGATGAGTACATTTCCTATATATTTTATAATGATTGATTCTAAGAAATCTTTGTGCAAGGTAGTATGACAATTTGTAGAAGGAGTTTTCTAAAGTTGAGATCATAAAGGGGAGTTAAACATTGAATATAGAGACACATTTATCTAGGCTATTAAGGAGTCGACAAATATCTTGCCTAGGCCTCTTTTAGGAGATATGAGATGGAAGAGCTGTTAGACATCAACTATGTAGTTTGGATACTCTTCGATTAATCAAGATTAATTGAAAAAGTTATTAGTTTAAAGGAGTTTAAACTAATGTGAACATTTTGATATTGAAAATATCAAAATGAGTTGTGAACCTATGTTCAATGAATGGATAAAGCTAATGAGTCACACAAAAAGCCTATGGGAAGCTTTTATTTGATAGGAGGAATTTTCTAAGGAGTTAAAAAATTCAATCCTAGGCATTTTGAAAAAGGGATGAGTAACTAATTTAATTATTAATCTTGACTTGATTAATCAAAGTGTTATATTATCAAAATAATTTGAGTTAAATTAGTCTAATTAAATTAAAGAGTTAATTTAATTGGTGCCACGTGACAAGTAATTAGTCAAGTTAACTAAGTACTTAAGTTAACATTAATTAACTTAAAGGGTTAAGTTAATTGACTTAAGAAGACAAGCCAAATTAATTAAATTAAAGAGTTAATTTAGTTAAAATGAGAATTTGAATTTTAGAGGGAAATCAAATGGAGGAGCACATTGAATTTGAATTTGAGTTAATTAGCATTTCATTTTATAAGATGAAATGTAAATGTTAATTAAATGCAAATGTATATGAAATGCAAATGTACATGCAAGATTGTAAGTTAGCCAAATAACATAGGAGGTGTGATGCTAGCTAAGCATTTCTCTCATTTCTATAAATAGGCTACATGGTTGGCCACTTGGGGTGGTTGTTGGCATACTGACCTTTTCCTCCAAAAGTATGATATTCATGTATTGAAGATTCATCCAAATTCTCTCCTCTTCCTCTCACCTCCATAAATACCTTTTATCACCTCTTCCTCTCTTGTTCTAACAAAAGTTAGGCTGATTTAATGCTTGCCTAAGGTGTTTGGACTTGGTCATTAGAGGTCCTACACTTGGAGGACTTAGAATTCCTTGGTGGGTCATTGTTTGCACCAATGTTTTAGGAGTAGGTTTGGATGATCAAGGAGTTTAGGATTCTAGCAAAATTTAGCAAGCAAATCATTGTGTTGGTGGTGTAGAAGCTTGCTAAATTTGGTGATTTTTGGAGCTTAGGAAGGGACCAACCATTGGTATCTGCTACTGTATGTAGATAATTCTTTCAAGCATTTATCGGAGTGATCTTCTCATTTCCTTTATGTTGATCTATGAAGGTAATTTTTTTGCATCTAAATCCTTATTTGGATAATGAATATGATCCTTAGGATAGACTAGTTTGGTTATATTTTACCATTTTTTAGTTTTAATATTTAGATCCTAATCCTATTCCTTCCTTCAAATAATATTAGAGCCTATTTCATGCCTAAATTTGGATTTTGGTGAATTGATTCATATGATGAATTGATTCTAAATCTCCAAATGCTTGATTCAATTGATGAATTTGAATGTTTGGATAATCTTTCATGTGGCTATCTTTGTGTTGAATTGAAATATGTTAATGCATGTTTAAGTGTTACTTCATATGTTGGCATGATTTTGATTCAAGTATGATAATGTTAAATGTTGATTTAGCTTTGGATTATATGTTGATATAACATGTTTAATTATGACCTTAAAGTGTTTTGGTTATTTTTTTTTCTAATTGGATTTGAGTTAATTGGAGATTTTCAGAGAATGTCAATTCTCACTTAGATTTAATTTCTAAAGTAGGTTTCAGCACTTTAATTTCTAGTTTTTAGAGGCGTTTATAATATGAAAATTTGTCAAAATTTGTATGAAATGATGTTATGGAGGTGTCTGTATGGTTTGAGGTGGCAAAAATACAAAACGGTGCTCAAATGGTTGATTGGTGTAACTTATGGTAGGGTTGCCACCCGCCCTAGTAATAGCTAGGCATGGCTGTGGGAATGCCTTGTGCGTACCCAGTATGCGCTCGATCGGCTGGTTTGGTACCGACCTACCCAAGGTCACCCTAAAACCTAATTTTGTGCTATTTTAGTATTTTTGGCCAATCAAACTTGATTATGTCATCCTTATTTTGACGCACAAATATTGTGTAAGTGCTCAAAGAAATGTTGGACATTGTTTGCTTACTTTTGAAATCAAATTTAAGATAATCTTCAATTAGGTGCAAAAATGAGATGCATAAAGAGTTATGCTTATTTTTGCCCATTAATTAATTATTTATGATATAAGCATTTAATTTGTTGAATTGAATGTCAATACATATTTGTTGTTCATTTAATTGATAAATGAATGATTGTATGGGGATGATCATGAACTTGTAAATTGGTTTTATTTGTTTCAATTTGTTGAAAAAGGTTGTATTAAATAGAGGCTTGCATGTCTGTTGATTTTACACCTTGTAAATGTTATGAGAATAGAACTGTAGGAGTGGTGATTTTTTTCTTTTGTAAATATTGCAAAGAGACAAAGAAGGCTAAGGGAATATAGAAGGCGTGAAGACCTATAAATGTATGGGATACATATATGTAACAGCTAGATTTAATCAACCTACTTAAAATCAACTAAGTAGTGCACCTATGGCTCTAAGTGCACTAGTTGGTTAAGACTCATGGTCATCCTACTCTAGGAGCATGCTAGGTGCATTTACTTATTTATACTTTTCTTTATCCTATTGAAGTATGAGATACATGGTTAAAATATAGATAACCTAAGTATGAGATAATAAAATTGATGAGATCTTCTGAAGCAAAAAAAGCCTCAACTTAGAGGAGTCTTAAGTTTTCCAAAATATAAAATCAATTTGGATACAAATTAAAAGGAGTTTTAATGAATCCAAGCCTTTTATGAATGGTAAGGGACATGAGATGCTATCCTAGTTTAGTGTTGGCTCACGAGTCCTAGAACACTTTATTAGTGGAAAGCTATGCTCACTTCTCAACATATGATGCACTTTAATTTAAAACTTACTATGGCATCATCTCATGAGTCATGGAATGACATAGTGAAGTTTATAATTAAAGATTGATTGGTGCATATGACTTAACACCTAGTAGTGTAGATGTTGTACAAGTTGTTGGTTTATATGAAAAGTGAAGCAAAACATATCAAGGGTTGCATAGAGATGCAATTAGCAAAAGTTGCTTACCTTTGAATTATGTGGATGTCTCACAAGTTATGGGTCCACAAATAATACCTTTTGGACCTTGATTTTCACTGGGAAATGAGGTTTCCCAATTTTCTTTGGGGCGTTAGGAGTTTGACAAAATAGTAGAAGGAAAACATGCTTAAAAGTCCATAAACATGTTTTTTAATATCAAAATTCAATCACATGTTTATATTCTATTTTTTTCCTTTGTAGATTCGCGAATTCTTAATAAATGGCTAAGAATACACTAAATGTTATTTTGGAAACCAATAAACTCTCTGTGCCTAACTTTCGTGATTAGCAAAGATACATCAAGATTATTCTTGACTCTAAAAAGAGAATATATGTCTTTACTCAAAGTCCAATGAACACCATTGGTGATGATGCCAATGATGAGGCATGCGAAATATTCGCTAAATGGGTAGAAGATGATCTTCAAACCTATTACCTCATGATGGCTTCTATGTTCAATGAGCTCCAGAAGTCTCATGAAAACATGAAGATTGCTTTTGAGGTTCATAGGCATCTATAAGAGTTGTATGGGGTGTAATCTTGACATAAGCACTACTCTTTATCTAGGGAGCTCCTTAGGACTAGAATGGTTGAAGGTGCAAGTGTCCATGACCATAGCCTTGAAATGATTGGTCTTGTTGAGAAACTTGCTCAATTGGATGTGGTTATGGACAATGACCTTTTTGTAGATTTGATCTTCCAATCATTACCAAGTTCATATGACCAATTTGTTATGAACTTTAACATGTCAAAGTAAGAGGTGATGATTAATTGAATGGTTAATATGTTGGTAACTGCCAAGTTGACAATGAAGAAGGACACCCTGTAAATGCTTGCAACATTTTTCAAGTCTAAGGGCCCTACGGGCACAACGAAGAGAGGTAAGAGAAAGAAGAATTTTTCTTCAAAAGGGAAGTAACCATTAAAACCCTCTAGAGGAGTTAAGAAAAAGAAAGAGAAAAAGTCAATGCTACTTGTTTCTATTATAGTGAGAAGGGCCATTGGAAGCAAAATTGCAAGGAATACCTTGCAACCCTTGGGAAGGTATGTATTTTATTGAACTGCACTTAACGAGAAATTCTTCCTCATGAGTATTTGATACCGCATTTGGTTCTCTCCTTTGTAATTTGTTACAGAGGATAGAAATAAAAAAGAGTCTAAGTGATGAGGATTTGATCCTACGCCTTGGCAAAAGAGCAAACGTTGTAGCTAAAGTTGAAAGTGTGATGATGTTAGACTTTGGGAACTGCTTACTTGTATTGGATCCTTGTTACTATGTACTAAATCTTATTAAGAATATTATTTCAATTCCTATTTTGGATAGTAAAGGATATTATTTTTCAATATCAAATGGGAAATTGAAGACAATAAAGAATGGTTCTTTAGTTTAGATTATACATTTTAGATTATCAACCATCACTGATGCACATTCAGCAAACTAAAAAAATTAGACATATAAGAAGATGCCATTTGGTGGCATGCAAGACTTGGGCATATTTTCAAAAATAGGATGAACAAGATAGAAGTCCTTAAAGCACTAAATGATAGTGGCATTGAGGATCTTCCTACTTGTGACTCTTGCTTCAAAGAAAAAATGACCAAGGCTTCTTTTGTAGGACAAAAGGAACAAACTATAAGTCCTTTAGATTTGATCTATATGGACATTTATGGACCGCTAAGAATTAGTGTGAGAAGAGCTACTCTTAATTCATTACCTTCACCGATGATCATACTCGATTTGGACATATGTTTCTTATGAAGTACAAGTCCAAAACTTTTGAAAGGTTTAAAGAGTATAGGAATGAAGCAAAAACGCAACAAGGACTTAGTATTAAAGCTCTTCAATTGGATTAAGGAGAGGAATACTTAAGCACTAAATTATTAGATTATCTAAAAAAGAATGGGATTATCTCACAATGCACTCCACCCTATTGGAATAGTGCCCTGGAAGCTAATGAGATTGACCTTGTGCAAACTATTACCTTGTAAAATAATCTTGATTGAATAATATTCTATATATGATTTCCTTCATCTTATGCTCTATTATTCTTCACTTGCATTTGGATAAAGCCCTTAGATCACCTAAAATTGAGGGATTTGGTTTGGTCACCATCAAATAAGTCTCACACAGTCGTGATTTTAAATTTTCAAGCCGTAGGATCTCATGAGATGGGGCATCTAAAATCTAGATAGGCTTGCACTAACGATGCATAAATTCAAGGGTTTGAGATTGCTCCATTCCATGAGCAACTGTATGAGATATGGGTACATGTTAGTGGGTGCTTATTAGAGAATAAGGCACTAAAGACCCACTAGAGAATCCATTAGATAGCTGAAATGGTAAGTTGGTAGTTGCTAGTTCTCTTGCTTACATTAATGCATATTATTAGTCATTTAACCTAAGAATCTATGGTAACCTTATGTCTAGTCCTCATGCTTTAATTTATCCTTGACCGCTTAGCGGGTCTTTCATGTTGAGATTGGATATGAGCTACTGAGTTTGTGAGATCTAAGATGGAATTTGACTTCTCGTTATTGTAAAGGTCGAGTACATCTCTTATATGTTCTATAATGATCGATTCTAAGAAATTCTTGTGCAAAGTGGTATGAAAATTTGGAAAAAGAGTTTTCCAAAGGTGAGGTCACACAAAAGGATTCAAACATTAAGAATAGAGATATAGCATTAAGGGTAATAGGGAGCCAACAAATATCTTGCTTTAGGCCTATTTCAAAAGTAGACCGAAGGACTGTATTTGCATGGTACGCATAGAGCGATAATGGTTCTCCAAAATATTCATTTTAGCTAATTAGTTAGGCTCCATGGGCTTGAGGTTGGACATCGACCATGGAGTTTGGGTATTCTTCAATTAATAAGATTAATTGAATTGAGTTGACTAGTCTAAAAGGTGTTTTAAACTAGAATTAATATAAGATATTTGAAAGTTACAAGGAGTTGTGAGCCCATGTCCAATGAATGATAGAACCTATTAGGTCACACACAAAATTTAATTAGCCTCATAATTAATGGAGAGAATTTTCTAAAGAGTTAGAAAAGGGATCTCTCTATCCTAATATACCGAATTTTGGTGCCAAGTTTGAAGGTCAATTTTAGCTTGATTGATTTAAGTGTTAAATTAATCAATTGATTTAAAAATTTAAATTAGATCAATAATTATGGAGTTAGTTATTTGGTGCCAACATAACCATGAATTGATCAAGTTAACTTAAAGAGTTAAGTTAACAATTAAGCTTAAAGAGTTAAGATAAAGAAAAATTAATTAAATTAAAGAGTTTAATTTGATTAATTAGGAGGAATGCATTTTTGAAGGGAAGACTCAAATGATATTTGAGATGGCATCTTAATTAATTTGAAATGAGATTCCAAATATAATTAAGACGCAAATGAAATTCAAATGAAATTTCGATTTCTTTTGCCACTTAAGCACCCCTTGGTTGTCCTCTCTCATGGAATGTGTGATGCCACCTTGGCATCACACTAATCCACATTTATATATGGATATAGTGAGGGAATTGGACAGAGAGAGATTTAGATATGCCAAAAGGTGTGAAGAATTAGATTCTTCTTTTCTCTCCAAAATAACCCCCTTTGTAAGCTAACATTTCATTAGTTAAAGGCTTAGCTTTTTTCTTTCTCATCCTACCAATTTTTGGCCTCCTCCAATGTTAATTCTCTAGTTTTATTCCAGATTATGAACTAGAGAATTTGGAAGTCTCATTGGTGTGTGGACTATTTTAATAGAGGCAAGACATGTGCCTTGGTATATTTCTAGAGAGCTCTTTGTGCGAAGTCCGACTTTACAATTTTCTCCAAAACGATCCAGAAGGGAAATCCATCTGAACTTTTAATTGAAGATTCTCTAAGGTGTTTGATATCTCTAGTAAGTTTTCTAGAAATTTTGGAGGTGATTTGGTAGAGCAATCGTCTTGTGCCACGAGCTGGCAGATTTTGGAACTGGTGAAGTGTTCACTTGGTTAGGCTCATGGTTATCCCACCCTAGGAGCATGCTAGGCTATTTATTTATTTATGCTTTCCATATCCTATTTATATATGAGATACATGATTAGGATTTAGAGAGCCTAAATAAGAAGTTAAAATGATGAGATCTTTGCAAACAAAAATCTTTCATTTAGAACGTCTAAGTATTTTCAAATATTAAGTTAAAATGGATACATATTAAAAGAGTTTTAATTAATCCAAGCTTTCACTAATAGTGTATGCCATGATGATGCTACCAATTTTGTGTGATGGTATTCGATCATAGGGGTCACACTTAGGAGGAAAGTTATGAGTATACACTTAGCATGAGATGCACCTTGGACTTGGGAACCCTCACGCATTGGCACTCGATCATTGAGGATGTCGCGAGGCCGTCTTGAGATAAAGTTTGATTGGTGGATTTGATTTTAACACTTAGTAGTGTAAATGGCACATAGTCATGTGGGTGTATATGAAAAGTGAGGCAAAATATATCAAAAGTTGCATGAGATGCAATTAGCAAATGTTGCTTTCCTTTCAATTGCTCGTGGATGGCACTCAGTCATGGGGGTCCATTGGCAAGTCATTGGGATCTTGATTTTCACTAGGAAATGTGATTTCTTGAATTTTTCTTTGGGGTGAAGGATTTGATAAAATAGTGGAAGAAAAACATGCTTGAAAGACCATGAACATGTTTTTAATATCAAACTCAATCACATTCTAATTCTCTTTTTTCACCTCATGTAGATTTTTGAAATCATCAACAAACAAATGGCTAAAAGTCCACTCACAAGCATTTTGGAAACCAATAAACTCAATGGGCCTAACTTTCAAGATCGGTTGAGAAACCTTAAGATAATTCTTGACTCCGATAAGAGAACATATGTTCTTGATTAAAGTCCATCGGACACTTTGGGTGATGATGTAACCGATGAGTTTCGTGAAGTGTTCACAAAATTTATGGATGATGATCTACAAGTTAGATGCCTCATGTTGGCATCCATGACTAATGAGCTCCAAAAGACTCATGAGCACATGAAACATGCTTTTGAGATCTACATGCACCTACAAGAGTTGTATGGTATTCAGACAAGACATGAAAGGTTCGCTTTATCTAAGGCGCTCTTTAGGATAAAGATGAGTAAAGGGGCAAGTATCTATGATCACGGGCTAAAGATGATTGGACTAATCAAAAAGCTTGGACAACTTGATATGATCATGGATAATGACCATTATGTGGATTTGACCAATTCATTGTGAACTTTAATATATCCCAGCAAATAGTTATGATCAACGAATTGGTGAATATGTTAGTGATCGTAGAAGCGATGATGAGAAAAGAAAAACCTCTTATGATGGCATCCTTTTCCATGTCGAAGGGTCCTAGGGGCCCTAGAAAAAGAGGTGAGAGGAAAAAGAGTTCTTTCTTGAAAGGGAAGCAACCCGAGAAGAGTTTCGGGAGAGTTAAGAAAAAGGCTAAAATCAATGAAAATGTTTTCCATTGTGGTGAAAAGGGTCTTTGGAAAAAAAATTGCAAAGTTTACCTAGCTATTCTTGAGAAGGTTATGTATTTCTTTGAAGAACATTTAATGACTAATTCTTCCTCATAGGTATTTGATACCGCATATGGTTCTCACCTCTGTAATTCCTTACAGGGGATGGAAAGAAGGAGTCTACGTGAAGGGGATAGGATCCTCCACCTTGGAAATTGAGCAAAGTTATAGTAGTGGTCCAAGGAGTAATAACATTAGACTTAGAAAATTCTTGTATTGTTCTTGATTCGATTTACTATGTACTTAATCTTGTTAAGAACATTATTTCAATTCTTGTTTTGGATTATGAAGGATTTGATTTTTCAATATCAAATGAAAAGTTGAAAGCATTTCTTAATTGCATAAGGTGCATTAATTATTGGATTATACATGCTTGATTTTCCCACTCCCCTAATGCATTGTCAAATGAATAAAAGGAAGCTAGATATACAAGAAGATGTCATTTTGTGGCATGCAAGACTTGGCCATATATCTAAGAATAGAATGAGCAAGTTGGAAGCTCTCAAAGCACTAAAAGTTAGTGGCATTGATGACCTTCCCACTTGTGAATCTTGTTTGAAGGAAAAAATAACCAAAGCTCCCTTTGTAAGACAAATAGAGTGATTCACAAGTCTTTTGGATTTGATCTATACAGACATTTATGGACCACTAAGGGTTAGTAGAAGAGGTAGCTATTCTTACTTCATTACTTTCATCGATGTCCATATTCGATATGAACATATGTATCTTATGAAGTACAAGTTTGAGGCATTTGAAAAGTTTAAAGAGCATAAGAATGAAGTAGAAAAGCAGAAAGAACTTAGTATTAAAGACCTTCAATTAGATCAAGGGGGAGAATACTTAAGTGCCAAATTCTTGGATTATTTTAAAGAGAATAGGATTCTCTCTTAATGGATTCCACCCGACATACCCCAACTTAATAGAGTAACCAAGAGGAGAAATCATACCTTGTTAGACATGGTACGTTCTATGATGAATTTTTCTTATGTATCCATATCCTTTTAGGGATACGCCTTAGAAACAACTATGAGGCTACTAAATATAGTACTTTCAAAGTCAACGCTAAAAACACCATATGAGATATGGCATGGCAAAGCACCCTCTTACCACTAAAAAATTAGGGATCTCCTACCTACGTGAGATGTACAGTGGGGAATAAAGTTTGTGGGATACCCAAGAGAGTCTATGGGTTATTACTTCTATGATTCTTTGGCACAAAAGGTGTTTCTCTCAAAAAACAACCACTTTTTGAAAAAAATTTTCTATTGGATAGAAAAGGTATTGTCATTGAGCTTGATGAAGTTCAAAATGATCTAGAAATCCCACAAGCGGTGGAAATAATAGAATTGCAAAAACCTAGTACATAACTTCTAAGAAGGTCGGCCTGGACCAAGAAGCAACCCAAAAGGTTTGAATTTTTTCATGAGACTGGTCAATTAGATGAGGATCTGAAGACCTATGAGGAAGCTATGTTAGATATAGATTCGGGCTTGATGCTATGAGATCCAAAATGGACTCCATATACTCAAACAAAGTATGGACTTTAGTAGATCAACCAAAAGGAATAGTTCTTGTTGGTTGTAAGTGGATCTATAAGCGAAAGCTTGGGATAGATGGAGAAGTGGTGAATTTAAGGTGCTACCAGTGGCAAAAGGTTTTACTTAAAGACTCGATATCGATTTTGAGAAAGCCTTTTCACCGATCATTATGCCTAAGTCTATTCAGATCTTGCTAGCTATAGCTGCATATTATAACTATAAGACATGGCAAATGGATGTGAAAACTGCTTTCCTCAATAATGACATTAAAAAGGAAATTTACATGAAGCAACCATAAGGTTTTACATCCAAAGAGAGTGAGTATAAGGTTTGCAAGCTCCTAAGGTCCATCTATGGACTCAAACCAGCATCCTAAAGTTGGAACATACATTTTGATAAAATGGTCAAATTATTTGGCATTTTCAAAAATGTGTATGAGCCATTTGTGTATAAAAAGGCTAGTAGGAGTTCAGTATAGTTTATTATGCTTTATGTCGATAACATCCTTCTCATTAGGAATGAGGTAGGAATGTTATAGTGCACTAAAGCATGGTTATCTACACAATTCTCTATGATGGATTTGGGAAAAGCATCCTACGTGTTGGGAATACATATCTATAGAGATAGATTGAGGAGGATGCTGGGGCTTTCCCAAATCCCATGCATTAATAAAATACTAAAGAGATTTAGTATGGAAGAATCTAGAGAGAATTTCTTCCTATAGGACACGACATTTGTCTCTCTAAGTTTATGGCCCCTAAGATTGAGGAGAAGAAATGAAGGATGTTCCAAATACCTTATACCTTAATAATAGAGAGCATAATGTATGCGGTTCAATATACATGACCAGATGTGGCACACTCGCTAAGTTTTATGAGTAGGTTCCAATCCAATCTCTGTAAGAGTTACTGGATGGCCGTAAAAATGATCCTTAAGTACTTGAGAAGAACTAAGGACTTATTTTTAGTGTACGGCAATGAAGAATTGAAAGTTGAGGGTTTTCAGATTTTAGTTTCCAATTTGATATAGATGATCTCAAATCCATTTCTCGACTCATATTTTACCTCAATGGTGGCACGATGAGTTGGAAAAGTTCCAAGAAAGACACCATGGCTGACTTGACTATAGAGGCAGAAAATATTGCAACTTTAGAAGCTGCAAAAGAAGGTGTTTGGATAAAAAACTTCATTCAAGAGTTGAATGTAGTGCCTAGCATTATTGAGCAAGTTGTTGTCTTCTGTGACAAAAATAGGGCGATAATGCAAGCTAAAGAGCAAATATCCCATCAGCAATCTAAATATATATTGAGGTGATATCATTTGATCTAGGAGATCATTGATAGAGGCAACATCCAAGTGGAGAAAGTTTCTTTGGAAGAGAACATAGCAGATCCATTGACAAAACCTTAATCCTAAAAAGTCTTTGAAGGACATCTTGAAAAGATGGGTCTTAAGGCCATGAGGCATTAGCTTTAGGGCAAGTAGGTGATTGCTGGAATAGTACCCTACAAGCTAATGAGATTGGCCTTATACAAACTATTACCTTGTAAAAAAGTCTTGATTGAATGATATTTTCTATATGGCCAATTTCATCTTATGCTCTATTATACTTCACTTGTATTTGGATGAAGCCCTTAGATCACCTAAAACTGAGGGACTTGGTTTGGTCACCATAGAATAAGTCTCACATAGTCGTGATCTTAAAACTTCTAAGTTAGAAGATCATATAAGACGGGGCATCTAAGATCCGAATAAGCATGCACTAACGATGCATAAATTCAAGGATTAGAGATTGCTCTATTCTATGAGCAATTGTATGAGATACAGGTGCATGTTAATGGGTGTTTATTAGAGAACAAGGCACTGAAGACCTACCGGAGAATCTACTGGATAATCAAAGTGGATAGTTAGCAGTGCCTAGTTCTCCAACTTACGCTAGTGCATATTATTAGTCCTCTGACCTGAGGATCTATGGTAACCTTATATCTGGTCCTCATGCTTTGACACATCATTGACCACTTAGTGGGTCTTTTAGATTGAGATTGGGTATGAGCTACTTGGCATGGAGGTTTGTGAGATTCAAGATGGAATTCTACTCCCTGCTATTATGAAGGGTGAGTACATTTCTTATGTGTTCTATATTGATCGATTCCCAGATGTCCTTATGCAAGGTGGTATGACAATTTGGAAAAGGAGTTTTCCAAAAGTGAGGTCACATAAAAGGATTCGAACACTAAGAATAGAGATATAGCATCAAGGGTAATAGGGAGCAGACAAATATCTTACCCTAGGCCTCTTTTGGGAGATAGGAGATAAAATGACCATATTTGCATGGCACGCATAGAGTGATGATGGTTCTCCAAAATATTCATTTCAACCAATTAGTTGGGCTCCATGAGCTTGAAGTTGGACATCGACCATGGAGATTGGGTACTCTTCAATTAATGAGATTAATTGAATTGAGTCGACTAGTCTTAAAGGAGTTTTAAACTAGAATGCATATAAGATATTCAAAAGTCATAAGGAGATGTGAGCCTATGTCTAATGAATGGTAGAACCTATTGGATCACATATAAAATCTAATTAGCTTCCTAATTGATGGAGAGAATTTTCTAAGGAGTTAGAAAAAGGGATCTCTTTATCCTAATAGACTGAATTTTGGTGCCAAGTTTGAAGGTCAATTTTGGCTTGATTGATTTAAGTGTTAAATTAATCAACTGATTTAAAGAATTAAATTAGACCATTAATTAAGGAATTAATTATTTTATACCAACATGACCATAAATTGGTCAAGTTAACTTAAAGAGTTAAGTTAACAATTGAGCTTAAAGAGTTAAGCTAGTTTAATTTAAAGAGTTAAGTCAAATAATAATTAATTAGGAGAAATGAATTTTTGGAGGGAAGACTCAAATGATATTTGAGATGGCATCTTAATTAATTTGAAATGAGATTCCAAATGTAATTAAGATGCAAATGAAATTTGAATTCCTTTTACCACTTGAGCACCCCTTGGCTGCCGTTCCCTCATGGAATGTGCTATACCACATTGGCATCACACAAATCCATATCTATATATAGATATAGTGAGGGACTCATCTAGAGATATTTAGATGTGCCAAAAGGTGTGAAGAATTAAAATTTTCTTTTCCCTTCAAAATAAACCTATTTGCAAGCTAGCATTTCATGAGTTAAAAGCTTAGCTTCTTTCTTCCTCCTCCTACCAATTTTTGGCCTCCTCCATTTTCAATTCTTTGGTTCTATTCTAGATTATAAACTAGAGAATTAGGAGGTCTCATTAGTGTGTGGACTATTTCAATAGAGCTAAGATGTGTGCCTTGCTCTGTTTCTGGAGAGCTCTCTACTCGAGGTCTGACTTTGCAATTTTTTCCAGAGAAATCTGGAAAGCCAATCCATATAAACTTTTTACTGGAGATTCTCCAAGGTTTTGGATATCTCCATTAATGTTTCCAAAACTTTTGGAGGTGATTTGGTAGAGCAATCGTTGCAATCCTTTCATTGTGCCACAAGCTAGCTGATTCTAGAACTGATGAAGTGTTCACTTGTTTGTTCTCAAATTTGCTTATCAAGGTAATCTTGTATATAAATCAGAATCCAAGGCACGATTAGATCTTTGTTTTGCTTGTCGGTACTAGTTATTTTATATTTTAAAGTTTTGATTATAGATCATAGTGTGTATTTTGCAAAGTAAACCTTAAGATTCTGGGGAATTGGCTTTAGAACATGTGGGAGGTTGTTGGAATAATGCCCCATAGCCAATTAGATTTACTTGCAATGCTATTTAACTTATGATATAATCTTGATTAAATGATCTTCTTATTAAATGGCCATCTTCATCTTATGCTTATTATATTTCACTTGCATTGGATAAAACCCTTAAATCATATAAGACCATGGGACTTGATCACGCATATGATGGTGATCATCAAATAAGTCTCTATGGTCATGATTTTAAATGTTCCAAGTCATAGAATCTTAAGTGACAGGACATCTAACATTTGGATAGACTTGCACAAATAAAACTTATTCAAAGGGTTTAATACTGCTTCATTTCATGAGCAATTCATGTAAGACATCGATACATGTTAGTGGGTGTTTGCTAGAGAACAAGTTTACCGAACACCTACCTGAAGAACCTATTAGATAGTCGTAGTGGCAAGTTGTCCAGATTATGATAATGCATATCATTAGTCATTAGACTTGAGGGTTCATGGCAACCTTGTCTTTAGGTCCTTGTATTTAACTCTTTTTCGGCTACGTAATAGGTCATTTGGGGTTGAGATAGGGTTGAGCTACTTAAGCATGAAGGTTTGTGAGATTCAAGAAGGAATCCATCTTCTCATGTTGTGAAAGATGAGTGCATTTTCTATATATTTTATAATGATTAATTCCAAGAAATTCATGCGCAAGGTAGTATGATAATTTGAAAAAGGTGTTTTCCAAAGTTGAAGTCATAAGGGGGGATCAAACATTAGATGTAGAAACATAGTTATCGAAGCTATTAGGAAGCCAAAAAATATCTTGCTTCAAGCCTATTTCAAGAGATAGGAGATGAAAGGATCTGTATGGTAAGTGTAAGGTATAATGGTTTATCAAGACATAATTCATTCATCTAATTAGTTGGGCTCCATGGGCTTGTTGCTAGACATCGACAATAGGTATTAGGTACTCTTCGATTAATGGAGATTAATTGAACGAGTTATTAGTTTAAGGTGTTTAAACTAATGTGAATATTTTGATATTTAGAATATCACAATAAAGTTGTGAACACATATCTAATGAATGGATAAACCTAATGAGTCACACAAAAAAGCCTATAGGAAGCTCTTATTTGATAAGAGGAATTTTCTAAGGAGTTAGAAAATTCAATCTTAGGCATTTTGAAAGAAAGACGTGTGACTAATTTAATTGATCATCTAGGCTTGATTAATTTAATTATTAAATTAATTAAAATAATTTAAGGAGTTAAATTAGGTCAATTAAATTAAAAAGTTAATTTAATTGGTGCCATATGACAATTAACTAGTCAAGTTTACTTAAGAAGTTAAGTTAATATTAATTAACTTATAGAGTTAAGTTAATTGAATTAAAGAGATAAGTCAAATTAATTAAATTAAAGAGTTAATTTAATTAAAATGAGAATTTAGATTTTGGCGGAAATTTAATTGGAAGAGTTCATTTGAATTTAAATTTGAGTTAATTAGCATTTCATTTCATAAGATGAAATGTAAATGTTAATTAAATACAAATGCACATGCAAGTTAGCAAGTTAGCCAACTAGCATGAAAGCATTTCTCTCACCTCTATAAATAGGCCACATGGCCAGCCACTTGGGGTGGTTGTTGACATACTCATCATTTCCCTCCAAAAGTGTGATATTCACATGTTAAAGATTCATACAAAATTCTCTCATCTCCCTCTTACCTCCATAAATGGTCCTATCATCTTCTTCCTCTCTTGTTCTAGCACAAGTTATGTTGATTTAGTGCTTGCCTAAGGTGTGTGGACTTGGTCATCAGAGATCCTACACTTGAAGGACTTAGAATTCCTAGGTGGATCATTATTTGCATTAGTTTTTCATGAGCAAATTTAGGTGACTAAAAAGATTTTGATTCTGACAAAATTTGGCCAGAAAATCATTGTGATTGTGATGTAGGAGCCCACCAAATTTGGTGATTTTTGGATCTTGGGAAGGGGACCAATCATTGGTATCCACTACAACATATTGGTCATATTTTGAAGCATTCATTGTGATTTTCTCATTTCCTTTGTGTTGATCTACAAAGGTAATTTTTTTGCATCTAAATCCTCATTTGGAGCATCAATATAATTCTTAGGATGGATTAGTTTGGTTATATTTTGCCTATTTTTGGTTTTAATATTTGGATCACAATCCTACTTATCCCTTCATTACAAAAGTGAGAACCATATGTGGTATCAAATACCCATAAGGAATATAATTGGTAGTTAAGTGGACTTCAATAAAGAATATACCCTTTGCAAAGGTTACACAATACTCCTCATAATTATGCTTCTGATGGCCTATTTCATTACAATATAAATAAGTGGCATCCTTTTTATCCTCTTTCTCATTCTTAACCCCTTCGGATACTTTTAATGGTTGTTTTCTCTTTGAAGAAGAACTTTTCTTCTTTTTACCCTCTTTCTTGTTGCCCCTGAGGCCTTTAAATTGGGAGAAGGAAGTAATCATGAAAGGATTATCTTTCTTTATTGTTTTCTCCACGGTTACCAACATGTTGACTAATTCGTTGATTGTGACTTCTTATTTTGACATGTTAAAGTTCATCACAAATTGGTCAAATGAACTTGTCAAGGATTGATGCATTAAATCCACATAGAGGTCATTATCCACGACTACTTCTAAAGTAACGAGTTTCTCAATAAGCCTAATCATCTTGAGACCATGATCATGGACATTAGATGCCTTAACCATCCTAGTCCTAAAGAGCTCTTTCAATAGCATGTATTGATCGTGCCTCGATTGCACACCATACAACTCTTGTAGGTGCAAAATGAATTTTGGCAACACTTTTCATGTTCTCATAGGACTTTTAGAGCTTAGTGGACATGAATGCCAATATGAGGTAATGGGTTTAGAAGTCATCCTCTATCTATTTCATGAGTGTTTCATGGGCTTCTTGATAGGCATCCTTGCCTAGGGTATCAAGTGGACTTTAAGTTAAGACGTATGCCCTTTTTTTGGAGTTAAGAACAATCTTAAGGTTATAAAGCCAATTGTAATAGTTCAACTCGGTTAGTTTATTAATTTCCAAAATGATGCTTTGTGGTTTTTCAGTCATTCTTGAGATTTTGCAAATCTACATAATCAAAGAAGAGAATATAAGCATTTAATTGAATTTGATATTGAAAATATGATTATGATCTTTTAAGCATGTTTTGCTCCTACTATATTATCAAATTCCTTACCTTCACAAGACATTTGGGAAATCATAATTATTAATGAGAATTAAGGTCCAAAGTCATCATTTGTGGACCCCAAGACTCGTGAGATATCCATTCATGACTTCGAGGTAGGTAACTATTACCAATTGCATCTCTATGCAATCCTTGATGTGTTTTGTCTCACTTTTCATATAGACCCACGACTCATGCGACATCTATAATACTAAGTATTAAGTCAGACCTAGTAATCAGTTTTTAATTGTAAATTCAATTATGATCATTCCAGGACTCGTGAGATAATGTCATAGAGAATTTACATTAAAGTGCATCTCATTCTAAGGTAGTGATCATAGCTTTCTACCAATAGTGTGTCCCATGACTTATGAGTAGACACATGATTGTGATAGCATGTCATGTCACTTACCTATTGGTAGAAGGTTTGAATTACTATCTGATTTGACATAATGTTGCTAGAACTTGACTCTTATAAGTTGAGGGATTTTTGCTAGGAAGATCTCTTCATTTTTATCTTTACTTATTTATGTTCTCTACCCTAAACATGTATTACCATACATTAATGGTATAAAGAAAATATAAATAAATAAATAAACCTAGCATGCTTCTAAGGTGGGATGAGCATGAGCCTTGACCAAATAATGCACTTAGAGTCATAGGTGCACTACTTAGTTAATTTAGGTAGGTTGATAAAATTAATAGATCCTATCTATTACATGAATATATCCCATACATTTATGGGTTCAAGCCTCCTTGATCCTCTAAGCCTCCTTTTCCTCCTTGCAATAATTTACAAGAGTAAAGAAACCCTCACCACTTGGAGTTCTACTCTCATAACATTTGTAATATAGAAAACCAAGAGGCATGCAAGCCTCCATTTAATACAATCTATTCAATAAACATTGAACTTTAATTGAACCAATTTAAAGGCTCATGTTCATCCTCATACATCCTTCATCCAATCAATAATTAAATAAACAATAGCTAGAATTGACATTCAATCCATCAATTAAGTGCTTATCATCCCCATACATACCTGATGTTTGATATGTCACTTGTGTTTTTGCCAATCCAAACCGTATGGACACCTTTATAATATTATTTCACAAACATTTTGATAAATTTTTAGATTATAAACACCTTCAAAACTAAAAATTAAAGTGCTCAAAGTGCTTCAAAAATCAAATCTAAGGAAGAACTACTATTCTTCAAATAACATCAAGTAACTGCAATCTAATTGGATCCAAAAATTGCCGTAACAACATTTAGTAATAACCAACATTTAACATAATAGAATATGAATTAAAACTAATGCCAACACATAAAATTCATAATTAAACACATATTGACATATTTCAATTTAATACATTTAGAGTCGCATGCATCAACTCCAAAATCTTAAATCCATTAATTGAATCAAGAAATTGGCTTCCTAGAACCAATTCATCGCACAAATCAATCTAATAAATCTAAAATTAGGCATAAAATTAGCTCCAATACCAGTTGAAGTTAGAAGAGTTACAAGGATCCAAAATAATTGCAAAATAAAGTAAAAATTAACTTGCAATTCCTCTACCCATGGATCTAATTTCATGCCATAATTGAGGATTTAAAAGCAAGAGAAGTTACCTTGAAAGAGAGATTTGAAGGTAAATAGGAAAATTTTCCTCTAAAACCTTTTCTAAATAAGATCTACATTTTCTCCTCCAAGGATCTCCTCTTCCATACTGAGCAAAACACCTCCAAGATGAAGAGAAAATGGCAGAAAAATAGTGGCAAAAGCACTAAAATAGTTGGCGATGCAAAATTTCAAAAATTGGTCTTCAACTTGAAGGATTTGATTCACCAATCTAAAGCACACCAAATGTTGTGCCTCTAAAGGAATTCCACACACCTAGATGCATTCTTAATCCACACTCAATTTGTTAGAAAATAGAGGAGAAAGAAAAGGAAGATTGGAGAAAAGATGTGAGGAAGTTAGGGGAGAGAGAAGATAATTGGAGAAAATCTAGTGAGATGGTTTCTCTCAACACATGAGATCATCACTTTAGGAGGAAAAAATGGGCTGATTTAACTTGACCACTCTAATTATCTAACTTTTTAGATAATTTTCCCCAATCAAGTAAGAGTGTTCTAGGTTTTCTTTTGTGACTCTTTAGGTTCACCAATCAATTGAAATGGCCTCACAACTCTTTGTGATTTATTGAATATTGAATATTCTAATTAGTCTAAACTCTTTTAAACTAATCACTCTATCAATTAATCTCAATTAATTGAAGAGTACCCAATCTTCATAATCTATGTCTAGCACAAGCCTATGGAGCCCAACCAATAGGATGAATTAATTTGAGGGTAAACTATTACCGCTTACAATTGTCATGTTCTTTCATTTTCTATCTTTCAAAAGAAAGGGTAAGATATTTGTTAGTTCCTTAATAGCCTTGATAACTATGTATCTATTCTTGATGTTGGTTTTTTGTTATGACATAAACTTAGGAAAACTCATTTTCTAAATTTTCATACTACCTTGCACAAGGATTTCTTGGAATTGGTCATCTTAGAATGCATAAAAGATTAACTCACTCTTCATAAACGGGTGAAATGGATCCTATCTTTGAACTCACCAACTTCTATACTTACCTAGCTTGTGCCCAGCTTAAGCCCCAAGTGATAGTACAAAATCAAAGCACAAGGACCTAAACACAAGGTTACTATAGAACCTCAAGTTAAAGGACTAATTATATGCACTATTGTAAGCTAGAGAATTTTCCACAATCGAGGTGCCACAACAATTACCTTGTGGATTCTATAATCAAGTCTTTGATAAATTTGTTCTCTAGCAAGTACCCACTAACATATATCCATGTTTAATATGGATTGTCTATGAAACGCGACAATATCCAACTCTTTGGAGTATGCATTGCTAGTGCAAGTCTATCCAAATCTTAGAATCCTAGTCTCTTAAGATTCTATGACTTGGAAACTTTAAAATTATAACATAGAGACTTATTTTAAGATCACTATCATATGTAAAACCAAGTCCCGTACTCTTGTCTTGAAGGTTTGTATGACACTAAGTTCTAAATATTTTCAAAACAAAACTAAATAAACTTGTCCATAGAACACTACAAGGATCTAGACATACATAGGATTCATATTTAGAAGAGAAAAATACCTGGGTGAAAGCATAAAATTCAAAGAGCAAGAAAACTTGCTTCAACCGTTAAACAGGCTCTTCACTGGTGCAGCAAAATCACCACCAACTTTCCCCAAGATGGACTCCTCCATTTTGGCTTAAAGTTTTACCAGAACTCCTCAACCCTTTGAAGATTGTTTAGTCCAATTTTAGGTCAATCAAAATACCAGAGGTACTCCTAGAAAAAGTAAAAATTGGCTACCAAAAACTGCTCTAGTCAAGAGCAAAAGCAACCAAAATAGATTGCCTCTAATGCAAACGTCCACAGACTAAATATATGGCCTATTCTCCATAGAATGGCTAGAAAAAATGTAGAGAGTGAGGGGAGGAAGGCTTGGAATATTGAGGTGGAAGGAGGAGGGAGGAAGGAGGAGGGAGAAGGAAAGAATGATGGGAGGCTAACAACTTAGATTCCTACTACCTAATATTGTTAGGAGAAAATCACACAAAATGGGCACACCTCACACACATCTAGCCAACCACTCTACCATATCTATATATAGGAGTGGTCACACACTTCCCACAAGTAAGTGATGCCAAGTGTCCCTTACTTAGGTGGACACTAACTTTGTAATTAGTAAATTTATTTGAAGCACAAATTTTATCTAATGAAATATCTTATAATTAAATTATAATTATTATTAAATGAAATATTCATTTAATAATTCTCCCAAAAATTCTCTCTCCAACGTAATTAAATCAAACACTTTAATTTAATTAATAATCGTTTAACTTAACTCTTAAGTTAAAGTGCTTAACAATTTAAGTTAGTCTAAATTAACTCAACCCTTAAATTAATTTTGACCAATTGATAGTCATGTGATATCAATTAATTTACATTTAACTAATTGATCTTAATTTATCTCTTAAATTAATTTGATCAATTTAACAATTAAATTGATCAAGCCAAAATGACTACAATTTTGCTTTATCCAAAAATTGTTCATGAATTTTCTAACTTTTAGAAAATTCTCCTTCCTTCAATAGACCATATCATTAGCTTTTGTTTATGACCCATTAGGTTCTACCATTCATTCAACATAGGCTCACAACTCCTTGTGACTTTTGGAATACCAAATATTCACTTTAGTTTAAACTTCTTTAAACTAAGCAACTCAATGTAATTAATCTCATTAATTGAAGAGTACCCAATTTTCATGGTCGATGTCCAACCTCAAGCTTATGGAGTTCAACTAATTAATTGAAATGAATGCTCTTGAAGAACTATTCTAGCATTACGCGTACCATACAATTATGGTCCTCCAGTCTCCTATCTTCCGAAAGAGGCCTAGGACAAGATATTTGTCGACTCCCTAATAACCTTGATACTATATTTCTATTCTTAGTATTTGATTCCTTTTGTGACCTCATATTTGGAAACACCTTTCCAAATTATCACATCACTTTGTGCAAGAATTTCTTAAAATCAGTCACTATAGGACACATAGGAGATGCATTTGTCCTTCACAAAGATGAGAAGTCAGATTCCATCTTGGATCTTACAAACCTCCATTCCAAGTAACTTATACCCAATCTCAACCTAAAAGACCTACTAGGTGGTTAAGGAAGAGTCAAAGCATGAGAACTAGACACAAGGTTACCATGGACCCTCAGGTTAGAGGACTAATAATATACACTGGTGTAAGCAGGAGAACTTGCCACTACTGACTTGCTGTTATAGCTATCTAGTGGATTCTCTAGTGGATCTTTAGTATCTTGTTCTCTAACAAGCACCTACTAACATACACCTATATCCCATATAGTTGCTCAAGGAATTGAGCAATCTCCAACCCTTGGATTTATGCATTATTAGTGCAAGTCTATTTGGATCTTAAATGCCCTATCTCATAAGATCCTATGACTTGAAAGATTTAAGATCACGACCATGTAAGACTTGTTTCATGATCACAACCTAGTGCATGACCAAGTCCCATAGTCTTGTTTCATCTATGGGTTTCATCCAAATACAAGTGAAGAAAATAAAGAGCATAAGATAAAAATGACCATCTAATGAATATTATTCAATCAAGATTATTTTATAAGAAAATAGTTTACAAGGCCAATCCAATTGGATTGTAGGGCACTATTCCAACATGTCTAATTTAGGGCCTTCAACCAAATGCATGAGAAGAATATCATAAATGCATAAGATAAAAATGGTCATTTTATTGAGTACTATTTAATTAAGATTGTTACATAGTGTAGTTACTCATGCTAATCTAATTAGTTTATAAGGTACTATTCCAACATAGTGATGACTGGTTTGTTTTTGCTCAAGCGACCATTACTAGAGGTATGCAACGAGTTCAGGTATGGGGGTACCTGATCCGTTCCAATTGGATTTTCCCCATTCAGGTTGAGTATTTTTAATCCCCATACCCATTAGGGCGTAATTAAGGGGGTACTCAAAAATTTGGGGGTCGAGTATCAGGTATTGGATTAGGGTACCTGATACCCGATCGGGTACCCCCATTTAATATTTAAAAATAATAATAAATTTTTAATTAAGTATTTGGGCCATTATTTTGAATTTTATATTTAAATATGAATTTGGGCTCATTTTAATATTCCAATTCCCAAGCCCAAATTAAATTAGAGAAGGAATTTAGTAGCCCATTAGGCCATTACCCAATAGTCTAGTACTCCAATACCCGTTAGGCCATTACGAATTTATCATTAGTCCATTACTCCATTAAGGGATTATTTTCTTTGAAACCTTTGTTGGTTTTATTTTGGAATTTGTTCAATTATTTGGATTTACTAATGCTTTTGTGAGTTGTAATGAAATATTACTGTGAATTTTGATATTGTGAAAATGTGATATTGACAAAACATTATTGCTAATATATGATTGCAATTCTAAAGCTTGCTAAAGAAAAAGTAGAAAAGCATGAAGTCAAAAGACTCATTTCTTTGTATGTGACTATGTGTTATTGTGTTTCATGGGATATGAAGAAATTGAAGTTTTTGAATTACTTACTTCTTATATGGGTATTGCCATATTGGCCTATTGGAAAATGGGCTAATTTAGATAAGATTTTGGGCAAACAAAAGATCGAGGGATTGTGAAATAGAAATTGATCATTTTCATGTTCTTTCTAAAAATTAGTAATGATCATGTTTAAATTTATTGTTGGACGTAAAATATCAAACTCCAAAAAATATTATAGAGAATATTTTTTTAATAAAAAGGCATGTTAAAGATAAGAAACAGAAAAAAAGAAAGAAAGAAAGAAAGAAAGAAAGAAAGAAAGAAAGGAACAATTTATTAAACGGGCTCAAAATTCTAATTCTTATATTATAATAAAGACTTTATAATACCATATTAGACATTAATGTTTGTATTTAAGTTTTAAAATTATATATTAGTTGGTATTTAGAACTTGTGAATAATGAAATATAGTACTATCAATTAGTTCACGACAAAAATAAATAATAAATTAATAAAATTTTAATTTATATTTATTAAAAATATATAAAAAAATTCAATGGGGGTTTAGGGGTACCTGACCTTAAGGGGGTACCCCCCAGAGGGGGTACCCAACACCCGCCCATCCCTGACCATTACTCTAAACATGTAACTCAGTTATTGACCTTCCTTACTTGGAACTTTTTTTTGTCCTTATAGTGTACCAAGTTTCAACTCAATTTCATCTTTTTTTGTAGATTAAAAGTTGTTGGTGGTCACTCATCAAAAGAAGTTGGCAAAGATCCATGTAGGGCAGCTGAGTGCCCTTGTTATACCTCTAATGTTTGACTAGTAGCTTGCAGGTAAGGCATCACATGGAAAGCATCCTCTTGAGGCCTTTGGTGCTTGCATCCATCCTCAAGCAAAGAAAATTACCTTGAAGAATAAGCACAAGCACAAGGTGAAGTGCAAGGGGAAATGTAAAGGGCCCTTGGTTACCGACTCTCTTATCCACAAGAAAAGTAGAAATACATCATTTAGGATCCATATAGTTTGTCAAACTTCGACAAGCCAATGTTTAATAGTGGGGAAGGGGGAGTCAGCAATAATGTGAGTTTGCTTGAGAAGGATGAGGAAGGCTATTCGACTTGGGTAGCCATGCAGACTAAACTTTTCCTTAAGGATCAAAATATGGTCTCCAATGATCAACTAGGGATAGTGTTCCTTTACCTAGGCCATCATTTGAATGTAGTAAGATTCTCAACCAGTTCTTAGCTATAGCATGCAACCCCAATCCATCTTTCTCATCAATAATCCCTTGTTGATTGTAAGTTAATTATATTGGGTGGAAATTATATCATCAATACAAGATGACAGTATTTGATAGTAACAAGTGGATAAAAAGATTCAAGGGTGTCAAAGGGGACTCTTTCGAAGCATGAAGAGAAAAAAAATTATAATTTAAAGTCATATAAGTTACTATCAAGGACCTAGAGAAGCAATTAGAGGAAGTCAAAAAAGAAGCCGCGACAAGCTACTAAAAGTGGGTGTGGAAAAGAGCAAGCTATTCTCTAGTTATTGCTGCTCAAGGTCCAAAAGAAAGTTATTGGAAGGGGCTTAATGATGGTTCCCTTTGCAAAAATGAAGAGTTCCATTGAGCGCTCTTATATAACATCAAGGAACTCCTTAAGAATCTTACATGTAGCATGGTGTTTGATGATATATCTTACATAAAGGACAAAGTCAGGTTCGAGAAAGCGATCATCACACTAAAGGCTTTATGTGTCAAATTTGATGAGTCCAAGCTCACCTTTAACTTAAATTAGAATCTTCAAATGAGCAGGACAAAATGTTAAAGTTTATGCATCCAATTGTCTAATATTTAATAGTAGCTCAAATGCCATAATGGATGCTACCTTAATTGAGGGCACTAGTAACCTAGCTCTAACCCCAAATACTTGAGGACTCGACTTAATTTTTTTATCCTTACTCTCTTTTCCCCACTCATCATTGTGCTTAAATTAAATTGCGTGACCATAAGAGATTAACAAAGAACAAGTTAATCTTTGACCATAATAAATTCAAAGGCAACTGATCATCACTTATAACTTAAATTGACCTATAAGCAGTTGAACTTGAATAATTAAGCTAATTGATGAGTGGCCAGATTTAGAATAGTCAAGTTAACCTACAAAGATTGAATATAGATGTCCAAATTAATTTAAGGGTGGTAGAATTTAAGGCAAGCATATTTGAATTAAAGTAATTAACTATTGCTGAAAATGAGAACTCATTTACATCAATTTATGCAGTTGAAACAAGTAGGTTTTACAAAATCATTGCCACAATAGTGGCGATTGTGTGAGTGAACTTGATAAGCTCATAACTATACATAAAACCTTTGAAGATTGATTTCATTCCATGTTCTTGGTAATCCGACCATTTCTATATTTTCCAGATGATAGGAAATTATTTTTGCCACCTTGACTATTTCAAAAGGGCCTTCCTAATTGGAATCAAGTTTCTCAATGCGCTTACAAGATCTCCAACTCAAAAATTTTAGAATATGACTTTCTTATTGTAAGCTTTAGCCATTAACCTCTTGTAATGTCACTTTCTAGATATAATTGTTGTTTCTTTTTCTCTATGAAGTCGATAACAACAATCCTGGCCTCCTAATTGTATTTTGGCTCATATCCCATCACCCTCACTATTTCTTCAATCAGGTCGATAGAAATTATGGTGCTTGAGCCATATACAGAGCTATAAAGATTTTCTCCTGCTATCATCCTATAGTCCTTAAGGACTCTTGAGAGGTTATTAGTCTATTTTTGCTGTCCTCTTCAAAGTTAAGTTTTTATGTGCTTAACTAAGATGTAATTCTATTAAATTATGAGTTCTCGATGCCATTCTATTAGTTTCTTATATGTTGTTGTCTAACAATCGATGTAGGGAGCCCAAATCAACAAATTATATTTTTACAAAAAGCTATGAATCATGGTATTGGTAATCTTCCCCACATCTAGTTCTAACCACTTTGTGAAATACGTAACAGTTACTATCAAGAATTTACATTGAACTATGGCCAATGAAAATGGTTCAATGGTATCAAATCCCCACTATCAAAAGGTTAAGAGATGTTATCATTCTCCATCGATGCTACATTAAATGGGAGGTATTGGAATACAATTAGTTTAGGGCTATCATAGTATAGAAATCGGTGGCATCCTTGACTATAGTAAGCTAAAATAACCTTGCTTGAGTACTTTGTGGATGAGTGCTCGATCTCCAAAGTCATTACTGTAGTTTCCTATATGCAACTCATGAATGACTACCTTTGCCTGATGTGGCATTAGATATTAAAGTGTAAGACTTGAGGGTGCCTTTTGAATAAATGGTCGAACTTATTAAATAAATACCAAGTTGCTCCAAGATTAAGCTATTGAGCTATTACTTTGTCTTATGGTAACTTTCCCTTTTTCAAATAGCCAATTATATCATTTTTTAGTTAGGCTCTTGTCGTTTGAGAGATAGAACATGTGGGGATTGAGCCATAAGTTGAGGGCATTCTATGACTAGACTATTAGCCATTAGGAAAGTAATCATTTGCTCATAAGTGCCCTTAGTCAAATTACCAAACTAGATAATGAGTATGTCCTTTTTGCATTTTATGCTTGAGATACCTAGGATGGAGAAGTATTTTAATTACTTTTGGAGTTATTGAGCAACTACAAGCTACTTCATAATAGAGGATTCCTTAGCTTTAAACCTACCATCAAACCAACTTGCCACTAATTAGGTGTCGATGGTAGCTATGAGTTTATTAACCTTATGTTGTAATAGCAGCTTCATTCCTGCAATCAATGCCTCATACTTGGTCTTATTATTAATGATTGAAAGTTCAATTAAAGTTGAAGCCGAGCTTTGGTCCATTGAAAATGCAGAAAGAAATCACAACCCTATCCTTAATGTGGTCAACAATCTATCAATGTAAAGCATCCATGGAATGGTTAGGTGATTGATCTCATTAGAGAGGTCGATTCGCTTTATGAGAAAATGTGAAAGAATTTGGGTGTTTATTATTGTATGAGGTTGATATTAGATGATGAATTCCCCTTTAGGATCTGTCTCCTCGTTGTTGTGAACAACGAGTGCATCTCTTATGTATTCTATAATGATCAATTCCTAAAAATCCTTACGCAAGGTAGTATGAAAATTGGGAAAATGAGTTTTTCAAAGATGAGGTCATAAAGAGGAATTGAACATTAGGAATAGAAATATAGTTATCGAGGCTACTAGAGAGCTAGCAAATATCTTACCCTAAGCCTCTTCTAGGAGATAGGAAATGCAAGGACTGTATTTGCACGGCAAGTGTAGAGCCAGAATAGTTCACTAAGAGCATATTCATTTTGGCTAATATAGATTGAGTACTATTTAATTAATATAGATTAAATGAAAGAGTTATTAGTTTAAATGAGTTTAAACTAATGCAAATATTTCAATATTCAAAATATCACAAGAGTTGTGAGCCCAAGTCCAATGAATGGGATAACCTAATAGATCACACAACAAAGCCTAAAGGAAGTTCTATTTGATGGAAAGAATTTTCTGAGTTAGAAAATCCACCTTGACCATTTTGTGGAGAAAATTAGTTGACTATTTTTGAAGCATTTTTTTACTTGATTAATTTAATAGTTAAATTAATCAAATGAATTTAAGGAGTTAAAGTTAGAATAATTAAATTAAGGAGTTAATTTAATTGGTGCCATATGAGTATTAATTAGTCAAATTAATTTAAAGAGTTAAGTTGACACTTTCTAGCTTAAAGAGTTGAGTTAGATGACTTAAGGAGTTAAGCCATGTTTATTAATTAAATTAAAGAGTTAATTTAATTAATTCAAGGACTATTAATTTTGGAGGAAAATTCAAATGAAAGAGTTCATTTCAGGTTAATTTGGGATTAGTTTGAAAAATATTTCATGAGATGAAATATAGATTCAAATTAAATCCAAATACAAGTGAAATTCACATTTCACATGCAAGTGGATTGCCAATTTATGTAGGGTGTGATGCCAACTAGCATCACACTTCTCACTCTATAAATAAGAGAGAGGTGGCTGGCCATTTATCATCCACACTAGATTCCATTTTTCCCTCCAAAAGTGCGATCCACTCATATGTTGAAGTTTCACACAATCCTCACCATTCTCTCCACATTTTTGGCCTCTCCTCTCTTATTCCTCTACTTCTCTAGCAGATTGGAAGTAGATTGGAGCTCTTCTTGGGTGTGTGGATCATAACATTAGAGGCTTCACATTTGGGGAGCTTTGCCTTTGAAGATCCATTATGATGCAGTACATTTGGAGACTGATTTAGAGTTCTTTTTATGTTTAGATTCGGCTGCAATTTAACTCAAGACTCTCAAGTGTGTTGAAGTTCTGCTGTCTAAATTTCAGCCAATTTGGAGTTGATTTGCTTGGTCAATTGTTGGTAGGTTCTTGTTGTGATCGGATTGACAGCTTTGAAAAGTTCATTGGTGTCATCCATTTCAACCTTTGGATTTAGCTTTGAAGGTTAGTCTCTGCCATTAAATCTATCTTAATTGCATGACTAGATCATTGAATTTGGAGTAGACAAGTTTTATTTAGCCTACTTTTGATTTTATAATTAGATCCTTGGGCTATTCCTTATTTCAATAATAGATGGAAGGACCATATTTGCATAGTAAGTGTAGAGCTAGAATGGCTTACCAAGAACATATTCATTTCAACTAATTAATTGGGCTCCATGGGCTTGAAGCTAGACATCGACCATGGAGATTATGTACTCTTCAATTAATAGAGATTTGTTGAAAGAGTTATTAGTTTAAAAGAATTTAAACTAATATGAATATCTCAATATTCAAAACATCACAATAGTTGTGAGCCTATGTACAATGAATGGGAGAACCTAATGGGTCTCATACAAAAGCCTGAAGGAAGTTCAATTTGATTGGAGGAATTTTCTAAAGAGTTAGAAAGTTCCCAATTGGCGGTTTTTATGGAGAAATTGGTTGACTAATTTTTTGGTCATTTTGGCTTGATTAATTTAATTGTTAAATTAGTCAAAATAATTTAAGGGGCTAAATTAGACTAATTAAATTAAGAATTTAATTTATTTGGTGCCATATGATAATTGATTAGTCAAGATAAATTAAAAAGTTAAGTTGACACCTTTTAACTTAAAAAGTTAGGTTAGTTGACTTAAGAAGTTAGGTTAGGCCAATTAATTACATTAAAGATTTAGTTTAATTAATTTGAGGAATTAGTTTTGGAGGAAAATTCAAAATGAAGGAGTTCATTTGAGATTAATTTAGAATTAATTTGGATTACATTTCATGAGATGAAATGTAAATTCAAATTAATTCAAATACAAGTGAAATTCACATTTCACATGCAAGTGGATTGCCAAGTTGGCAAACCACCTCATGGAGGTTATGATGCCAAATAGCATCACACCATCATCTCTATAAATAGAAAAGTGGCTGGCCATGAGGGATGATGAATTCTAGATTCTCTTTTTCCCTCCAAAAGTGTGATCCACTTATGTGTTGAGGTTTCACACATTCCATACCAAATTCCTCTCCAATTTCTCCATATCTGTCCTTTCCTCTCCTCCCTCTC
The DNA here is from genome assembly GCA_014898725.1 of Jacaranda copaia. NCBI lineage: Eukaryota > Viridiplantae > Streptophyta > Magnoliopsida > Lamiales > Bignoniaceae > Jacaranda > Jacaranda copaia. Next base: position 73,695 of record JACGDI010005422.1, on the reverse strand, counting down.
TAATTCTATAGCTTATTAGAGGTGGATTTGAACTCTCATTGGTTGTGTGGATCATTACATTAGAGGCTTCAGATTTGGGGAGCTAGTGCTCTTGAAGATCCATTATGGTTCAGAAAGTTTAGGGATAGATTTGGAGGCCTTGTAGTGATCGGATTGGGTTGAAATTTTTACAACAAGTGCTCAAGTGTGTTGAGGTACTATGTGTGTAAAATGCTCCACATAGGTAGACTCCCCAGCCCTCATCTCTTACAAAAGACAAAAAAAACACCTATTCGTCCAACGCTTCTAAAAAGATGTCACACAACCACAAAACTTATAGCTTAATAGGGAAGAAAAGAATAAAATGGCTCTTAGAATCTTCATATCTACAAAAAGAGCATGACAACTATCCATCGAAATAAAAAGACCTAACTCCTTAAGTCAATGATGAAACCCCATAAAATATATATATGAGTACGAAGCAAATAAGGGTGTCAAAATCAAACCCAACCCAACAACTCGACCATGACCCAACTAAAAAAAATAAGGTTAGGGTTTGATTTTTTCGAATTTAGATCAAATTAGGTGGGACCAAAATTGACCCGAAAAAAATTATATTTATATAATGTTGTGTTGATTTTGGATTAACCCGTTAAACTTGAAAACAACATACTAAATAATTGGGTAATTAAAATAAAATCTTAATAATTTATATCCAAAATTTCAAACCAATTTACAAATTCGAACGTACTAAACCCTAGCCACTAATGAAAAAGAGTCTATTCTCTCTCAAACCTTAGCCTCCACTACCGCTCTAAATCAGATCTACCAACTACTAGGTATTGCCACTATTATCACCGCCACACACCACCACTGACAAGCACCGCTTGCTAAGCAATTTGAATAGGTAATTCTTTTTATTTTATAATCTATACTTTGAGTTTCATTTTCATACAAATGCTCCCTAAATTTCCTATCAACTTCTTTTGAAGGAGATAACTTGCTACTACAAAAGCAAAATAATCTATTATCCCTTCTCTAAAAATAAAAGTATTTACTATTTTGCTATGATCTATTACATTGTTTTGTGTCCACAACTCAATTATTGTGCAAATGCCATCACAAAAAATATATGCACTTACTCTATCCTTATCTTTGTATCCACTCACTGTAACTTTGCAAACATGGCCCATTTGATTATTTCTATTTTAAGTTTTTAAAAAATTAAGGATAATGATGAAATGGTATACCTAAGGTACTATCAATACTATTGAAACTCATTTGATGGCCCTCTAATATGTTTTAAGTGATTATAGCATAATCATAGTTCATATGTTACATTTTTAAGTACTGGAGTGTTTGAATATAATATTAATAGAATATCTAATATTAACTTAAATTAAAAAAATATGTTTATTTTACTATGTAATTGTTATTTAATAGTTGTATCTTTAATTTAACAATACGTACTTATTTTTTAAGCAAACTTTTGATTAAGAGTTGGGTTCTTCCATAAAAAGTTTGGGATCTAATGCTTATTTAATTTCACTTGACATGATGAGTTCGAGACCTGTTGAACCTATTGATGTTGATATTCAAATGAAGAACACAGAAGGGATGGTGATGAGTTGCCTTCAGATGTAGGAGCTAATTCAATAGTTTTTTCTCTCAATGAGTCCTCAATATGTGGGAAATGGAAAAGGCAACTCAAATTAAAGTGGTGGTAATATTTTGATATACTTCCTTGCAAAAATGATGAGGTACAACATTGTAATTGTAAAGCCTCTAGAGCAACTTATTGTGCTAATAGTAGAATGGGTATATGTAACTTGAAACATCATATATAAAAACATTACCCTAGGCAAAAAAACTCGTGAAATTGCTCAATGCTTAATAGAACAAAATGATATAGCCTTTGCTACCTTGTTAAAAAAGTTTAACCAAGAAAATTTTAGAGTTGCTAGTCTTTGCTATTGTGAAGCATGAATTGCCATTTCAATTTGTAGAATATTGAAGCTATTAGATCTACCTTCACTTATTTGGAACCACAAGTATGCCACTTCATTAGGAATACAGTTAGTGTTGATATTCTTAATATGCATAAAAATGAAATGAATAGACTTGCTCATGAGCTGCGTTCATGCCCAAGAGAAATATGTTTCACTTCAGATTATGGAATTCTATTATGGCTAATGGTTATATTTGTTTGACTATATATTTTATTAATTTTGATTGGTTGAGGCAAAAGAGGATAATTAACTTTTATCACATGTTACCACCTTACTCTGGAATTGCATTTTGTGACAAAATTAATGGTTCTTCAACTGGTTGGCATACTAATAAAAATGTTTTCACAATCACTTTAAACAATATAATGCTATTGCAAATTATGTGTTTGTTGATTATTTGAGAGATCAACTCACTGAAAATGTTCGTTGATAGGTGAAGGTCAATGTGAAAAAATTTGCAAGAAGGTTTAAAAGAATTGATAGCTCTGGTGAAGAAGTTCATGAATGTGTGCAATATGTCAAAGGTAGTCAAATAAGAAAGCAAAAGTTCCTAGAATCTGTTGCATATACTTCACTTAATTCTAAAAAAGTCTAAGGTAAGATATTTCGATTAGATGAAATTCTACATATTTAGTGCTTTTTAGAGCTTTGTACTATTGTTGTGCTTTTAATCATTTGAGATTGATTGACTCTAATTTTATACATTGTCTATATGTTGGAGAGTGGAGAAACGTTGAAAAAACTTGTGATTTCTTTGAGATTTTCTATGAGACCACTAATTTCTTTTATAGGGTGAAATTCCTTGCTACAAACTTGTACTTCTAGTAGTCTTTACAGTTGAGTTTACATTAAGTCAAGAGTTGACAAGTAATGATATTTTCATGAGATCAATGGCAATTCAAATGTTTGAAAATTTTGACAAGTATTAGAAGGATTATAATATTTTATTTGCCATTGTTGTGGTATTTGATCCAAGGTATCAGATACAATTTGTTGAGTGAAGTTGTAATAAACTCTATGAGCTTTATAGTAACAAGTTAAGAGAATTAAAGAGCAAGTTGAATTCTTTATTTAAGTAATATATGTGCAATGTTTGCAAGCCGATTACTAATAGTGCATGTGCATCTTCAAGTTCTCAAATTCTACATTTGATAATAATGCTTTTTCTAATGGAGGTGCATTTTTTATGGATGTTTTGAAGGTAAATACATTATTTTGTTATTGTTATATTCAAATTATATTTTTTAATTTTTTTGACTTCTTTTCAGGCTTAGAGTTTATTTCTTAAAAGAATTAATTTGAGCTACATTTGGAAGAATAAAAGCTTGACAAAAATGCTAAATTTGACATTCTTGCATATTAGAAGGTTGATCGATTTAGGTATCCTGAACTTGAATGGTTAAGAAGAGATATCTCGATTGATCTAATTTCTACTATTGCCTTTGAGTTAACGTTTAGCACAGATGGTAGGATACTTGACCAATATATCATAGTACAATGAAACTTGATGTTGTTGAGGCATTGATATGTGTAGAGATTGGTTATTTGGATAGAAAGCTAAATAATTTATTGATTTTGTTGTTTATGGTTTAGTTTTCTAATGTTTTATTAGTTTTAATCTATTATATTCTTTATTGTAACAGGTGTTAAATATAGCACCTCCTCTTGGGACAGCACCCAAGTTGAGGTGCCATCAATTTCAATCTTAATCTTAAACCATATACAAGTAATGGGCCTCTAAGAAAAGTTTTTAGAACTTATCAGAGACAACTGTTGACTTCAACTTAAACACATCCCATGGTTCATTCCTTAATACCCAACAAAACATACACATACCTTGAGGTTATCATTATCAATCCTAACATATCACATCTTAAGATCCAAACTCAACATTCAAATAATTTCATATATACATTCAAACACCTGATCTATTTCAAAGTAGTCTCTCTTGCTCACCATCATCTCTTGTATCTCACTTAGACCTATCTATGAAAAGAATAAAGAATAGCACCGAGGGTGAGTCTTAAGGATTCAGTAAAGGAAAAACATAATAGGAGACAAAGAAAAAATATTGAATTTCAATTGTAATAAGCAAGATTATTGATAACAATTAGATAATCAGTTCATGATTGACGGTTATCAGATTTAGATTCATGAAAATATGAAATACGTAAACATTTAGCTAGCTTGTTGGCATCCGTCCTTATTACTACTTGATCAAATTATAATTGCTAGTACTAGGTGTTGGTACAATATAAATAGAATTTTCTTGTCTCTCCATTTGCTTGAGCACTCAGCTCGAAGGGTAATAATTTGTGTTTACAGCATGGTTGATCGCATACTAGATCCCAACACTCATAGTTCACTACCTCTAGCTACCTTAAGTCAGGATCATAGGTGGGTATTAGCCGGTAAACTTGTCACCATTAGTCTATTCTGCCTGGTTATCTTTTTGGACCTAGCCCCTAGCCTATATTCCCCCCTATGGCATCCCTCTGAGTGAAACCTACCCATGGCATCCCATGGATTGAAAGTAATATAATGCCAATAGATAAGAGTTTAACCTTTACAACACTAATCCTGAATGTAACAAGCTACAACATGAAATATTCAAAGTACTGAAATCCAAAGGTACTAACGGAAACAAACTCAAGAGGTACTCCCACTGGACATGCCCTGCCAACTAGTGTGGTTCTTTGCTCTATCTGGCATATGTTTTAAAGTACTAACTGAACAAGACATTTAAAAGAGTCGAGAATACAATAAGGTACAAGTTTGCAACAATTAACATACATAACTTACTAGCTAGCAAGGCCATTTCGGGTTACAAAATAACTCAACAAATAATACGAGGTCAGTTGGTAAGGTTATGGGGTACAAGGGATAGAAAATGAACATCATAATAAAAGTTATGGACACTAGAATAGAAACAAGCAATAACCCTCACAGAGGTTTATGAAATAAGTAACAGATAACAAATAAATCTCAAACAATTCACGGAGTACAATAACCAAAATACAGTTACGAAAGGGAAACAAGTTTAACTCTCATAAGATTTTATCACAATGACAGATAAGTATAAAAAGGTGCCAGATTGGCAGATCCTCACAAGGCATATAAGAAAATACTTGAAAGGTTAGATCCTCACCTTCAAAGCCTCAAAATGCAGTTATAGTCAATAGCTTACTAGTTCGCTGGACCTACTTCCTTGTCACCTAACCAAAAGAGTATAATTATAGTTAAAATCTACATTTGAACACAATAATCACTATTATGCTTATCATTAACCTAAAATCACTAATTTCTCAGTTAACATGTTAATTTTAGGGCTTAAATTGTACTATTGACCCAAAATGGCTAATAAGGTTATTATTACCAAAATAATCGCAATTTTCATATCAAGTCTAATAACAGAACATAAACTAGTTCTCAAATACACATTTGACCTTTTATCGATACCCAAAATCAAAATAAATGGTGTGATATCTTAATTATCCCGATTATTTCCACTTACATCTAAAATTTCTAAATTTAGGGTTTAATCCACGTAATTAACCTAAAGTTATCTTATAACAATTTGAATTTGAGTCCACTAATTAAACAATTGTCCATGCATGATTATATATATGTCAATCATATATTAGCTCTCCATTCTTGACATAATACAAGGTTTATGAAATAATTGGTACAATATATACGTGTATATATATAAGTATAATCCCATCCAATTCTTTAACCATGATTCGATTATTGAAGCCTTGGATTCACGAACCAATTACACAACTGTGATCACTGCATCAAGGAGAAGAAACTATCTCTCCAATACTGCCACCATTCGCCACTGCCGAAGATAGTCACCAACACGTCCAAAAGAAGCATTTCAGCTTAATAAACCCAACGTCCAACTCAATTTCAGCTTTCTCCATTGAATTCAATCAAATCTTCAAAGTGGTTGTGCCACCACTCATTGCCGCACAATTTTCTTCAAATTTTTTCATCGGCATCAAGCCAAACTTAAATCCAAAGCTGTTGTAATGTTTTCTGAGCTGAGGGCTCTAAAGCCCGCCACCCAAAACGTACTTTCCATCACCATCCACTGTTGCCTATGACTTTACTATCATGGTCAACTTCAATCTTTGATTTTCTGTTGCCTTGCCAATCGAATTCCACTGCATGTGGTACCAACGTGATGCTGGAGAGAAGGAGAGGCTTTTGGTCAGGCTAGTTTTGAGTTTCTGGGTGTTGTCGGGGAAAGGGGAGAGGAGTTTCGGTAAGGAAGAAGAAGAAAAATGGGAAGGGAAATGAAAATTTCATATTTATAGAGTCGATCTTCTAGAAATTATGTTTTTACCCTCAAAAGTTTATTCCAGTATTTAGTTGGGTGCTCCAGGGTTGGCCTTTCTTCAATCCAACCCCAAGAAAATGTTAGTGCATAACATTTGACCTAAAATATTTTAGCACAAATCCCCAAACTTTTAAATGTGACCCAATCAAGTCTCTGCAAATTGCAATTTGACATAAAAACTTGTAAAATTCTTACAATTAAGTCCTTTCCATTATTTTTTGAACCCCAAAATCCAAGCAACCAATTTATTGAATTCCAAATCCTTATATTTCAAAAATATTGAATTTCAAGGATGTTACATTAAAAAAAATTAACCAAAACAAAAAAAAATTCAATTTTCTGTTCAAATTAATTCTTTTACTTGACTAACCAAAATTGAACTAAAAATTGAAAAAATCAATTTAGTTCAATTAAATCGAACTGAAAGTTGATCTTTTGATTTTCAGTTTAGTTTCCAGTTCGATTAAACTAAACCAAAGCCGTTTCAGTCATTTTTTTCATATATAAAATTTTATTATTCAAGTACTAGTAGTTTTAGTAAATTTTACATTTTTTTGTTAAATATTTTAAGTTTAAGATAAATAAATAAAACTATTCTGTTAATTTAAATATTAATGTATTTTTAAAATTTTGGAATTAATAAAAGCATAAACTTTTGATAAGGTGAAATAATTGAGAAAAAGAAGTAAAATTGGAGAAGAGAAAATAAAACTCCATTGTCATTGTTTTCTAAAATAAAATTGATTTTATCGTCTTACACAAAATATATCAAATTAGTTGTTAAAAGTCCTACACTTTATAAAAAGCATAGATAATAATATATGATATATTAAAAAAAATGAATAATTATGATACAATGACTAAATGAGGAAAAAAAGATCTTTTTTTCTAAACTCAAATCATATAAGTATATAATTTTTTCAATAAACAAATTAATACACATTACATAAAGAAAAATAAATGATTATGATTTAAAGAGAAAAAAATGTGATATAAAACGAAAATTAAAATTTCTACTTTAATTATTTAATTAAATTTATATATAGGGTGCATTGATGAGTAGATTTGAAATTTCAATTTAAATTGCAAAAGCAAGGGATTGAATCATATATTCCTATTCTTATGGCAATAGCCAGTAATACATTATATATGTTGGCCAATAAAAATTTTAATATACTATTATAAAAACAAAAACTGTTTTGTACTTAAAATTAAAGTTATTTTTGTTCTTTTACATGATTTGTCCTTCTAATTATTTCAATAACAAAAATTAACAATGTAGTTAGAAGGATAAATGGGAGAATATTTCAAATTTATCCTTTAAAAATGATGATTTAATAAGATTACAATTGTATTTTTCATAAAATTTACAAATCCACAATCTATATTATGATGCATGTACTAAAATTTTTATAACATAAAGGCCTTGTTTGATTTCCCTTATTAGCCCCCCCTATACAAGTTAATCTCACTCAATCTGTCGTTTGATTTGCAGCATGAAAGTTTTTGGGCCGCCCAACACTTAATCCACGACCTGCTGCTGTGTAGAAAATTGGCAATGATTATAATCGCTGGTGAGGAGCCTATACTAGCTAATCTCACATTTCCCAGCTTCTTTCAGTTAGCCAAAATGATTGAAATGTCCTCCACTAGACAGAACATTTTGACCAAAAAATCAAAAAAACAAATCTAAGCAGCCCATCTTTCCTCAGCCCCACAGTGCATTCTCTTGTTGAATCCCCAAATTCTGTCGTGTGAGTGAAGAGGCTTTCAAACCCTAGCACAGGTACTCCATCGATAATGTTGTGACCCAACTGCACGTTTAGGTTCTATGATACGTGTGGCTTCCGCCATTAGCTTTTCATGCTTCATATCACATTTCTATTTTTGTAGAATCTTTTCCCATTCAATTTGTGGAACTCATATTATTCTAGAAATGATGCATTTTTTGTTCCCTTATCCCTAAGTGTTCCGATTAGAAATCCCAACTATGGCTGGCTGTGAAAAGGACGAAGGGCTGGACTAAAAGGACTGATTACCACTCAATTGAAGTAAGTTGCAATTCTTTATTTTCCCCAAAAATCGCATATACTTTTATCCATTAGGAATAGGTTAACAGGTATTTGAGTAGTCTTAAATTTGGTTCCTCATTTCACTTTAATGTTGGAATGAGTCTGGATTTTTTCATGTTTGCATTTGGAGTTCCTTGTTTTTTCAATTTTTTTTAATTTTTTTTTATGTTGCTGTTTGGACTTGGATGGGTTTGGATTATTGCATGTTTTTATAGAACCAAAGGCATTATGTTCAAGAATAGATCAGTTTGCAAACTGCTGAACTTGTGCCTTCTGTTCAAATATTTTTGTTCAATTTTAAGTTGAGAAAAAAAAAGAAAAGGAAAAAAATACCCATTTCATTAAAAGCCTACATTAGTTTAAATGATTTTTTCCGAAAACATGGACACCAACGTTGCAAACATCACATAAAAAGAGCTTATGCAATATAAATACAAGATACGTTCTTACTCAAAATGATACAGCACTTTTTTTGCCCTTTTGGAATAGTCTTCAGGTAGCATGTGTGCAACACAGATAAGTAATCTTTTTTTTATTATTATCATTATTGTAATTAGTATAGGTATATTAGAGATTGGAACAGATCACTGAACATACTTTTAATTACATTTTCGTTGCATTTTATGTTAAGGGAATTGTTTTCACTTTTAGTGTAGAGTCATGTTTATGTGGTTTTAAGACCAAATTATGAGCTCAACCGCAGCTTATTAATTGCTGGACAGGTTTGAATAAGTCATGTGGAACATTGATATCAATCAGTGCATGAAATCATTAGGCTCTGTTATGTTTTCACATGAATATATCATCTATATATGTAAAGGAAGTGGCTATTCATTTAACATAGATATGAAGTTTTGTACAAAGTAGAGGGTGGACTTCATCTTGTATGAAACTAGTTTTAATAGTTTCTATATATCTTGTCTTGTAGAATATTTTAGATTAAGCTATTATGGACCGGCATATCAAAATCTGTATTTTGATATGGATTTATATTTTTTTATCTAAAGAATAATATGCATGATTTGCTTTACCGTGCTTTCATCATATATTATGGGAGATTGAATTGTAGGAGAAATATGTTGTCCAGCAGAGGGTGGAGTGTGATTTCTAAGACACCGGACCAACTAAAACATTTGAGAGAGATAGTGGAAGAGAATTGTGAAACATGCTTAAATAACTTCCATATGGATAGACTTTCCTTTTGGCGGCCATGTTATTTGATGAAACACGTTAGTAGGCTATGAAATGAAAAGTTTGTAGGAATCCTAAAAAACGTAGCCATATTTTTGTCTATTCTAGCACATCATAAGAAAAATATGATCGTTAAGCATGATTATAAATGATCAGGTCATATGATTAACAAGTACTTCAAACAATGTCTGAAAGTTGTTATAAAGATAAGTCTCTTGCTAATCGTGACTCCACAACCAACTAATGCTGATTGCACTAAAGAGACTTGGAGATGCTTTAAGGTATGCTTAACAATTTTAATTCTCAATTATCTTATTTGGATGGCTTTGTATTTAGATGTTGATGTGATGACATTTTTAAATTCTATAAGGTTGTCTTGGTGCCCTCGATGGGAAGTGTATAGAGGTCCATGCATCTACCACAAATAAAACGCATTATAGGTTTAGGAAGGGTGACATAGCAGTTAACATTTTAGGTGTTTGCAATCGTGACTTGAATTTTGTTTATGTACTTGTCAACTGAGAGGGCTCAGCTACAGATAGTAGGGTCTTACATGCCACCATGAACAAACCCAATAGGCTTAAAGTACCAATTGGTATAACATATTTGGTATTACGATCTTTTGATTCTTCTATCATCCAAATTATTTTAATTCTTTTTAATTGTTGATGTAATCTATTGTCAATATGGTGACTTGTGCAAGAAATTACTACTTATGTGAAGTCAGATATTCCAACTGTGAAGGGTTTTTGACTCCATACCATTGAATTAGTTACCACTTCAATAACTAGAGCAATTGGGCACTAGTACCTTAAAACCTTCGTGAATATTTTAATATGAAGCATGCTAGAGCACATAATGTGATTGAGAGGGCATTTGGACTTCTTAAGTTGGGATGGGCTATTTTAAGAAGCCCTACTTACTATTCAATTAAGACATAGAACTTGATAATTTTGGCATGTGCACTATTGCACAATTACATCTGTGCACAAATGCCTATTGACCCTTTGAAGGATCAGGTATTGGTTCATCATGACAATACTCCATTGATGGAAGGTGACCATATCGATACGATTGAGGGCTCCACAAAGTGGAGCATTTGGTGCAATAACCTTGCCGCCAATATGCACCAATTGTGGATAAGGTCTCACTTGGTGCCCTAGTAATGCTTGTTCTAGACTATAATATTTATATTTGGTGAATATAAATATCATCTACTTATATAAGATAGGTCACGGATGATTGTACTGTTATAGTTTAGTTCAATAGTGAGAATATGTTTGTCCAATCTAGCATGGAACATGTATGCCTTGTATGTTTGGTGCAATTTGGTTTGATCCTAAATGCATTTACAGTCCATGATTAAATATGGTACAAGATTTTATTTATAGTACATTTTTTATTTTAATATTATCTTTAGATATGTGCCCACGAATTACTTATTTGTCATTATATAAGTTGCATATGCTGTCAAATTTATGTATATTTTTATTTTCAGTTATTATTATGAAGTCAGAAGCAATATGGGCAAAATAGGTGATGGTACGTATGTAGGTTGTATTTCCTTGTATTGGGAACATATGCTTAGTTATGTTGTTATGTTGGTAAATGTGTAGTTACATCATGTTCAAATTTTTTTGGTAGATGCAACCTGATGCATTAAAGCTTAGAGGGAAGCCGCATCCTTAGTACTCGAGTTAGATTGAGATATTTGGTAATGATAAGACCACAGATGATCAATCATTTGATGTAGCTGATATTATCCAGGAGTTGTTACATGAGAGAGACAATATGAAGGACCCAGAGATGTCAGCTGAGAATATGGACGCACCTATTGGCTTTACATTAGGTACTAATGCTGATGTTGATGTTGTATCCATCATTCTGCCATCGTGCTCCGGGTTCAAAAAGAAAGCTTTCTCCACAGGCAAGCAAAAGAGGATCAATCCACTCAATCTTAAATTTGAGAAAATGATGGGGACAGTGCTACAGGATGTTGGAATAGTATCCTACAAGCCAATTAGATTGGCCTTATAAACTATTTCATTATAAAATAATCTTGATTGAATGATATTCATTATATGGCCATCTTCATCTCATTCTCTTTATTTACTACGGGACTTGGTCACGTATTGGGTAGTGATCATAGAATAAGTCCTATACGATCGTGATCTTAAATCTTTCAAGTCATAGGATCTTATGAGACAGGGCATCTAAAATTTGAATAGACTTACACTAATGATGCATAAATCTAAAAGTTAGATGTTGCTCTATTCCATGAGCAATCCCATATGAGATATGATTCATGTTGGTAGGTACTTGTTAGAGAACAAGACATTAAAGATGCACCTGGAGAATCTACTAGATAGTTGCAGTGGCAAGTCAGTAGTGGCAAGCTCTCTCACTTATGCTAGTACATATTATTAGTCCTTTGACCTGAGGATTCATGGTAACTTTGTGTTTGGCCTTTATTCTTTGACTTTTCCTTGGTCACTTAGTGGGTCACTAGAGTAGAGATTGGGCATGAGCTGCTGGACATGAAGGTTTGTGAGATTCAAGATGAAATTCGATTCTTCGTCTTTGTGAAGGGCAAGTGTATCTCCTATGTGTTCTATAATGATCGATTTTTAGAAATTCTTGCACAAGGTGATGTGATAATTTGGGAAAGTATTTCCAAAGATGAGGTCACAAAGAAAATTAAACAATAAGAATAAAAACATAGTATCGAGGCTATTGAGTTGAATAATATTTTGCTTTAGGCCTTTTTTAGGAGATAGAAGACGGAAGGATAGTATTTACATTGTACGCTTAATGCTAGAATGATTTTTCAAGAGCATTCATTTCAGCTAATTAGTTGGGTTCCATAGGTTTAAGGTTGGACATCGACCATGGAGATTAGGTACTTTTCAATTAATGATATTAATTAAATTGAGTCACTTAATTTAAAGGAGTTTAAACTAATTTGAATATTTGATATTCCAATAGTCACAAGGAGTTGTGAGCCCATGTTCAATAAATGGTAGAACTTAATGGGTCACACACAAAAGCCAATAACATGGCCTATTGAAGGAAGGAGAATTTTCTAAGAGTTAGAAAATTCATGACCGATTTTGGAGAAGGCAAAATCGTAATCATTTTGACTTGATCAATTTAAATGTTAAATTGGTCAAATTAATTTAAGAGTTAATTAAGGGTTAATTAATTAATGTCCCATGACTATCAATTGGTCAAAATTAATTTAAAGGTCAAATTAATTTTGACTAGTTTAAATAGTTAAGCACTTTAACTTAAGAGTTAAGTTAAATTATTATTAATTAAATTAAAGTATTTAATTTAATTAAGTTGGAGAGTTAGTTTTTGAAGGGAATAATTAAATGAAGCGTTCATTTTATATGAATTGGAATTTAATTGCAAGATATTTCATAAGATGAAATATGTGCTTCAATTAATATTCTTATTCATTAATCACAAGTTAGTGGCTACCTTGGCAAGGACACTTGATATCACCTTCTTGAGGATAGTGTGTGACCACTCCTATATATAGATATAAGAGAGTGCCCGGCCATTGTGTGTCAGGTGTGCATATTTAGTGTGATTTTCTCCCAACAACATTGTGTACTGAGAATCTAATTTTGTCAGCCTTTGATTATTCTCTCCAACTCCCTCTACCTTCCACCTCCATATTCTCAGCCTTTCTTCTCTCATTATCTACAGATATTCTAGCTATTATGTGGAGAATATGCCATAGATTTGGTGTGTGGACTTTTACATTAGAGGCAATCTATTTTGGTTACTCTTGCTTTGGAGCAGTTTTTGGCAACTGGTTCTTGCTTGTTCTGGGAGTATCTTTGGTGTTTTGATTGGGCTGAATTTTGAACTGTAGAATGCTCAAAGAGTTGAGATATTCTAGTAAAATTTTTAGCCAAAACGGAGAAGTCCCTCTAAGGGAAAATTGGTGGTGATTCTACTGCATAAGTGGAGCATGTTTGACAGTTGGAGTTTGACAGTTGGAGAGAGTTTTACTCTTGTTCTTCATTTTCTATTATCATCAAGGTGTTTTCCTCTTCTAACTCTGAATTTCATGCACGTCTAGATCCTTGTGGTGCTGTGTGGGCTAGTTTATTCAATTTTTTTTTTTTGAAATATTTGGACCTTAACGCTACACAAACCTTCAGAGGAGACAAAAACGACTATTTTAGGCATCACTAAAAAGTTACTCCAATAGCCGGCTCCTACACTTGATTTGGAATCTTCCTAGAGACCATCCTTTTTTGAAGCAGTCACAAAAGTCCCAAGTCTGAGTTTGGAAGATCAAATCCGAGCGACCCACCATCTAGCTCATAATAAAGTTGATATGGATGGCTTTTGAAGAATGAACAAAGATGCTAGGACACTTTTTGTCATATTGCTCCTTTTGGGTACTTTAGCCCCTTAATAGCATTATTGTTCTTTTATGAAACACGGCTGTTGGTTTGCCATGATGTTGCCGGGGCGTACAAGGGTTGGGTCACCTACATACTTTGTTAGTTTTGTTCCATTTTGAACCCAAAGTGCTGCGTCTTGATTTGTATTTGTTTTTGTGCATCGAAAAGATTTGACACATGATGCTTTGTATGTTTCTTAACCGTGGCTGGAAGTTATTGAACTGATCTACTTTGTGTTGATTAGTGGAGGCTCATTTTTGGAGGATGCCATTATATCTGGGCAGAGACCAAGCTATATATGTATATGCGGTGTCAGGCATTACAACAATGTTTGGGGTAGTTTAAATTATATCTTTATCCTATTGTAGGTATTAAACTTATATTATAATAATTATTACAATATAAAAATTATTCGTTCATCTACATAGCTTTGCTAATAAAAATTTTGATCTAATTATTTAATATTATATTATTAAATATTGTTTTATGAATACATGAAGAAGGATAGACAAGCCTGCTTTTCTTGAGGCTTTACAAGCTTTTAAAATTGCCTAAACTTACTGTAACAATGGTGCAACATATATAATCAAGAACGACTTATGGATACGAAATCCACAGTCCAAAGACAACAATTCAACTCTTAAGTGATATTCATTTAGGTACCTCATTTGTGTCCATAGCGTTTGGGAATGCTAAAGGAAAATGCATGGGAGCTTGCTGGACCCCAAGTAGGGGAAGCATTCATTAACTCAAATAGCTCAATTTCATCATTTTTGCCCACAAATGATTGTACCCATGAGAGAACGAATTAGTGGAAGAGGGTTCAATTGGATTAGGATTTGTGTAGTTTACAGAGTCTTGAATTGCATCATCATGCCCATAAACCTTGGCTAAATCATTCCAAAAAGATGAAGACAAAGGTTGAGGAATAGGTGGTGTGGAGAATGCCAATGGTGCAGCCAGATTGCTACTCACATGCCCATTGGGGTTAGTACCACTATCGGATGAGATTTGTATGATGTTTGTCTCTTTAAATAGGTTAATTGGCTTGGGTATCCCGAATATCTCACATAGCTCTGTCCACTGAGACTCCCCTCTGATCATGTATGCCTCCGATAAAGGAAATTTCTACAACAAACAGAAGAGTTGTTCAAACAAGCTAAGGAAAGTAACACATAGACCCGCAATTAGAACTATAAAGACATAGAAAATGAAAATATTTCCATGTTAACGTAGTCCCATATGTAGGGCTCGGTCGTCACAATGTTGCAGTCCACATATAAACGAATAGGTGATAATGATATAAAAAACCCGAACATATGGTGTTTCTATTGTAAATACTTGAAATGAGTGCATGCTTTAATATTAGTTCAATTGGTCCCGAACTTGGCATTAACTAACTAAATGCATGAGATAATGACTAAGACATCAAACCGATTGAGATGTCTTCCTTCCAAATGAGCAAAACCCGCAAGCCATCTAATAAAATCCTTTTCAATCTCCTCCACCCATAACAACAGGTAGAACATTTGATCTTGACTTCAGGGATTTGATAGTGCCATATTTGATTAAGTGATGGAATTGCGCTACCACTGAACCAGTACTAAAGATAAGGCCTTTCCCCTAAAAAATATACCAACACTATCAAATATATTAAGTGCATGCTAGCAAAATGAATTCATTTGGCGTGTTCCTGAAATACATAGATATGAAATTTTGGACTGACGATCCGAATTATATAACAAGTCATCGTCGCAATCGGATTAGTCACCTAATATAAGCATTGTTACATCGGCCCACTAAGTTTAATTTATATGTTAAATAATATTATAGAGGAGACAATTGAGGTTGAAGGCCTAGAATTCTTTCGGCGACAGTCAAAGGTGGGGCATATGCATGAAAATTGATTGCACTCAAGCACAAGTAAAGCATTCCCTTTTTTAATCATATAATAAATTGATAGTGGGTTTGCAATTTATTAATTGTTTATGATGTCCACTAGCTCTGATGTTAAACTCACTAAAAATATAAAAATCATTCTCTCCATCAGTTAATGTGAGGGCCAGTTTACATGTATATATTTATATTTATATATATATATATATATATTAATCATGCGGTTGAGTAAAATTACTTACTCTTAGTTTGGTGACATCTACACCATTAACATATTTGCGTTAATATCGATCCACTTGTAGAGCAACCAGGCATCTATTGTCAAATACACAAGCAAGAGTAGGTGTGCATTGCTGCAGTCGGATATAAAGCTAATACCAAAATTACAAAAGCACCTATATTCAAATACATAGTTCAAAGTTAGTGAAGTATCTCAAAACTGCTATTTATGTCCTAAAGGGTTGCAATAAAGTATGGATCTTATGCTGTCCCATACAAAAGTATGATACATATTCCATCAACCCAAATCCAAAAAGCGCATAAGCTATTTCATATTTGCAGCTCTTAAATCATACAAGGGGACCAATTGTATTTCCAATCAGCTAGCATCTCAAAAGATAATTCCTATATGATTCAAAAGATATATAATATGATAAACACCCGGCATGACACCTTGGGGAGGATACTACATATCGGAAACAATAATATACATAGTATTGCACTTGTAGAATATTTACACTAACCATCTCAATGTTTACTATCGACTGAGATGCTAGAAAACCACCTTTCCTATGGCCAAACCCAATAACATACCAACAAAAGCAACAAAGATAACACACACACAACCGACACAACTCCTGAACACCAATACAGATTTTACATTAGGGGGGAGAGGAGGGTTAAATGATTCAGGAGGCACAGAACGCGGATATTGATGTGGGGGTCTTGTATTTGAACTTTCGCTATTCTCTTGCTTATCAAAGCAACCACTAGATAGTTTACTTGCATTACAGTTAGCTGGATGAGTGTGAACATAGGCACCAGAACTGCACAGCCCTGAGATGCTTCTTTGTAGTATCTATGCACAATGACAATTAACAACTTGGCACACATCCAACCATATGAAGTGGCCATCATGATTACAATCCTTAGGGCATTTGTAAAACCAACAGCTAGGATTTTGAGATGTTTGAGATTGACTTAGGACCAT
>JACGDI010005422.1:15908-53646 GCA_014898725.1 Jacaranda copaia | reverse complement strand
TATTCATTTAACAAATAATTTAAAATATTTTAATTTGATATAATAAATAAATTAATTTTCTTTAAAAAAATCGATCTTCATTAAATATTAATATTCATATTTATTTAAAATTATTATAAAAAATTAATTATAGTATGATATTTATTTAATAATCTGTTAAGTTTAATAAATTAATAATATTAATACAATTAAAAAAATTATCAAGAAAATTAATTAAAAATAAGTAAAAAAAGTTTTTGATTGTTACTAAGTAATTTGTTTCTTAAATAACATATGAGTTAAAGTAAATAAATAACTTGTTAATTTAATTAAATTAATTTATTTAATTATTTAAATAGCTTGTTATGTATATATTAACTATGTTTCATATTTCATGTATAATTAGATATTACGCTTATTTGTTTAATAAATAATTTAAGATGATTTAGTTTCATATAATATAAAATTATTTATTTTTTAATTTGACAAATCGTTATTAAGTTTTATATATATGCATATTATTTTATTTAATAAATAACTAAATTTTTATTTATACAAAAATTGTAAATAATAATTATTAAATAATTATATTTTAAGAATAAACAATAATTAATTTATAATTAATATACAATATTTAATTTATTTATATATAAGTCAATATCAACAGTTATGATATAATTATGAAATTAGCTAAATTTTTAGAATTAAGATATAATTATATTTTTATGAATAATTAATATTTATTAATAAATTCATAAAAATATAAATTTTAAAATAAAATACCAATTGAATTAATTACACATCATTTTATTACAATAATATATCAATTATTATATACACACACATCATCCAACTATAAATATACATACATATATAATACAATACATAAAAGAATCACTTTCATCATACAAATCTAATAAAAAAGCAACTCATTTGATATTAATAGTAAAGTTTGTCTTCTCCCAAAACAAAAAGAAAAAAATAACTCATTTTCAAATTATTTTCCATATTTCTCCAAAAAAAAAAAGAAACGCTTGGCATATTTTCCAAATTTTCTCCAAATTTTTTTTTTTAGAAAATGGCCAAAACATAAAAGAACAAGCTCTAAGAATTTGCTACCTAAATGCTCATGTTGGGCAGCCAAGAAAGACTCTTGTTACCTTTAAGTAATTTTTGTTATGAAAAATTTTTGCTCTTTTATTACTAAATACAAACTTGTTACTAATATAAAATGTTGTTACACATATTATTTATCGTCATTTTTGAAGATTTATTTGTAATAGAAGTTCACATTTTTTGTAATGCTGGCAAAATTGTTACAAGCATAATGTATTGCAACAAATATTTTGGTCACCAAAATTAAATTTACTTCTCTCCAAAATATCTTGCTGCCATAATTTATTATATTATTATGGTAACCAATTCTTTTGTTACTAATTTTTATTTGTAATTAAATTAAATTCCTAGCCATAATAGTTGTTTCTCTAAAAATTATATTTACCCCTAATTTATTTCAAATTTTATTCCACATAAATATAGTTCCTTCAGAAAATGAATTGAGCTTTACATAAAAAACGAATTGAGCTTAACAACTTATTTAAATTAAAGAAATACCAACACTATGTTCCTTTACGTGGGCATTTTGTAGAAAAATTTTGAGGGGAATGGAGTTTTGGGAGAAAATTTGGAAAATATGTCAATTGTTTCTTTTTATTTTGGAAAAATATGAAAAATAATTTGAGAACAAATTTTTTGTGTTTTTTTTGGGGGGGTGGAGACAAACTTTACTATTGATGTTAAATCAGTTGTTTTATTGTTGGATTTGTAAGATGAAAGTGATTTTTTTATATATTATATGTATATATTTATAATTGGATGATGATAATGATGATGATGATGATGTGTGTTAGCGTGTATATATATTTAATTATTGAAATATGAGTTTAATTAATTTAATTAGTTGCTTATTTTGAAATTTTTATTTTTATAAATTTAAAATTAGTAAATGATGTATTATTTGGAATAAAATATATATTAATAAATAATAATTATTTTTGAAATCATAGCCATATCTTAATTATAAAAAAATCAGCTTATATCATAATTGTTAATATCGATTTATAAAAAAAATAATTACTGTACATTAATTATAAATCAATTATTATTTATTAATTAAAATATAATTACTTAATTATTTATTACTTACAATTTATGTATAAATAAAAGTTAGTTATTTATTTAAATAAAATATTTTTAATAATTTATATATAAGACTTAATAACAATTCATCAAATTAAAAAAATAAATAATATTATATTATATAAAATTACATCATCTTAAATTATTTATTAAATAAATAAAAATAATATTTAATTTTATATTAACTAGGAAACATAATTAATATATAAATAATAAGGTAGTGTTTGGTTATGTTTTTTATTTAATTTTATTATGTGTTTATTATATGTTTTAAGAGAATGAATTATTAGAGAATATGAAAGTTATTTTTTGGTATGTTTGTTTATATTTTGGATGAGACAATTTTTTACTGTAGTAGTCAAATCAATACGTTTTTGTTGGTTTTTGTGGTGAAAATGAAATTGTGTGATTTTTTTAATATTAGAATAATAATAAAATATATATAATATATATTATATATATTGAGAATGCGTATTTTGAAGGAAAAATAAAAATATGTTTAGTTATGTTTCCCCAAAATATTGTTGTTATGGGGAAACATAACCAAACAAAGCCTAAGTTATTT
This sequence comes from Jacaranda copaia, assembly GCA_014898725.1. NCBI lineage: Eukaryota > Viridiplantae > Streptophyta > Magnoliopsida > Lamiales > Bignoniaceae > Jacaranda > Jacaranda copaia. The sequence continues at coordinate 50,903 of JACGDI010005422.1, read as the reverse complement.
AAATAAATTAATTTAATTAATTTAATAAGTTATTTAATTACTTTAACTTATTATTTAGTTAATACATTATTTAGTAAATATATACTTAGTAATAATCAAATAATTTCACATAAATTTAATTAATTCTCTCAACAATTACTTTAAGCATATCAATATCAATTTATTAAACTTAAAAGATTATTAAATAAACATCACCCTCCAATCAAATTTTTTATTATAATTTAAATAAATGTGAAGATTAATATTTAATGAAGAATATTTTTTGAAGAGGATTAATTTATTTGTTATATCAAATTAAAACATCTTAAGTTATTTATTAAATGAATAACTATAATATTTCATTAATACATTAAATATTAAATATAATTAATACATAATTTAATTAATAAGTAAATTTAATTAATTTAATATGATATTCAATAAATGAATTATTTAGTAATAACATAAATAATATTTAATTAAATTTAATTTATTTTTTCAATAATTTGTTAAATTAAATTTGTAAACATAAGTTTTAGAATTTTTTTAACTAGTAAAGTTTTATTATTTTCATATATGTAAACATATATATGTGCGTGTATGTGTGTGGATGAGTAAAGTGAGAGAGTGATAAATGAATGAGTGATATAATAGGTAGAGTGAGAAAATTAAAAAATAGGCATGGTTTTTAGGGTGTAGGGCTTTTTGAGTGAATTGAGAGGGAATTTTTAGGGATAAAATTTGAGTATTTTGGTAGAAAATTTGAAACATGTGCCTTCATTTTGAAATTTTTCTGGGGATTAAAGTTTTTTTTGAGTAAACACAAAAGAATATAGCACAAATGTTCTAGTTGGGCTTTCTTTTATATTTTAAATTGGGCTGCTTTTATCTAAATTAAATGGAGCCTTTCTTTCAATTGTGCTTTCTTGATGCAAATTAAAGCATATAAAAAAATTGATGAATTGAGCATTACAACTTTTTTTAATATAAATTAATTAATTGTTTAGTTAATTTTGAATTAGGCTTGAGCAAGTTCTTGTTAACAAGTTAGTTTAACCTAATTTTCAATTAATTGAGGGATTGAAGTCCCTTTAAATTTGACTTCATATAAATTTAAAGTAGTAGTCAAGCGGGCTTCACAACTTGATTTGTAAGAATTGGAGTTCTCTATTTCTAAGTGAATAGGTGAAGCAAGCTTTGTTTAAAACTTGGTCTTCATATTGATTTATAGAATAATTTAATTATGTTCCGCCAACTTATTTCTATGAGTTGGAATTCACTCATATTAATGCATAGGAAAATGTGATTGGGCGTCACTAAGCTATTTTTAAGAATGATGTTTCACCAATTCTTTAGTAAATTAATTAAGTGGGCTTTGTTTAAAATTGGTCTCCATATTCATTTATAAAATAATCTAATTGGATTTCACTAATATTTTATAAGAATTGGGCTACACTAATTTTGTAGTGAATTGTGAATTTGGTTTATTTATGCATGTGTCTTTAAATAAATTTAATGTGAATCTGATTATCAAAATCAATATTCAAATTTGACTCAATATCTTATAAGATTTTTGCTAACCAGTACCATATCCAAATTCAATGGATATTTGAAATTCGATAAAAAAATTCAACCCCTTAAAGATTCTTCAGTCCAAATTTCAGGCCAATTAGATCTCGGGAGGTACTCCAGTCAGAGGCAAAAATTGACTGCCAGAAACAGCTCTAGTCAAGAGCAAAAAACAACCAAACTAGATTGCCTCTAATGCAAACATATCTACACACCAAATGAATGGCCTATTCTCTACAGAAAGGGTGGAATATTTGTAGAGAATGAGAGGGGGAAGGTGGAGAATATGGTAGTGGAGGAGAAGGGAAAAGGAGAGAGAGATTGGAGACTAACAATTTAGATTCCCACTACACAAAATTGTTGGGAGAATATCACACAAAATGGCACAGCTCATGCTCTCTATGGTCGGTCACTCTCTATATCTATATATAGGAGTGGTTACACATCTCCTTTAAGGAGGTAATGCCAAGTGTCCCTTGTTTAGGTGGTCACTAACTTTGTAAATAGTGAATTCAATTGAAGCATCAATTTCATCTATTGAAATGTCTTACAATTAAATTGTAATTCTAATTCTTATTAAATAAACTCTTTAGTTAATAATCCTACCAAAAATTATCTCTCCAACTTAATTAAATTAAACTCTTTAATTTAATTAATAATTGTTTAACTCAACTCTTAAGTCAAAATGCTTAACGTCTTAAGCTAATCAAAATTAAGTCAATCCTTAAATTAATTTTGATTAATTGATAGTCATGTGAAATCAATTAATTAATATTTAATCAATTGATCTTAATTTAACTCTTAAATTAATTTGACCAATTTAACATTTAAATTGATCAAGTCAATATGACTACAATTTCGCCTCCTCTAAAAACGGTCATGAATTTTCTAACTCTTAAAATATTCACCTTCCTTCAATAGGCTATTTTATTGGCTTTTGTGTATGATCCATTAGGTTTTACCATTCATTGGATATGGGCTCACAACTCATTGTGACTTTGGAATATTAAATATTCACTTTAGTTTAAACTCCTTTAAACTAAGCGACTTAATTCAATTAATCTCATTAATTGAAGAGTACCCAATCTCCATGGTCAATGCCCAACCTCAAGCCATGGAGCTCAACTAATTGGCCAAAATGAATGCTCTTGAAGAACCATTCTAGCATTATGCATACCATGCAAATGCAGCACTTTCGTTTTTTATCTCCTTAAAGAGGCCTAAGGTAAGATATTAGTCGGCGCACCAACAGCCTCAATACTATGTTTTTATTCTTAATGTTCAATTCCATTGTGTGACATCACTTTTGGAAAACTCCTTTTCCAAATTGTCACACAATCTTCTGCAAGAATTTCTAGGAATCGATTATTATAAAATATATAAGAGATGCACTTGCTTTTCACAAAGACGAGGAGTTGGATTCCTTTTTGGATCTCACAAACCTCTATATCCAGTAGCTCATGCCCAATCCCTACATGAGTAACCCGCTAAGTGACTAGGAAAGAGTCAAAACATAAGAGCCAAACACAAGGCTACCATAGATCCTCAAGTTAAAGGACTAATAATATGCACTAGTGTAAGCGGGAGAAATTGCCACTACTAACATGCCACTTCAGCTATCTAGTGGATTCTCAAAGTAGGTCTTCAGTGCCTTATTCTCTAACAAGCACCTACCAACATGCATCCATATCTCATATGGGATTGCTCATGGAATGGAGTAATATCCAACCCTTGGATTCATGCATTGTTAGTGCAAGTCTATCGGAATCTTAGATGCCTTATCTCATTAGATCCTATGACTTGGAAGATTTAAAATCATGACCGTGTAGGACTTATTCCATGATCACCACTCAGTGTGTGACCAAGTCCCTTAGTCTTTAGATCTATGAGCTTAATCCAAATGCAAGTGAAGAAATTAAAGGGCATAAGATGAAGATGGCCATATAATGAATATCATTCAACCAAGATTGTCTTACAATGAAATAGTTTACAATGCTAATCTAATTTTTTTATGGGGCACTATTCCAACAATCTCGCACTTGCCCTAGAGCCAATGCCCCATGGCCTTAAGACTCATCTTCTCAAGATGTCCTTCGAACACTTTTTGCAATAAGGGTTTAGTTAGTGGATCTACTATGTTTTCTTTTTAGGTAACTCTCTCCACTCGAATATAGCTTTCATCAATGATCTCTTAGATAAAATGATATCGCCTTAAAATGTACTTGGATTGCTAATGAGATCTTAGCTCTTTAGCTTGTGCTACTGTCTCGTTGTTGTTGCAAAAGACAACAATCGACTCAGCAATGTTAGGCACTATATTCAACTCTTGAATGAAGTTTTTCATTTAAACACTTTCATTTGCGGCTTTTGAAGTTGCAATGTATTCTGCCTTTGTTGTTGAGTCATTCATGGTGTCATGTTTGGAACTTTTCCAACTTATAGCGCCACCATTGAGGTAAAATATGAATCCAGAAGTGGATTTAAGGTCATCTACATCAGATTGGAAACTTGAAGGGTTTTGGAAACTTGAATCCAAAAACCCTTCAAGTTTCAATTCTCTACTGCCGTATACCAAAAACATATCCTTAGTTCTTCTTAAGTAGTTAAGGATTGCTTTTACAGCTATCTTGTAACTTTCATCGGGATTGGATTGGAACTTATTCATAATACTTAGCAAGTACACCACGTCTGGTCTAGTACATTGAGCTGCATATATTATGCTTTCTATAGCAGAGGCATAAGGTATGTGAGATATTCTTTATTTCTCTTTCTCAATCTTAGGGGCTATAGACTTCGAGAGATGAATACCATGTCCCATAGGAAGAAATCCTCTCTTGAATTCTTTCATACTAAACCTCTTTAGCACTTTATCAATGTATGGGGTTTGGGAAAGCCCCAACATCCTCTTTGATCTATCTCTATAGATACATATTCCTAATACATATGATGCTTCTCCCAAATCCTTCATGGAGAATTGAGTAGATAACCATACTTTAGTGTACTTTAACATTCCTACCTCATTTCCAATGAGAAGGATGTTATTGACATAAAGCACAATAAACTGTATACAACTCCCACTAGCCTTCATATACATACATGGCTCATACACATATTTGACAAAACCAAATAGTTTGATTGTTTAGTCAAAACATGTGTTCTAACTTTGGGATGCTTGTTTGAGTCTATAAATGGATCTCTAGAGTTTGCAAACCTTTTGCTCACTCCCTTTAGATGTGAAACCTTGTGGTTGCTCCATGTAGATTTCTTCTTCAATGTCACCATTAAGGAAGAAAAATTTTACATCCATTTGGCATATCTCATAGTCATAATATGCAACTATAACAAGTAAAATCTAAATGGACTTAGGCATAGCGACTGGTGAAAAGGTTTCCTCAAAATCGATACCAGGTCTTTAAGTGTAAACTTTTGCCACTAGTCACACCTTAAAAGTCACCACTTTTCCATCTACTCCAAGCTTTCACTTATAGATCCACTTGCAACCAATGAGAACTATTCCCTTTGGTGGATCTACCAAAGTCCACACTTTATTTGAGTACATGGTTCGGATCTCATGACTTCTAGCCATCATCCTGAATCTATGTCTGGCATAGCTTCCTCATAGGTCTTTGGATCATCATTTGATTTTCTCATCTCATGAAGAAATTTGAACCTTTTAGGTTGCTTCTTGATCTGGTCTGACCTTTTTATTAGTTGTATACGAGGCTTTTGCAATTTCTTTATTTCCACCGCCTGAGGGATTTCTTGATTGTCCTGAACTTTATCAAGTTCAACAACAACACTTTTTCTATCCAATAGAAATTGTTTTTCCAAAAAGTGGGCATTTCTTGAAACAAACACCTTTTATTTTGAGGGATCATAGAAGTAATTACCCTAGAGACTCTAAGGTATCCAAGAAACTTGCACAAGGTGGATCTGCTATCCAACTTATCTTCGACTGTTCATCTTACGTACGTAAGAGATCCCCAAACCTTGAGATATTAGTAAAGGGTGCTTTGCCATGCCATATCTCATATGGTATTTTTGGCACTGACTTTGAAAGTACTATATTTAGTAACCTCACTACCGTCGCTAGGGCGTATCCCCAAAAGGATATAGGTACATTAGAAAAGCTCATCATGCAATATACCATGTCCAACAGGGTACGATTTCTCCTCTCGGCTACTCTATTATGCTGAGGTGTGCTAAGTGGAGTCATTGAAAGAGAATCCCATTCTCCTTTATATAATCCCAAAATTCAGTACTTAAGTATTCACCCCCTCAATTCGATCGAAAGGCTTTAATACTACGTCTGTTTTTCTTTTCTACTTCATTCTTGTACTCTTTGAACTTTTCAAAGGCTTTGGACTTGTACTTCATACGATACATATGTCTAAACCGACTATAATCATTAGTGAATGTGATAAAGTAGAAATAGCCTTCTCTCTTACTAACTCTCAGTGGACCACAAACATTCATATGGATTAAATCCAAAGGATTTATGGAGCACTCTATTTGTCCTACAAGAAAAACCTAGGTCATTTTTTCCTTCAAACAAGATTCACAAGGAGGAAGTTCCTCAATGCCACCAACTTTTAGTGTTTTGAGAGCTTTCTTCTTGTTCATCCTATTTTTGGAGATATAACTAAGTCTTGCATGCCGAAGAATAACATCTTCTTGGTTATCCAATTTCTTTTTGTTTGATTGAATATGCATTAGTGAAGTTTGAGAATCAATTATGTATACTCCATTGATTAATGTACCTTTAGCAATCAAAGAACCATTCTTTAATGCTTTCAAAATCCCATTTTATATAGAAAAAATCAAATCCTTCACTATCAAGAACAATAATTGAAATGATGTTTTTAACAAGATTAGGTACATAATAAACTGGATTAAGCAAAATACTAGAATTCTCAAAGTTCAACTTAATAACGTCTTGGACCATAGCTGCAACTCTTGCCCTATTTCCCAAGCAGAGGATCATATCCCCTTCATGCAAACTCCTTTTTCTTTCCATCCCTTGTAATGAATTACATAGGTGAGAACCACATACAGTATCGAATACCTATGAGGAAGAACTAGTTATGCAATGCATTTTAATTACAAGCATATCTTTCTCAAGGGTTGCAAGATAGGCCTTGCAGTTTCTCTTCCAGTGCCTTCTTTCACCATAGTGGAAACAGTTTGCATCGATCTTAGCCTTCTTCTTGACCCTCTTAGAACTTTTCTCACATTGTTTCTCTTTGGAGGAAGAACATTCTTCCTCTTACCTCCCTTTCTTAGGCCTTTTGGGCCTTTCGACTTAGAGGAAGAAGCAAGCATTAGAGGTTTTTCTCTTTTCATTGTCGCGTCAGCAGTTACAAGCATATTCACCAATTCATTGATCGTAACCTCTTTCTTGGACATGTTAAAGTTCACAATGAAATGGTCGAATGATGGGGCCAATGACTGGAAGATCATATCCACATAGAGGTCATTGTCCATGATCATGTTGAATTGTCCAAGCGGTTTGATGAGTTTAATCATCTTTACCATATGATCATGAACACTAGTACCCTTTATCATCCTTAACCTAAAGAGCTCTTTAGACAATATGAACCTTTTGTGTCTCGATTGCACACCATACAACTCTTGCAGATGCTTATAGATCTTACTTGTATGTTTCATATGCTCGTGAGTCTTTTGAAGCTCATTGGTCATGGATGCCATCATGAGACACCTCACTTATAGATCATCATCTACAAATTTAGTGAATACTTCACGTGTCTCATCAGAAGGGTCATCGCCCAATGGGTCTTGTAGAATTTGATTTAGGACGTAGGTCCTCTTTTCAAAGTCAAGAATTATCTTAAGGTTTCTTAACCAATCTTGGAAGTTAGGCCCGGTGCATTTATTGGTTTTCAAAATACTTGCGAGTGGATTTTTAATCATTTTGTTTTTGGAGATTTCAAAAATCTACAATAGGTGAAAAAAGAGTATAAGCATATGATTGGAAAATGATATTGAAAATATGTTTATGGTTTTTCAAGCATTTTTTCTCCCACTATTTTATCAATTTTTTCACACCCTAAGAAGAATTCAGAAAATCTTATTTTTTAGTGAGAATCAAGATCCCAAGGACTTGCAAGTGAACCTTTGTGATGAGTGCCATCCACAAGCAATCGAAGGGTAAGTAACTTTTGCTAATTGCATCTCATGCAACGTTTGATGTATTTTGCCTCACTTTTCATGTAGACCCACATGACCGTGTGCCATCTATACTATGAAGTGTCTAAGTCCAACCTCCCAATCATGCTTTGATTTAAGACGGCCTTACGACATCCCCCATGATCGAGTGCCAATGCGTGAGGATTCTTAAGTCAAAGGCACATCTTTTGCTAAGTGCATGTTCACAGCTTTCCTCCTAAGTGTGACCCCCATGACCAAGTGCCACCACAAAAAATTGGTAGCATCGTCATAGTATACACTATTGGTGGAATGCTTGGATTAATTAAAAATCTTTTAATTTATATCCATTTTTGACTTGATATTTGAAAACACTTAGACATTCTAAGTGGGGGGTTTGGCTTGCAAAGATCTCATTATTTTATCTTCTTATTTAGGTTCTCTATATCCTAATCAGGTATTACATACATTAATAGGATATGAAAAGCATAAATAAGTAAATAGCCTAGTATGCTTCTAGGGTGGGATGACTATGAGCCTAACCAACTGATGCACTTAGAGCTATAGGTGCATCACTTCGATTCATTTTAAGTAGGTTGAATTAAATTAAACTATTACATGAGAGTATCCCATACATATATGGGTCTTTAAATGGCCTCCATACCTCTATAGGACTCCTTGCTTCATGCAACATTTATATACATGGAAATCCTCACGCTTACTGGTTCTACTCTCTCAACTACTATAAGATAGAACAAGAGACATGCAAGCCCTATTTAATACAACCTATTTCAACTATTAAAATAAATAAAATCAATATTAGAGGCTGATGATCATCCCCATATATTCATCATTCATCATTCACTCAACATTTAAATGAACAATAAACAAATCAAGAATTGACATTCAATTCCAATAATTAAGTGCTAATCAAATTAAAAAATAATTGGTCACACAAAAACAAGCTTAACATTTATGCATCATATTTTTGCCATATTTGGAGATTAACTTAAGTAAGTTTTAAAAGCAATTAAATGTATTCAACACATTTTTAAGAGTATGCACAATATTTGTGCAACCATTATGTGCGTTTCAACACCATCTCGGTGACCAAAGGAACCTAAAAAGCTCAAAGTTCACTCAAGACCAAATGGGGCACCACTAACCAAGGCAAGCTCAAGGCTGGCAACAACCAAAATGGTCATAGCCTTGCCAAGAGCTGCTAATCCGCCAGCAACACCCCTATTTTGGGGTCAAGTGCAAACCAAGCCAACTTCGGCTCAACTTTTGTGTACCAAGACTTTTAGAACAACTTCTAAACATCAAAACACACAATGTGGATGAATATTTCAGATTAAAACACCTTTAAAAACTGAAATATCAAGTGCCCAAAAATACTTGAAAAATAAGTTTAAGCAAGAATCATATTTTTCAAAAGTTTCCAATTACATCCAATCCTATTGGACCTAAAAATGACCAAACAAACTTAAGGCCATTCAAAACATGCCATATCATAATATAACACCCACCAATGCCAAATCAAAAATTCAACATCAGAAAATTGAATCAAATTATACCCATCATATGATTTAACAATTAAATCATACAATAGCACAATTCAATTCATCAATCAAGGAGCCACAAGAAAGATCATCTATACAATCCAACCAATCATATGGATCAAGTACATGAATATTGTGATCATTTCTTCACAAAAACCAATCATCCAAGCCAAGAAAAATCCAAATCCATGCATGAATATGACTTCGATACCACTCGAAGGTATGTGTGGCACTAGGGTCCAAATATTTTCAAGAAAAACTAAATAAACTAGCCCACACAACACCCCAAGGATCTATACATGCATAGGATTTAGATTTAGAAATGAAAAACACCTGGGTGAAAGTAGAAAAATCGAAGAGCAAGAGATAAACTCTTTCTATCGTGAGATGGGCACTTCACCAGTGCAGCAGGATCACTACCATTTTTGCCTTGGATAAACTTCTCTGTTTGGGCTGAAATTTTACTTGGAACTCATAAACCCCTTGAAGATTCTTCAGTACAAATTTTAGGCTGATCAAATCTCGGGAGGTACTCCAATCAGAGGCAAAAACTAGCTTCCAGAAAAAGCTCTAGTCAAGAGCAAAAAGCAACCAAACTAGATTGCCTCTAATGCAAACGTCCACACACCAAATGAATGGCCAATTCTATACAGAAAGGATGGAATATATGAATAGAATGAGAGGGGGAAGGTGGAGAACACGGTAGTGAAAGGAGGAGGAAGAAGGGGAGAGAGATGGGAGACTAACAACTTAAATTCCCACTACACAAAATTGTTGGGAGAATATCACCCAAAATGGCACACCTTATGCTCTCTATGGCCGGTCACTCTCTATATCTATATATAGGAGTGGTCACACATTTCTTTTAAGGAGGTGATGCCAAGTGACCCTTGCTTAGGTGGCCACTAACTTTATGATTAGTGAATTTAATTGAAGCACCAATTTCATCTAATGAAATGTCTTACAATTAAATTGTAATTCTAATTCTTATTAAATGAACTCTTAATTTAATAATTATCCCAAAATTTATTTCTCAAACTTAGTTAAATTAAATGATTTAATTTAATTAATAATCATTTGACTCAACTCTTAAGTCAAAATGCTTAACGTCTTAAGCTAGTTAAAATTAAGTCAACCCTTAAATTAATTTTGACCAATTGATAGTCATGTGACTTCAATTAATTAATTTTTAATTAATTGATCTTAATTTAACTCTTAAATTAATTTGACCAATTTAACATTTAAATTGATCAAGTCAAAATGACTACCATTTCGCCTCCTCTAAAAATGGTCATGAATTTTCTAACTTTTAGAAAATTCACCTTCCTTCAATAGGCTATTTTATTAGCTTTTGTATGTGACCCATTAGGTTCTACCACTCATTGGACATTGGCTCATAACTCCTTGTGACTTTTGAATATTAAATATTCACTTTAGTTTAAACTTCTTTAAACTGAGCGGTTCAATTCAATTAATCTTATTAATTGAAGAGTAACCAATCTCTATGGTTGATGCCCAACCTCAAGCCATGGAGCCCAACTAATTGGGTGAAATAAATGTTCTTGAAGAACTATTCTAGCATTACGCGTACCATGCAAATACGGCCCTTCTGTCTCCTATCTCTCGAAAGAGGCCTAAGGTAAAATATTAGTCGGCTCCCTAATAGCCTTAATACTATGTTTCTATTCTTAATGTTTAATTCCATTGTGAGACCTCACCTTTGGAAAACTCCTTTTCCAAATTATCACACCACCTTGTGCAAGAATTTCTAGAAATTAATCATTATAAAATACATAGGAGATGCACTCACTTTTCACAAAGACGAGGAGTCGGATTCTTTCTTGGATCTCACAAACCTCCATGTCTAGTAGTTCATGTCCAATCCCTACCAGAGTGACCCACTAAGTGACTAGGAAAACGTTAATGCATAAGGGCCAAACACAAGGCTACCATGGATCTTCAAGTCAAAGGACTAATAATATGTACTAGCATAAGCGGGACAACTTGCTACTACCGACATGCCACACCGGCTATCTAGTGGATTCTCCAAGCAAGTTTTCAGTGCTTTGTTCTCTAACAAACACCTATTAACATGCATCCTTATCTCATACGGGATTGTCATGGAATAGAGCAACATCCAACCGTGGGATTCATGCATCGTTAGTGCAAGTTTATCCAGATCTTAGATACCCTGTTTCATAAGATCTTATGATTTGGAAGATTTAAGATCATAACCATGTAGGACTTATTCCATGATCACCACCCAGTGCGTGACCGAATCCCATAGTCTTTAGTGATCTATGGGCTTCATCCAAATACAAGTGAAAAAATTAAAGGGCATAAGATGAAGGTGGCCACATAAAGAATATCATTCAACCAAGATTGTCTTACAATAAAATAGTTTACAAGTCCCATCTAATTGGCTTGTGGGATACTATTCCAATAGTATCCATCATTTATTTCAGATTATGGACATTTATAGTTGGATCTGATCCATTGGATATTTTAATTGGACAAAAATTTTAAAATTCAAATCAAATTCAGGTCAAATTCGATCCATTGACAACTCTAAATATTGTTAGTAAATGGATCAAGTTACTTTTAAGAATTGGGCTTTACCAAGTTACTTGTAAGCGTCAGGCTTCATTAATATTTTGTAATATAATGATTTGGGCCCTATTTAAAACTTTATTCTATATTAATTGTAAAATTATTTCATTGAGTTTCATCAACATATTTTGAATAATTGAGCTTTACTAATTTTTAAGTGAATTGGTGAAGGAACATTTTTTAAAAATTTGGCTTCACATTAATTTATGAAAGATTTTAGTTGAGCTTTACCAAGCTATTTTTAAGAATTGTGCTCCACCAATTTTTTTAGTAAATTGATTAAGAGGATTTTGTTTAAAATTGGGCTTCACATTAACTCATAGAATAATTTAATTAGGTTTCACCAACATCTTTTCATAAATTGGGCTTCACTATTTTTTTAGTAAATTGATCGTGTGGACTTTATTTGAACATTGAACTTCACATTAATTTGTAGAATAATCCAATGGAGTTCCACCAATATTTTTTTAAGAATTGGGCTTCTTTAATTTCTTATTAAATTGATCAAGTGGACTTTCTTTAAGAATTAGGCTTCATTTATAATTTAATAAATAATGTAAATTTAGGTAGAAATGAATTTTCGTCCCCACCACAACTTTTTGTAGTCCAAAATTTGACTTCATACAAATGGTAACTATTTTATTTTTTACTAGTATTAAATGACAACATTATTTAATTAGTATCCTAGTTGCTATGTTTTTCTCCCGCCAAAATTTGGTTCCATTGAAATGGTAACAATTTTATTTATTACTAATTGTATATAACAAATTGATATATTTCCCTCCGAAAGCTTTATTCTCTCCATAAATGAATCCCACCAATTTTTTAATTCCCTTAGAGTTTTGGTCCCTCTATGTTTATAAATAATTTGTACAAAATTTATTTACTTTATCTTATATTATGAGATGAATTATGAGGTTATTTTGAAGTTTTAAAATTTGATTTTTCTTTATTATAATTTATTATAATATTTTTTGGAACTAAAAAAATTAGGAAAATTATTTATGAATTCTAAAAAATTTTAAAAATTTCTTTTTAATTAACTTGATTTTAAAAATAAAATTTTTTGGACTATAATTTTTATTACATGTAAAAGTTCAAGAAATATGTTTCTCTAAAATTATAATTTATTAAAGTTAAAATAACAATTTATAAAATATTATATTAAAAGACCTACTTTATCATTGATGTTGCTTAATTTTTTCTTTTATTGTAACCATCTAGTTAAAATGAAGTTTACAAAATATAATTATGTATGTACATATTCATTCATTATATGAAATCATAATACGAAGATAGCCATTTTGGTGTGGCAAAGTGTAGAAAGAATATTAATTTAGAGTATGTAATTAAAATAATGAGTTATTAATAAAACTAAACTGAAGTATAAATGAGAATTACAACCCATATATCAATTATTTATTAATGGCCCAAGTTAGATGAGAAACTTAAACTTTAAACAACTTGAATTTGGATCAAATCTATAACACCTCGTCTGAGAGGCGCTTTCTTTGGATTGAGGTGCTACTCTAATCGAATCTTTCAAAATCAATTACATCCTCCAAAATTATCAACCTAAGAAATTTCATAACTGAAAATACAAGCTAGTCATGGTGAAAATGACAACTAAACCTAAGTTCTCATAGCAAGTCACAATTGCTCAAAGGCTCATAATTAAACTAATATATTAATATCATTCATAAGGAGTTATGATATCTCATACTTCACAGTAGAAAGATACTAACTTAACCTGTACCCCTTATTATATTACAACTATACAGTAGAAAGATACTAACTTAATCTGTACCCCTTATTACATTACATTTATAACATCTTGCGTCCTTACCATTATAGATATCATGATAACAATATTTACACTACGCCAAAAGATAGCCCAGTTCAAGTTGCCTTCTATCCTTCAATCTAGCCAAAGAACAAAAGGAACAACACAGAGAGGGTGAGTCTAAATGACTCAGTGAGGCAAGCATTTGCATGCATAGGAAGAATCAGAATAAAATGGAATACAATATACAAATGTAAGAAGAACATTTATTCTGAATTCAAATAACTAAAACACAAGTTACAACATTTGGGTATTGGAGATTTGAAAGAGTTTATAGGATCGATGAACAAAATCCAAAAATTGGTATTTCTTGTAAAACATATTGTGAGCCAACTCAATGCTGTCCCATACTGAGAAAGAGTCATTTTACATTTAATATATTTCATAGAAGATTTCAAAACTCATAGACGTGATTAGTTTTGAGAAACCTAATGAACAAGTTATTCCATGAAAAAATCAAGTTTCAAGATCTAGGATTTGGATCAATTTTGTAAAACAAGCTAGATAAGAACATTTTATAAAATCAATGATATAGACATATTTTATATGTATGACTGTATAATAGCCTTTCTCCTTGTGTCTTCTGATTCTGTATAAATGATACGACCATAAAATGATCTGCCCCTTTATATCACCACGATACTATATAAATGATACGACCATAAAAAGGCCTACTCCTATATATCACCTTGATTTTGTATAAATGATACGACTGTAAATCAGCCTGCCTCCTTATATCGTCTCGATATGACTGTAAAACGGCCTGTCCCCTTATATCGCCTTGATAAGTGGCCAACCTGCCAAATTGCTGTAGCATGAATCATTAAAACTAATCCTCATCAATCAAGCCTCCCATGAGGACAAGATTGCATCCACATGAATTGGTAGGACTGATCTTTGCTAATCAAGCTTTAGGCCACAATCAACCCTTAACTGCCCAAAGTCAAGATTGCAAACCAAGTTAGCCAATTGCACTATTTTTATCACCAATTCAATGGTATAAATCTAGTATAGTAATCCAAGCATTTCGTTGGGATTGGCACTCGGCTGATATAATCAATAATCAAATATGCCGTCAAGGTCATTTAGGGTTTACAAAGCAAAACATCAATGTGAAATCAATAGAATGAAGTCTAATACTGAAATCAAGAGGTTCTAATGGGAACAGACTCAAGATGGCCCCCTACTGGACATGCCTTATTAACTAGTATGGCCCTTTGCTCTACCTGACATATATTTTACAATACTGACCAAACAATACATTTAAAAGAGTTAAGAATACAATAAGGTATAAGTTTGGAATAATGATTATACACATATACTGGTTGATAAGGCCATTTTAGGTACAAGGGACCAAAACTGAACATTATAATAGAAGTTCTGGACACTAGAACAAGAACAAGCAATAACCCTCATAGGGGTTTATACAACAAGCAACAAATAACAAATGGGATCTCAAATAATTCACGGAGTATAGTAACCAAGATAGAGCTACGAAATGGAAACAAGTTTAACCTTCACAAGGGTTAATCACAATGATAGATAAGTCTAAGAAGGGGCTAGATTGGCAAACCCTTATAGGGCTCATAAGCAAATACTCAAAAGGTTAGATCCTTACTTTAATAGCTTTAGGTATGTTATCACCACCCTTTGGTCTGTGGGACCTACTTCTTCATCACCTAATCTAAAAGAATATGTCCATTGTTGATATCCTCATTCAACCCTATTAATTATAATTATAATATTAATAATCTAAAATTGATAACTATTTATCTAGTATGGCAGTTTTAGGCTTCGATCAGTACTATCATTACGTTACGATTAATTATGCTATTAATACATGAATATTTATGGGGTTTATATTGATACTAGCAAAAAGGGCATAATCAGGTCCTTATTTATATAATTGACGTCACATAATTATTCAAATCAAAATAACAACTAAATTATCTTAATTAACCCAATTATTACTATTTAGCTCTCAAATTCATGAAATCTTCCAATTAAGGTTTAAATCCTTTAATAAACTTAATTATCCCAAAATAATCATTTAATAATATAAATTCGGGTCCATTATGCTTACATATACATTCATGTATGTCTTAGTTCCTGGTATAAAATTATCATTTTAGTCTAATTAACTAGTTTTTACTTCATAGGTTAGCCTAACGATTTACTCACATTAAATCAGGAATCAAATGGTTTGATTAACTGGCATTTTACCCAATATTTCTCAATTAGAACCTCAAGACCATGAATTGAGAATACCATTGTGATCACTGTGATGAGATGAGGAGACTGCCTTGGGACTGCCGCCGCCATGCCACCATCCACTGTCATGCACCATTGTTGAAAAAGCTCAACAAAACTACTGAAATGTGTCTTTTAGCTCCACTAACCAAACCCCTAAATCAATTTTTTCAATTACTGCCAAATTGAAGTCCAATTTTAGCCTCAACCGCCCAACACCACCACCTTCGCTGCCTTGATTTTTCCTAAATTCCTTCATCCACGATGTTTCATTTGAGAAGGTAGAGCTATCTGTATGACCCTCGAACTAAGCCCGTCAAAATA
Organism: Jacaranda copaia; assembly: GCA_014898725.1. Taxonomy (NCBI): domain Eukaryota; kingdom Viridiplantae; phylum Streptophyta; class Magnoliopsida; order Lamiales; family Bignoniaceae; genus Jacaranda; species Jacaranda copaia. The sequence goes on along the minus strand of JACGDI010005422.1, from coordinate 34,601 downwards.
GTACTTGGGTCCATAGTGAAAAGTCATCGAAAAGTGGAAACCCACCATCTCCACCATAGCTGAATTTTTGGTCTCAATTTTTGGCCATTGTATAGTCGGTTTTGGGTGAAAATGGTATATTTGTGTTCTACGCAATGATAAGAAGAGAATGGTATATCATTTGATGGGTTTTGGTGGCTAGAAAGAGGTCACTAGTGAGGGGGGAAAGCTCTTGGTGCGTGGAGGAGAAAAATGATGAAGAAAAGAGTTGACCAACTTTCTAAAATGTGATTTTTTTCAAAATTGCAATTCAGCCCCAAAATTTAACCTCATTTAATCAATTGAGTCCACAAGATTTGGTCTTTCTTCAATCAGGCACCCAAAAAAATCTTAGTGCATAAGATTATACCTTTTGACCTATAATTTATTACATGCAAACCCCAACTTTTTAGAATGTGATCCAATCAAGTCACTACAAACTGCAAATTTACCCCAAACTCTATAAAATTCTAGCAATTAAGCCTTTTTGATTTATTTTTCGAGCCCCAAAATTTTTCAAACTTAATATTTTAATTTTCAAAACTTATTTTCTAAAATACAAAATTTTAGGGGTGTTACAAAATCAATATCATCAAATTTAAATATGATCATAAATATCTATGTTCAAAGTCGACTTCATATCTTATAGGATCTATTATGTTTTTTAATTAGTTAAAATCCTGAAGTTTTGATCAATTTCGAATGTATTTGGATTAAAATCTAACCCATTGACAATTATGAATACGCCCAACATGAAATAAATTGAAAAAAGTACCTAATATAAATTGTTATGGTTAAGGTGATCTTGATCAATAATTTATTTAAAATTTCTATGCTTAGTTGATTATAATTGGTATGAAATTGATCAATACGAACAACATGAATATATATAGTCAATAATTCTAAAATTTTTGAAACACTAACAATTTTACAATATAAATGCAAGGCAATATAATTTTATATTTGTAAACTTAATTCTATCCACATATTCATAATTGAATAATAAAACAGGTTTTGTTTCATCTCCAGATTTGACATTGAATTTTATTTTTATTATAATAAAATTGTACTTCAATTAATTTTCATTAAATAATTACATTATAACTAATTACAATCTCATAATCAAACAAAAACTAAGTCATCTAAAATTAGAAAATAATATTATAATTAATTACACAAAAATAATTTTTATTGTATTATTCATTATAAAAAATGTAACACCCCTAAATTTGGCATTTTTAGAAAATAAAGATTCAAAAATTAAATATTAATTTGACAAATTTTGGGGCTCAAAATACAAATAATAAAGGACTTAATTGAAGTTGGAAGAAAGTTTTGGGGGGTTAAAATGAAATTATTTTAGGTCAACTGGGTCAATTCTAGGCACTAATAAGTTGTGGGGTAAATTGAAAGTCAATTGGAACTTTTGAGGGTCTAATTGAAGGTTGGAAAGAAATGCTTGAATTATAATTTTCAAAAAATACCATTTATATATTATCCCCCTCCCCCAACCATTTTTCTCCATTCTTCCCTGCATGCAACATCTCCCTCCCCTCTTGTGACCATCTTTGGTGACGGTCAAAAATAGAAAACCAAGCCTACCAAATGCTACCCCTCATTACTAGGATCACGTTGATACCATGTGCATACCATTTTGGCCAGTGGACCTTCGGGACATTGAGGCTAATGATTGAGCAGTGGCGGAGAGTAACAGGAGCAGTGTTATCTGAAGGCATATGTAGCACTAGGAATCACAAATCAAAATTTTAAAAACTGAAAATAACTAGACTATACAAGTCATCAAGGATATAAACATGCCTTTAATTCTGATTTAATTAGAAGAATATCTTGATTTTCAAAAAATGAAAGGAAGGTGGAAGAAGATCGCAACTCCTTGAACCTATCTTCCAACACTGCAGCAGAATCTTGTCAACTTTTGACCAGGAAAATGAACTCCAATTTGAGTGAAACTTGTATCAAAAGATCAAAAACTCCTTTATTCATTTTCAGTCCAAAAATCAGCTTAATTAGAAATCGGCAAGACCTCCAATGGTTACTGCAAAATTACTGCTAGAAACTGGATTGCACAGCAACAACTCAGTTTGGATGCAACTTTTTCCCAATCCAAAATCCTCCAAAAATTATGAAATTTTACATCACATTCTCAACTCTTTAATGAATCTATTTTAAGAAATAAATCTTAAAAATCAGAAGCAAAGATCCTGGAAAAATTCACCAAATTTGCTGCCCTAACAGTGGATCTCCAAAGGCTAGCAATCCAATTGTCTTGTCTCTAATGTTATGATCCACACACCAATGCTAGATAATATTCTCCTCAATATTAGCTGGAGAATAATGAAGAGAATTGCATAGATGAAGGCTTGATTTTGAGGTAGGAGAAAAGGCAACACTTTAAAAAATAGAGGGAAAATGTGAGAGAATATAATTCTTCACAAAAGTTACAAGTGGCCACCCTTCTCTCCCTCTATATCTATATATAGAGTGAGGATGGTGTGATGACAAGGTGGCATCACACCTTCCTCGAGGGATGGCACCAACTAGCTTGCTTAGTTGGCAAATTTTAATTTTCCCTCCAAAAAGGATTATTCTCATTAATTAAATTAAACATTTTAATTTAATTAATTAACCTTTGACTTAACTCTTAAGTCAGTTAGTTTAACTCTTTAAACTTATCATAGTTAACTTAACTCTTTAAGCTATCTTGATCAATTGATGGTAATTGGCACAAGATAATTAACTCCTTAATTATTGGTTTAATTTAACTCTTTAAATTATTTGATCAATTGCCAACCTCCAAAATCGATCAAGTGAGCAATTTTCAAACTCTTAGAAAATTCTCCTTCATCAAGTAGGAAATGCAATTGACTTTTGTGTGTAACCCATTAGATTCTACTATTCATTGAACATGGGCTCACAACTCTTGTGACTTTGGAATATCAAATATTCACTTTAGTTTAAACTCCTTTAAACTAATCAACTCAATTCAATTAATCTCCATTAATTGAAAAATACCTAATCTTCATGGTTGATATCCAAACTCAAACCCATAGAGCCCAATTAGTTCGCCGAAATGAATGCTTTTATAGAACTATTATGGCTCTACGTGTACTATGCAAATATTGTCCTTTCATCTTCTATCTTCCAAAAGAGGCTTAGGGCAAGATATTTGCTTGTTCTCTATCAACCTCAATACTATATTTCTATTCCTAATGTTTGATTCCGATTTATGACCTCATCTTTGAAAAACTCTTTTTCCAAATTGTCATATTGTCTTGTGCAAGGACTCCTCAGAATTGATCATTATAAAATAAATAGGAGATGTAATCACTCTTCACAATGATGAGGAGTTGGTTTCTTTCTTGGATTTCACAAACCTTTATGTCAAGTAGTTTATACCCAATCTCCACCCAAATAAACTGCTATATGGCCAAAGAAGAGTTAAAGTATGAGGACCTAAACATAAGGTTACCTTGGATCCTCAGGTCAAAGAACTAATTATATGCATTAGCGTAAGCTAGAGAACTTGCCATTACCAACTTGCCACTACAGCTATCTAGTAGATTTTTTGGGTGGGTCTTTAGTGTTTTGTTTCTTAACAAGTACCCACTAACATGCATCCATATCTCATATGAGATTGATCATGGAACAAAGCAACATCCAACCCTTGGATTTATGCAATGTTAGTGCAAGTCTATCTAAATCTTAAATACCTTGTCATGTAAGATCCTATGACTTGCAAGATTTAAGATCAAGACCATCGAAGAGTTATTCCATGATCACTACTGAGTGCATGACCAAGTCCTACAGTCCTATGTGATCCAAGGGTTTTAACCAAATGCTAGTGACATAAATATAAGCATAAGATGAAGATGGCCATATAATGAATATCATTTAATGAAGACTGTATCACAAGTGAAATAGTTTACACGCTAATCTAATTGCTTGTGGGGTACTATTCCAACAATCTCCCACTTGCCTAAAACCAATTCTTCATAACCTTAAGGCCCATCTTCTTAATTTATCCTTAAAATCATCTGCGTTTAGGGGTTCAAAACAATTTTTCTACTATATTCTCTTCTGAGGTAACTATTTCCACTCAGTTGTTGTCTCTATCAAGTAGTATCATTTATCAAATGATAACACATTTTTTATGTTCAGATCACTGATGAGATCTTGGCTCAAGCCCTAAGTTGTCTTCTAAAGATAATTGTAGGCTTATGCACACCAAGTACTACTTCTAACTCTTAGATGAAGATTTTATCTAAACACTTTTCTTTATGGTTTCCAAAACCACAAATTATTTGATCTCAATGGTAGTCTTGGCCATGATGTCTTGTTTGGAACTCTTCTAACTTACCATACCACCACTTGGGCAAAATATAAATCCAAAAGTGGATTTTATGTCATCTAAATCGAATTAGAAACTAAAATCTAAAAACTCCTCGAGTTTCAATTCTCCAATGCCATATACCAAAAATAAGTCCATAGTCGTTCTCAAGTACTTAAAGAATGTTCTAACAGCTATCCAATGACATTCACTAGGATTGGATTGGAAACTGCTTGTAACATTTAGAGCATGTACCATATTTGATCTTGTACTTTGAATGGTATACATTATGCTCCCAATGGTGGACACATAAGGTATATAGGACATTCTATGTCTCTCATTGTCCGTTTTAGGGGCCATAGACTTGGAGAGACAAAGATCATGTCCCATTGGGAGGAATTCCCCCTTAAATTCTTCTGTACTAAACCTCTTTAGTATCTTGTTAATATACGATGTTGGGAAAAGCTCCAGCATCTTCGTTAATCTATCTCTATAGATATGTATTCCTAATACGTAGGATGCTACTCCCAAATCCATTATAGAGAATAAATGTAGATAACTATGCTTTAGTACACTCTAACATTTCTCTCTCATTCTCTATAAGAAGAATTTCATCGACATGAAGCATAATCAACTTCATTCTACTCCTACTAGCCTTCTTATACACACAAAGTTCATACACATGTTTGACAAGGCCAAATGATTTGACTATATGATCAAAATGCATGTTCCAAGTTCAGGACTCTTATTCGAATCCATAAATGGATCTTTGGAGTTTTACAAATCTTTTGCTCACTCTCTTTGGATGTAAAACCTTGTGATTACTTTGTATAAATTCTTCAATATTTCCATTGCAAAAATGGTTTTCACATCTATTTTTCATATCTTATAGTCATAATATACGACTATATCAAGTAAAATATAAATAAACTTAGGCATTGCAAATTGTCCAAAGGTTTTCTCAAAATTAATACAAGGTCTTTGAGTGTAACCTTTTGCCACTAATTGCGCTTTAAAGGTCATTACCTCTCCATTGACTTCAAACGTTCACTTATAGATCTATTTGCAACTAACAGAAGCAATTTCCTTTGATACATCTACCAAAGTTTATACTTTGTTGGAGTACATGTAGTCCATTTCAAATTTTACGATGTCAAGTAAATATTTTGAGTCTATGTCCAACATAGCTTCCTTATAAGTCTTTGGATTGCTATTCAATTAGCCAGTCTCATGAAGGAATATGAACCTTTCTAGTTATTTCTTAATTCGATCTGACCTTCTCAGAGGTTGTGTGTAAGGCTCTTTTGATATTTACTTGTTTTCCATTAGTTATGGGATTTGATGATCATCTTGAATTTCATCAAGTTTAAACAATACCTTTTCTACCTAATAGAATAATCCTTTTTCAAAAAAGTGGCATTTCTCAAAACAAACACTTTTTCCAAAAACTCAAGAAATCATATGTCCTAGTGATAATCAAAACTCCAAAAACTTGCAAGTAGACCCCCGTGATCGAGTGCCATCTATGAAAAATCTAAGGATAAACAACACTTGCTAATTGCATCATATGCAACTCTGGATATATTTTGTCTCACTTTTCATGTAGACCCACTACTCGTGCGGCATCTACTCTACTAGGTGTTAAGTCAAACCTACCAATTAAATTTTGATTCAAGACTGCTCCACAACATCCCCTATGACTGGGTGCCAATGTGTGGGAAGCCTTAAATCAAATGTGCATTGTATGCTAAGTATATGCTCATAGCTATTCTCCTAAGTGTGACCCTTGTGACCGATTGCCATCACACAAATTTGATAGCATCGTCATAGCATATGCTATTAGTAGAAGGCATAGATTAATTAAAACTCCTTTTAATTTATATTTGTATTAACTTAATATTTGAGAACACATAGACATTCAAAGTAAGGGATTTCAAACTTGCTTGCTAAGATCTCACCAATTATGTCTTCTTATTTAGGTTTTCTATATTCTTATCCTTGCATCACATACATCATTAGAACATGGAAAGCATAAATAAGTACATGCGCCTAGCATGCTCCTAGGGTGGGGATAGCCATGAATCTAACCAGGTGATGCACTTAGAGTCATAGGTGCACCACTTGGTTGATTTTAAGTGGGTTGATTAAATTAAGCCATTATATGAGTGTATCCCATACATTCATAGGTCTTCAAGCCTTATTGGATCTTTTTGGCTCCTTGCAACTTTTACAAGAGAAAGAAATCCTCACTCCTAATGATTCTACTCTTATAACCATTACAAGATAGAACAAGAGGCAAGCTAGCCCCATTTAATACAACTTGAAATAAATAAAATCAATCTTAAATGCTCATGATCATCCCCATTCATTCATCATTCATTCAACACTTAAATGAATCAAGAATTGACATTCAATTCCAACAATTAAATGCTTATCATATAAATAATTAATTAGCCAAGCAAAAACAATAAGAACATCTATGCATCGTATTTTTACAACAATTAGAGATTAACTTTAACAAGATTTTAGAAAGTATTAAAATGTCCAATATAATATTGAGAACTTGCACAACATTTGTGCATCTATTATGTGTGAAATAAAACACTTTTGGTCACTAAAATAGCCAAAACAAATAAGTAAACTCACCATGAACACAACTAGCCCTTGCTGGTCCAGCCTAGGCACATGGCTAGGCTACTGGTGTGCACGCTGTCTGGCCAACGCTCGGCAGTGACTGGTAGTAGCCCGGTTTGGTGAGTTTTTGCTCAACTTTTGTGCACCAAAAATTTTAGAAAACCTTCTAAACATTAAATCACACAATATAGATGAAATATTAGATCTAAAATACCTTTTAAATCTGAAAAATCAAGAGCTCAATCATGCTTCAAAAATCAAGTTCAAGTGAGAATCACATTCTTCCAAAAATCTCCAATTTGATCCAAAAATGATCAAAATAAATTAGGGCCAAATAAAAAAAGTTATATCAAACATATAACATAATCCAATGCTAAACAAGTATTTAAAATTAGTTAATCATGAATCAAATTATACTAACATATGAATTAACACTAAAAGCACATATTAGCATAATATCTATTCATCATCAAAGGAGTCACAAGTATCATCATCCAAACACTCCAATTTATGATTTAGATCAAGTGTTTGAAAATCTAGATCAATTCATCACATGAATCAATTCAAAGAGAATCCAAAATATAGTATTAAATTAGGCTCTAATACCACGTGAAAGAGGTGTAATGCGAAGGTTCCAATTTAAAACATTTAAAAATTAAAATCAAACTTAGATTACACCAATACAAGGATATAAATCATGCCTATATAATGTATTAAGGTTGGATTGTTACCTATTATGCAAAGTCAAACCAAAACTTGAAGTAGTGCTTCCTTTCCTGAAAGTAGACTGCTGCTACCGCAGCTAGGTGTGATCAACCTTTGATCAATCAAATCACCTCCGATTGAAGCTAACTCTAGACCAACATTTTTTCAAATCAATGAAGAATGTCCAGTTAAAATTTAAGCACCAAAATCCTTTGTAAAGACCTCGAACAGAATTTCAAAACTCGATGCTGGAACAAAGGATACCAAAGCAAGCAATCCAAAATTTATCTTGCCTCTAATGCCAAAATCCACACACCAATGGACAATCCTTTTCTCCTTAATTCAGATGAAAAAACTAAGAATAAGGAGATCTTGGTTGGAGGTCGAAAATGGTGAGGGAGGTAAAGAAGAGAGTGTCAACACATGAGAGAATCACTTTTGGAGGGAACTTTGGATCTAACTTTAAGATGCACAAAATGTGTGAATCATATTAAGCTGGTGGCCTTCCCCTCTATATCTATATCTAGGCGGTGGATGGTGTGATGCCAAGGTGGCATCACACCTTCCTCAAGGTGGGGGCACCACCTAAGCATGCCAACTTGCAATCTTGCAAGTTGCATGTTAATTTGTGTGAATTTGAATTTTATTTGGAATCTACATTTCATCTTATGAAATGTCCACTAAATAAATTCTAATTCCACTCCGAATGAACATTTCATTTGAATTTTCCCTCCAAAATCAATTCTTCATTTTAATTAAATTAAACACTTTAATTTAATTAAACTTTGACTTAACCTTTAAATCAACTAGCTTAACTCTTTAAGCTAGTTATTTGTTAACTTAATATTTTAAGTTAACTTGACTAATTGATAGTTATGTGGCAATAATTTTATTAACACTTAATTTAATTGATCTTAATTCAACTCCTTGAATTAATTAGATCATTTTGACAATTAAATTGATCAGGCTGAAATGACTAAAAAAAGTGCCAATTGATTCCCTCAATTTTTGGCCGTCTAGGAATTCTTCTAACACTTAGAAAATTTCCCTCAACATTTAGGATTATTGATTGGATTTTGTATGTGATCCATTAGGTTCTACTACTCATTGGACATGGGCTCACAACCTTCTTGACTTTAGAATATCATATATTTATATTAGTTTAAACTTCTTCAAACTAACCGACTCAATTCAATTAATCTCTATCAATTGAAGAGTACCTAATCTTCATGGTCGATATCTAATTTCAAGCCCATGGAGCCCAATAATTGGTTGAATGATGCTTTTGGTGAATCATTCTAGCTCTACGCGTACCATACAAATATGGTCCTTTTGTCTCTTATCTCCATGAAAGAAGCCTAGGGAAAAATATTTGTTAGCTCCTTAATAGCCTCAATACTATGCATCTATTCTTAATATTTGATTCTAATTTGTGACCACATCTTTGGAAAACCTTTTTTTTTTCAAATTGTCACACTACCTTGGCCAAAGACTCCTTGGAATAGATCATCATGGAACACATAGAAAATGCACTTGCCCTTTACAAAGATGAGGAGTTAGATCCCATCTTGGATCTCATAAACCTCCATGTCTAAGTAGCTTATACCCAATCACCACCAGGATGCCCGCTAAGTAGCTAAAGTGGAGTCAAAGCATGAGGACCTAAATACAAGGTTACAATGGATCCTAAGGTTAAATGATTAATTATATGCACTAGCATAAGCTGGAGAACTAGCCACTATCGATATGCTATTGTGGCTATCTAGTAGATTCTCTGAGCAGGTCTCTAGTATCTTGTTCTCTAACAAGCATCGTTAAATGTACCCTTATCACATATGATTTGCTCATGGAACGGAGCAACATTCAACCCTTGGATTATACATCATTAGTGCAAGTCTATCTGAATCTTTGATCCCCTATCTCATAAGATTTTATAACTTGGGATATGTAAGATCACAACCGTGTAAGACTTATTTCATGATTAGCACCTAGTGCATGACCAAGTCTCATAGTCTTGAGTGATCTAAGGGCTTCAATCATATGCCAATGAAGTAATATAAACATATGATGAACATGGCCATTTATAAGAATATCATTCAATCAAGATTGTATCACGGGTGAAATAGTTTACATGCCAATCTTATTGGCTTGTAGGGCCTATTCCAATATTCTTATCCATCCTAACTTGAAAAATCTCCTTCAACAATATGAATTTCTTATACTTTGTTTGCATTACAACTTTTGTAAGCTTAAATCAAGGTATTATTCATGTGTTATTGAGATTTTTTTTAAGTTTGTAGACACTAAAAATGACACTATGGGATAGGATGGTCCTCAACCCAATTGGTGAACATTTTTCATGTCTCTAGATCTATATTTATCCCCATGGGATAAGGATCACCATGATATAGGACATATATCCATTTCTTAGAATCTAGAATGATTTTGAGGTTTAGTCAAACGTAGAAGTTTGGCCTAGTTGGTTTATTAGTTTCCAAAATAATGTTAGGTGGACTTTAAGCCATTCTTGAGATTTCATAAATCCTTAAAGGCAATAGAGAGAATATAAGCATGTGATTGAATATTGATACTGAAAACACATTCATGGTCTTTCAAGTATGTTTTTCTCCCATTATTTTATCAAATTCTTCATCCTCAAAAAGAATTTGGGAAATAATATTTTCTAGTGAGAATCAAGGCTCTAAGGACCTATAAGTGGACCCCTATGAGCGGATGTCTATCCACAAACAATATAAAGGTGAACAACTTTAGCTAATTACATCTCACGCAACTCTTGATATATTTTGCCTCACATTTTTATGTAGATTCCCTATAAAGACGACCTCTATATTACTCAATGTTAAGTTGAGTCTACCAATCAAACTTTGATTTGAGATGGGCACCACAACATCCCCCATGATTAAGTGTACAATGCATTGGCGTTCTCAAATCAAAGGTGCACCATATGCTAAGTATATAGTCACAAGCTCACAACTTTCTATCTAAGCATAACCCCTGTGACTGGATGTATATCACATAAAGATGGTAGCATCGTCATGCCATAAACTATTGATAGAAGGCATGGATTAAATAGAACTCTTTTAATTTGTATCCATTTGACTTAATATTTGAAAACATTTAGACATTCTAAGCAGAGGGCTTTTGCTTGCAAAGATCTCAACATTTTTTTCTGTTTTCTTATTTAGGTTTTCTATATCCTAAACATTTATCTCATACATCAATAAGATATGGAAAGCATAAATAAGTAAATACACCTAGCATACTCCTATGGTAGGATAACCATGAGCCTAACAAAATGGTGCACTTAGAGCTATAGGCACACCATCTAATTTATTTTAAGTGGATTGGTTAAATCTAGCTATTACATGAGTGCATCTCGATACATTCATGGGTCTTCAAGCCTCCATTGGTCTTCTTTGCTCTTTGCAACTTTTACAAGAGAAAGAAATCCTCATTCCTAGTGATTCTACTATCATAACTTTTACAAAGTATAACAAAGAGGCATGCAAGTCCATTTAATGCAACCCATTTCAATAACTTGAAACAAATAAAATCAATATTAAAGGCTTATGATCATCCCCATTCATTCATCATTCATTTGACACTTAAATGAACAATAAACAAATCAAGAATTGACAATCAATTCCAACAATTAAGTGCTTATCTCATAAACAATTAATTGGTCAAACAAAAATAAGCATAACCACTATGTATCTCATTGTTGCACTAATTGAAGATTAACTTTAACAAGATTTTAAAAGCAATCAAATATGTCAAAGATAATTTTGAGAATTTGCACAACATTTGTGCACTTATCTAGCATGATTTGAATAAATTTTGGTCACTTAAGGAACACAAATATAGGCTTAAAACTCATCCCAACCAAAACTGGCTGTAGTTGCCCGGGTGTGCACATGGCTAGGTGGTAGGTACATCCATTGCCTTACCTGTGTGCTGCCACGGTGCGGTAGCACCCCTATTTGGCTGTTGGGACTAAGTCAAGCTATTTTTGGTTCAACTTTTGTGCACTAATAACCTTAGGACACTTCCTAAATATCAAATCACACATAATAGATGAAATTCCAGATTCAAATCACCTTCTAAAAATGAAATTTCAAGTGTTCAAACATGTTTCAAAAATCAAATTTAAGCAAGAATCACTACAACAAATTACACTTTTAGTAACAATGCATTTCATTAAGTTAACGCTAAAATTCATTACCTTATCATATTGGTAATGAATTTTTCGTTACTAAAGCTTCATGTGGTAAAGCCCATTGCTAAAAGTATTTATAAGGAACATTTTAGTTCGTTACAAATGATTACTTTATGGTAACAAAATTTATCATCTCCAAAAGTTTGGTATTAGTAATAAAACAATGTTAGTTATAGTAGATTTCTATAGTGTGAAGAAACACTTAGTTAACAAAACATTGGCAGTTTTGTCATGTTTTATTTTTTGTTACCAATGCATATTATAATAATATTACTTATTTAATTTAGTATCATTACGAATTATTTTTGTAACAAAATATTTGGTTACAACTAGTTAAATAGTTTTTTAATTTGAATGTGAGCTTTTCGTTACTAATAGAATACATAACTAACAATTTCGTTGTGAACAATATTAAGAGTTTTGTCGCAATTAGTATATACAACTAAATGTTTCCTTACTTATGACTTATAAGACAGTAATATTTTGTTACAAATAAGCAATGCATTGGTTACAAAAAATTAATTTCTTGATTAAGGATGGCTAATTATTTGTTATGAATTAGTAAATAATTCATTATGGATACGTTAAATTAATTTGTTACGATTAAAAAAAATGACAGATAAATTTTGTTAATAATAAATTATTTTTATAATAGTATACTTTTGTTGCAAAAAGTATTTTCCCCCCTATTCAATATCTCAATTTGGATATGAAATTGTAGAAGAAATTCAAATTTAAAGTATACCAACATCCTAAATATAAATAATTCATAATTTTTTCTTCAATAAACAAAAGAGCAAGCACATCCATCCACCGATAGACATAACACTAACCACATTCATGTATCCATAAACACAGGTATAATTTCAAAACATTAATCCCAAATTCAAACTACCAACCAAAGCCATGATGCAACACAACTTCCTTAGGCGGCATTTTCACTACCAAAAAAATTAATTAATTAATTAATCATTTCAATAATAACATCAAAGACAATAACTAGAATAAGATAAACATTCCATCAAAATTATTCAAACAAAATTAACCTTCATTTTCATCCACAAAGTTGAAATCTAGTGTGTCTCTTATAGATTTTGAAGAATGTCATGATTAGGTCACTAGGAACATCATCCAAGGATCCAACAATTATACCATCTATCTGAAAAGTAAAGATACAAATTAATTAATGATTTAATGAAATGAAAAGATCCAAGAGACTGACACATAATCTTCTCTATACTTGTTTTATTGAAAGGCCATTTTCAAAAAGTAAAGGCCTAAATCTAGCTGGATGGATTAAATTTCTATGAGTTTGCCTATTGTGGGCTATGCTAATTAGCAATTACTATGACATTTTCAAAGCTTTGTTCTTACATCATACTTCAAAAACAAGTTAAAAGTATAGTTTTATGCACAATGTACTCATGTATTTTTTCTCTCTATTTTCATCATGCTTCGCCAGCCTCCCATGGACATTTACAAGACAAATTGCCAGCAATGCAGAATATGCCTTCTTATTAAGAGACGATAAAGCACACCTCTATTCAAGCAAGTTGAAACCTAAATCTTCAATTAGCTTTGTCATTGAATGATGCATCAACTTCTAAAATGTTATTCAAATTAGACCTTTAAAGTTGAAAAAGCACATGTTGGGTCGACTATAAGATTATCGGATTAATAAGAAAAATCACTATTAAAAATTTCTTGGAGTTTTGTATGGATCGAACAAACTAGAACTTGACATTACCCATTATGATGTTTTAGCTTGTGTTAATAGATCATTTGGAACCCCAAGATATAGGAAAATATAAGAATTTTATCTAAATCTATCTAGATATTTATCCAACATTGCTTATAAATTGAAGAACATTAAAATGTATTCTACAGTATTTATATGCAGACGAATAAAAAATTAAATGAGCTTTATTTAAAGTTAATATAGGATAGTTCCATATTATTACCTGTAAAGTAGAATTTGCATTATAAATGAAATTTCATGCAACTCGTCATGATATATACTTCATATTTAATGAGGAAACTCCAACTACACTTGATAGATTCATTAAATTAATGAACTTAGCTAACACAAGCAAGGGCATTTTTTGATACTAAGTTGAAAACACAAATAGAAAATAGACCATTTATGGAAGTAGGATTTCAAAAGCAGTTAATTAATTACCAAGTCAAGAGTTGCTTTGAAAAGATCTAATGCCCTATGTTTTTCTGGCTTATCTGGAGACACCTAAAAACATAATTACATATCTCAAAATTTCCACCTTGACATGGAAATCTAAATATCACCATGAATAAGTAAACGAAAAAGAAAGAAAAATAAAAAATACTTATGATGATGTATGCTCTTGTTTCTTGCTTCTGTTGTAGCTTTCTAGCAACAGCTAATGCAAGTTGAATATTGGCATAATTGAACTCATCAGATGAACCCTTCACATTTTTCAAATTTTGAGAGCATCATTTACATGAGACATAAGTTTTACTGACAAGCCAATAAAGTAATAATGAGACTACATCAAACAAGTCTTTGTCAAGTTTTCTGCTAATATCCAAAGACATCTGTCTGAGGCATACCACAAATAAAAACCACAATTACAGTATAAGAAAATCAATATGTGGAAGTGCCATTTTCCGAATAGCAATACTTGAGAGTTTAACAAGATACCTTACAAGAAGAAATATTGCTAGGCAACAGACTGATGATGCACCCGGCAGAGTGTCAATCCAAAAAAGGATGGATAAGTGTCAGTATAGCAAATGAGAACTCACAAGCAACCTTAAAATAAAAACACACAACATTCTTCAAAACTTTGAATTAAGTTTTCAGATGGCTAAGGTTTTTGGGGTTCTTTTCCTTGTTCTCTCAGGTTTCTATTTTCAATTTTTATCCTTTCTATGTTCAATTAGATTGAACTTTGAAATTGTTAGCTTTTGCATTTTCTAGGCAAACTCCCCTCCCTCTATCAAGGTGGAAATAGACTAGCTAACAATAATTGCATCTCATATTACTGCAATCTAAAGGACGGCTGTTAATATGAAAGACAGATGAATTTCAAGCAGGGATAGGAATTTGGTTGTATTTTGTGAACATTGGTTAGTGTAGTCCTATTGTAAACATTAAGAAGCGTATGGGAAAAATGGTAGTGATAACGTGAAAGAGAACTTGTGAGAGACCTAATGTGTTTCAAAGAGACTACTAACTCAAATCATGTCTACAACAGCTACTACCAGTCGCATGGAGAAAATTAAACTCACTCAATAAGACGTATTCTGGCAATTTGACATATTCTAGCAAGCTGACATATCTGGGACATGATTTTCTAAATTAACCATGCCATTTTCGGTGTTGGAATTAGCTACACAATCCTGAGGCTGCAGAAACATTGCTTTTTTAGAACAGGGCTTAAATTACTCTAAAGAGAAATAGTTGAAAGGTGGATATTGATGTTAATAAAAGCATAAATGATGAACAAAAGATCAAGCATTCTTTTATCTAGAAATATTGACACCAAGTACTGCAAGTTATGTTGTTTCCATAATCAACAATAAAGTCCTATGATTAAGTCAAAAAGGAAAGAGAAGCAAAAAAAAAGAATGGAAAAAATGTTGAGCTACTAGCTCATAGAAACAAATACTTACATAGAAAACATCAGTAAAATCACCTGCATTCACTAAATATAAATACCAAAATAGAAGGGTCTTAACTTAAAATCCTTATAAAAGCACAACCTAGCTCCTGCACAGCATCACCAGAGCATTATAGTTCTAGAGTTGCATGGAAAGCATTTTGAATGGCTAAAATAATGCCTCCTAAACGATATTTTTCAAAATTAGATGCTACGTATCCAACTTCTCTCAACACTTCTTGCATGATGATGCAATAAATATATATAAGCAAAAAGGGGTGACAGACCCACTATGCACTAGTTAAATGGAAAACTTCACATTACAACTTAGTTAAGAAATAAAAGAATAAATAGCCTCATAATTATTCTAAATTTAATATAGGCTTCTGGTTTGTGGAGATAAGAATGGTATTAACAATTTTGTATTTGATTCCATGGAGGCAAGGCCTTTTCTTATGCTTCCTATATTAGTTATTACAAACCAACAGGAGTCATGGGAGAATTAGCCATCCTGATAATCATGAGCAGAAACTCATTTTGCATGTTGAGTCCAGCTGATATCTCAGTTCTAGTATGGGTAACTTGTAATCATCTGGACAAACCAGTCTTGCTCTGTGTCCCCAAGAGATACTGACCTATAGTAGTTGCAAAGATGATATTAGTTCCCCCACCTTTCTCCATATCCACATCTGTAGTACATATTTTAAATTTGATAAATAATCCCCAACAAATTGGTGCTCCTACCAAAAAACTTGCACAATTCAATAAAAAATAACTATAATTATAAAAAATTCAAGAAACAAAGAAGGATGTGGTGGCCACTAGCTGGCGGTCCCTCTTGTCACTAGCGATGGAGAGCCCAGTAGTAGCTAACCTCCCAATGAGAGCCAGCAGATTTACTAGCCTCACAAGTTGTGAGACCAGGTGTGTTGGCTCCTGGTTTTGGCATCGTGGAGGCCAATGGGCCTTTACAATGAGCATCTCACTGACAATTTCGCTAGCAAGAACGTTTAAGAGGAAAATTTAAAAAAAAAAAAGGAAAAAGAAGGTATCTTGTAAATGGGCAACTGGTAATGGGAGGGGATAGAAATTGAAATATAAATGGGAGTTAGGTTTAGTCATTCGGTTAAATTTGTCTTTTATATCTTTTATTGTTTTACATTTTATTTTAATAATTTTTATTTAATTATAGTAATAATTTTTTTTTAATTTTTAAATTTCAAATTTAATTTTTCTCTAGTTTGTTATATATGACTCTTATTCATATCTTGATACTTAATATTTTTGCATATTATATTTTAATATAATTTTAAAAAACTAGATTTTATGATGGCTATTAAATAGTGACATTTAGTTTTAGATATTTAGATATTTAGATATAATATTGTTAATCAATTAAAATATTTTCTATTATTAATGTTTTGGGGTTTAACATATATAGAGTTGTGAGATTTTAGGATTCAGAGTTTAAGTTTTATATTTAGATAACTTTTATTAGTTTTCTAAGTTAATAATAGTACAAATCTACAAAATAAAATTATGAAATGATATATTCATCTTATATTATATGCATAGAGTATAGTTAGATATTGTAAAATATTTAAAAGTTGTTTGGGTGAGTTTATAAGATTTTCAAAATATTTTATAAGATGTTTGGTAGGTTATAAGATGTCAAAAAATGTTTCATAATCATTTAAAAAACAAATCTTATAAAATTCTAAAATAACATGTTAGTAACTTATAAGTTCTTTTCTAAAAAGTAAAGAGTTTTTAACTTATTTTTAAGATCTTAACAAGCTCTCTGAACGTACCATGTCCAACAAGGTACAATGTCTCCTTTTGGCTACTCCATTGTGTTGGGGTGTGCCAGGTGGGTCTATTGAAATAGAATCCCATTCTCCCTTCAATAATTCAAAAATATGGTACTTAAGTATTTTTTTTCTCGATCCAATTGAAGTGTTTTAATACTAAGTCCCTTTCGCTTTTCTACTTCATTTTTATACTCTTTGAACTTTTCAAAAGCCTCGAACTTGTACTTCATAAGATACATTTGTCTAACCCGACTATTACCATTGGTGAAGACGATGAAGCAAGAATAGTCTTCTCTCCCACTAACTCTTAGTGGTCCACAAACATCCATATGGATCAAATCTAAAGAATTTGTGGAGCACTCCATTTGTCCTACAAAAGGAGTTTTGGTCATTTATCCCTTCAGACAAGATTCACAAGTAGGAAAGTTCTCAATGCCACTAATATTTAGTACTTTGAGAGCTTCTAATTTGTTCATCCTAATTTTTGGAGATATGACCAAGTCTTGTATGCCACATCATGGCATTATCTTGGACATCTAATTCTTACTTAGTTGAGAGTGCATTAGTGATGGTTGAGAATTCAATGTGTACAATCCTTTATTAATTGTAACACAAGCAACTAAAGAACTTATTCTTTAATGCCTTCAATCTCCCATTTGATGTAGAAGGATCAAATCCTTCTCTATCCAAAAACAAGAATTGAAATAATGCTCTCAACAGTATATGGTATTATATGACAAAGGTCCAATACAAGTATGGAGTTCTTTAAGGCTAACTTATTGTACACCTTCATTTTGGGCACAACTCTTGTTCCTTAGCCAAGGTGGTAGATCATATCTGATATGGGATAATCCAGTAGGCCGAACAGGCCTAACTTCAAATGAGACAGTCCACGAGGCCCAACATGATACGGTATAATCCAGTAGGCCCAACATGCCTAGATTTAGAAGAGATAGCCTATGATGCCCAAAGGCACATCAGTCTGGTTGACCTATATCGACCCCATTTGGTAAGCCCTGCGGTTGACCCGTATCGACCTAAAGACCACTTTTGAAGTTTTAGCATCCAAGTCCGGTCGACATGAATTGATCTCCGAGTGCAAGTTGGAAAGGTTGAACCTCTCGGCATTAATGACACGTGGCAGTTGATGTGACTGCTACCAACGGATGTAACCATTGTCAACAACTCCAACAACCCCGCTAACAACTCTACCAGGGATGTGCTCCTACTGGCATGGTTATCCAAAAAAATGGGAGATTGCACCACCTGACACAGTATCGGGATCTGAGCAAAGAATGACTC
>JACGDI010005422.1:0-13676 GCA_014898725.1 Jacaranda copaia | reverse complement strand
ACTACCTAAGTGATCGCCCGCAGGTAGGTCGATTAGGGCTGGCGACAAACCAGCAAACACCAAACACCTCTCTTAGAACAGAACGGAGGCTTCTATCTGTTTGAACTCGACCAGATCTCGAATGAAGGTGTTGGGCCAACTAGGTGTCTAGTTATTGGGTATCTCCATAGGACCCCTCCACCAACCCCCTCGGCCCTCGGATATAGAAAAAATATTTTTTCCATTCTTGGCCGTAAGAAGAGGGAGGGGGTATCAGGATTTTCCTACGAGGTCAAGCAGTAAGATAATAAAAGTCCGACTCTTCACCACTACCCGACGTTCAGGTCATCGGGAGGTGGAAAAGGTTTGAAAAGTTAGCAAAACTAGTCGGCTGGTTGAATAGATACATCAACACAGCAAAATTGTATAAGGTTGCAAAATAGTTGGGTAAAAGCTGGGTGATGTAAACCATTAGACCTGTGAGGAGGTTGACTATAGGCTGGGCAAGTGGAAATCTTAAACCACACCTTAAACCTTCCTCAAATACAATAATGAACCCTCACAGAGGTCGATGCATCCTACCCTAGGACCTTGGCGCTATCATTTCGAACTCATTAGGGATATGGTAGACTGCCCTAATCCTCACCAGGTCAGCGTTGGTTATTTTTTAGGGTATTTCAGTGTAATGATCTGCGGAGAACAACCTACCCTAGTTAATAGGCATTGCAGAAGGCCTAGCCTGCCCCTCAGCACTGCTGCTACTATGTGAACTACTGTTTCTACTTGGAGAAGAACTAGACTATACAGTATTTTCACTATTGTTACCCCCCCTTCGTACCGAGTTCTCAGATCTATTGCTATTAGATTCAGCGCTACCAGATATGGTACTGAAAGGTAAAGATAGAAAAATGAAGGTATAACAGGGATACTTACAGATACTTTCTTAAAGCGGAAGTTGCAAAGCAAGACACTCTTCAACAATGGATATTATCTGATGCTCAAATCGCGAAAGTGGGAATGAAGGGACTCCCCTCTAATTATAGGCAATCATGCACGGAAAGCCGTGTAACTGCCATTATGACAGCCTACTTCGTATCCCAGACGCTTTGTATTATGCACACTTCGCATTCGGTGCATTGATAGCCACATTAAATGCAAAGAAGCCGCCTTAGACCCTGGTCGATATTTCAAAAACCCTGGTTAATATTTCAAAAACCTGGGTTAAAATTTCAAAAACCCTGCTCGAAAGCATCAAAACCCTAGTTGAAAGCATAGAAATCCTGGTCGAAGGTATTCCCTGCTATATTCAAACATAAACTCCCTGCTCCTTCTCATTGACAAGCTCGATCAAGATCGGGAATTGGGGGGACTCATGATATGGGATAATCCAGTAGGCCCAATAGGCCCAACTTCAAATGAGACAGCCCACGAGGCCCAACATAATATGGTATAATCCAGTAGGCCCAACAAGCCTAGATTCAGAAGAGACAGCCTATGAAGCCCAAAGGCACATTAGTCTGGTCGACTTGTATCGACCCCATTTGGTAAGCCCCGCAGTCGACTCGTATCGACCTGAGGGCCACTTCTGAAGTTTTAGCATCCAAGTCCGATCAACATGAATCAACCTCTGGGTGCAAGTTGGACAAGTTGAACCTCTCAATATTGATGACATGTGGTAGCTAATGTGACTGCTACCAATAGATGTAACTGCTGCCAACAACTCCAACAACCCCGTTAACAACTCTGGCAGGGACGTGCTCCTACTAGCATGATTATCTGAAAAAATGGGAGATTACACCACTTGGCACAGTACCAGGATCTGAGCAAAGAATGACTCCCAACCCCCTGTCATGGAGAAAGCTAAGTACACTTGGTAAGGGCACTTGGGTAAAATCACGCCCACAGCAGGCTATAAATACTACAAGCACAATCACGCTCAAGGTAATGTAATTACATTATTCACTACATATTCTCTCTATATTCTCCAATCTATCGAAAACTAACTTGAGTATCAGAGTGCTATAGCCGAGGGCCTCTCGGCTAGTTGACGTGTGTTTGTGGTTGTAGATCTCAAGCCCAAAATACTTGAATCAACTGGAGTACCGGACTCTCCAGCTCTCTACAACATCAATATCCATATCATTTAGTTCTATTCTTCTTTCTATTCTTTTGTAACAACTAAATGCACCTTAACAAAGTATATGCCCTTCTTAAGAGTTGCAAGGTATTCCTTACAATAGTGCTTCCAATGGCCTATTTTGCCTAAGTAGAAGCAAATAATATCAACTGTTTCCTCTATAGTTTTCTTGACTCCTCCGGATTGCTTAGATAGTTGTTTCCCTTCGAGGGAGAAATTTCTTCCTTTTACCTACCTTTCTAGCACCTATAGGGCTTATAGACTTGGAGGAGGAAACATGTGTCAAAGGTTTACCTTAATCGTGGTAGTCTCCTTTTAGACCAACACTTTGATCAACAAAACTCAGTGATAATGTGAGGATCAAATCCTCATGGAGATCATTGTCCATTACTACGTCCAAGTTGAAAAGCTTTTCCAAGCCTATTCATCTTTAGACTGTAGTCAATGACACGACTTTCTATTCATCCTAGCTTGAAATGTCTTCTTTGACAACATAAAATTCTCATACCTAATTTCATTTACAACTCAATGTAAACTTTAACCATGGTATAATTCATGTGTCCTTGAGATTTTTAAAGTTTGTAGATGCCATTATAAGACTCAGGCATAGGACAATCTTAAACATAATTCATGAACTTTTTGCATGTCTTTACATCTACATTAATTGTAAAGGGATTAAGAGTACTATAATATAGGACTTATATCCGCTTCTAGGAATCTATAACAAATTTTGAGGTTAAGTTAACGATGGAAGTTTGGCCTAATTGGTTTATTAGTTTTCAAAATAATGTTGAGTGAAATTTTAACCATTCTTGAGATTTCACAATTTCTCAAAGGTGAAAAAGAGAATTTGAGCATGTGATTGAATTAATATTAAAACATGTTCATGGTCTTTCAAGCATGTTTTTCTCTAACTATTTTATCAAATTCTTCACCCCTAAAAAGAATTTGAAAAATCAAATTTTCTAATGAGAAACAAGACCCCAAAGATTTGCCAATGGATCCCCATAACCGAGTGCCATCCACGAGGAATTGAAAGGTAAGCAATTTTTGCTAATTACATCTCATGTAACTCTTGATATATTTTACCTCACTTTTCATTTAGACCTACGTGACCATGCACCATCTATACTACTAAGTGTTAAGTCAAATTCACGAATTAAACTTTATCTCAAGACAGCCTCATGATATCTCCCATGATCAAGTGCTAATGTGTGAGGGTTCCCAAGTCAAATGTGCATCTTATGCCTAGTGTATGCTCATAGCTTTCCTCCTAAGTGTGACCCCTGTGACCGAGTGCCATCACACAAAATTGGCAGCATCATCATGGCATACACTATTAGTGGAAGGCTGGGATTAGTTAAAACTCTTTTAATTTGTATCTATTTTGACTTAATATTTGAAAATACTTAGAATTTCTAAGTGGAGGGTTTTTACTTGCTAAGATTTCATCATTTTGTCTTCTTATTTAGGTTCTCTATATCCTAATCATGCATCTTATACACTAATAGGATATGAAAAACATAAATAAGTAAATAGCCTAGCATGCTCCTAAGGTGGGATGATCATAAGCCTAACCAAGTGATGCATTTAGAGCCATAGGTGCATCACTTTGGTTGATTTTAAGTGGGTTGAATTAAACTATACTATTACATGAGTGTATCCTATACATTCATGGGTCTTCAAATAGCCTTCACGCCTTTATTAGACTCTTTGCTCCATGCAACATTTACATGAAATGGAAATCCTCACTCTTAGTAGTTCTACTCTCAAAACCTTTACAAGATAGAACAAGAGGCATACAAGCTCCATTTAATACAACCTATTTCAACAACTTTGAAATAAATAAAATCAATTTAAAAGGCTCATGATCATCCACATTCATTCATCATTCATTCAACAATTAAATGAACAATAAATAAATCTAAAATCAACAATTAATTTCAATAATTAAATGCTTATCTCATAAAAAAATAATTGGACAAGCATAACTCTTATGCCACAAGTTGGAGATCAACTTTGAAAAGTTTTAAGAAGCAACAAAAATGTCAAACATCATTTTGAGGCTTTCACAACATTTGTGCATCCATAACATATGATTTAACATCATTTTTAGTCACTTGAGGAGCCAAAAATATGGCTCAAAACCTGTCCAACCCTCAATCGGTGGCTATTGGTTGAGCTAAGCATGCCATAGGGCAGCCACTGCCATGGCAGCTTGCTTAAAGCTGGCCAACTGCCCCTGTTTTGGGGTCAAAGGTGAGTTAAGCCGATATTTAGCTCACCTTTGTGTACCAAAAATTATAGAAGACATTCTAAACATTAAATCACACATTATGGACCAATTTTCAGATCTAAAACTCATTTTAAAACTAAAAATTAAAGTTCTCAAACATGCTTCAAAAATTAAGTTTAAGTGAGAATCAAATTCTCCAAAAATCTCCAACCAAATTCCAATCCATTAGGATTCAAAAATGACCAAAACTCTTTCAGTCATAATTCAACATTTTATATAATCATATAACATCAATTAATGCCAAATCAACATTCAACATTAATCATTATGAATTAAAACATACTAACTACATGAATTAACACTTAAATCATATAATAGCATGCTTTTAATTCATCAATCAAGGAGCCACACACAAATAAACCAAATTGTCCAATCCATCAATTGAATTGAGAATATGGTGATCCAGATTAATCTATCACATAATCAATCAACCAAATAAAATCCAAATCTAAGCATGATTATGGCTTCAATACCACTTGAATGCTAGTATGGTTCTAGGATCTAATATCAAAACTTCAAAATATCAAAGTAACTAGTGCCTACAAGATAATCAAGGATCTAATCATGCCTATAATTCAAATTTATACATAGAATTAACTTGATAAGAAAATCCAAGGAGAATCAAGTGAACACTTCACTGATAACAGAATTTGTCTACTAGTGGCGCAGCAAGAAGATTGCAATGATCTCCCTATAAAATCACCTCCAAAATTTATAAAAAAATATATGGATATAGACAACACCATGGAGAATTTCTGGTTAAAATTTTAGATCAATTTGCCTTCGGGAACATCCTAAATAAAATCATAAAATTGGACCTCGCATAGATGGATCTCCAGAAATTGAGCAAGTCACATACCTTGCCTCTATTGTAAAAGTCCACACCCCAATGAGTTCTTAATCTATAGTCTATAAATTGGAGTAAGACTAGAGATTTTCTTATAGTGGAGGCCGAATTTGGGGTAGGAAGACTAAGAAAGAAGCTTAGCCTTCAACGCATGAAATGCTAGCTTGCAAATATTTTTGGAGAAAAATGAAGAATCTAATTCTTCACAACAAATGTGATATACACAACCTCCTCTCTCTATATCTATATATAGAAGCTGAAAATATGTGATGCCAAGTTGGTATCACACAATGCATGAGGGGAGCGGCTAAGTAGGGTTGCTTAGGTGGCAAAATTTGAATCTAAATCTCATTCGAATTTCATTTGCATTTTAATTACATTTGGAATCTCATTTCAAATTAATTAAGATGCCATATCAAATCTCATTTGAGTCTTCCCTTCAAAATTTATTTTTTGTTAATTAATCAAATTAAACTTTTTAATTTAATTAATTATCCTTTGACTTAACTCTTTAAGTCAAACTAGCTTAACTCCTTAAGCTAAATTCATTAACTTAACTTTTTAAGTTGACCAATTGATGGTCATGTTGGCACCAAATAATTAACTCAATTATTGTTCTAATTTAACTCTTAAATTAGTTGATTAAGTTAACGCTTAAATCAATCAAGCCAAAATTGACCCTCAAAGTTGGCCTAAAAAATTGATCCACTAGAAGACACTATTTTCTAACACCTTAGAAATTCTCTCCATTAATTAGGAAGGTAATTAGATTTTGTGTGTGACCCAATAGGTTCTACCATTTATTGGACATGGGCTCACAACTCCTTGTGACTTTTGAATATCTCATATTCATTCTAGTTTAAAACTTCTTTAGAACTAGTTAACTCAATTCAATTAATCTCATTAATTGAAGAGTACCCAATCTCTATGGTCGATGTCCAACCTCAAGCACATGGAGCCCAACTAATTAGCTGAAATGAATATTCTAGAGAACCATCATTATTCTATGTGTGCCATGCAAATACAATCCTTCCATCTCCTATCTCCTGAAAAAGGCCTAGGACAAAATATTTGTCGACTCTTTAATAGCTTTGATAGTATGTCTCTATTCTCAATGTTCGATCTCTATTGTGTGACCTCAGCTTTGAAAAACTCTTTTTTCAAATTGTCACACCACCTTGCGCAAGGATTTTTAGGAACCGATCATCATAGAACACGTAGGAGATGTACTCATTCTTCACAATAATGAGGAGTTAGATTCCATCTTGGATCTGATAAACCTCTATGCCAAGTAGTTCATATCCAATCTCAACTCAAAAGACCCGTTAAGTGGTCAAGAATGAGTTAAAGTATGTAGACTTCACACAAGATTACCATGGATTCTCAGGTCAACGGACTAATAATATGTATTAGCGTAAGCTAAAGAACTACCCACTGTCGACTTGCCACTATGGCTATCTAATGGATTCTCTGATAGGTCTTTAGTGCCTTGTTCTCTAAGAAGCACCCACTAACATACACTCGTAGCTCATATAATTGCTCATGGAATTGAGTAGTCTCCAACTTTAGATTTATGTATCATTAGTTAAGTTTATCTGGATCTTAGATGTCTTATCTCATAAGATCCTATGACTTGAAAAATTTAAGATCACGACTATGTAAAACTTATTCCATGGTTATCAAACTATATACCGCAGTTATAGGTGATCTAATGGCTTTATCTAAATGCTAGTGAAGTGAAATAAAGCACAAGATGAAGATAGCCATATAAAAAATATCATTCAATTAAGATTGTATCACTAGTGAAATAGTTTACAAGGCCAATCTCATTGGCTTGTAGGATACTATTCCAATATCAACCCTAAAGCATCCTTTTGACTTCTCAAGCCCCTTTCTCTCTCGCTCCACTTGCAATTTTATGGTTTTATGCTTGGAAGGAAAATGATAAGCAAAATTGGAGGCCCCCACCTTACACTAAAAAGGCAGTTTGTGGGGAGCTTTTTGACCTCAGGTACTTTTATTGTTGACCTTAGCGAGGTTCTTCCTGAACCTACAACTTGTTGCTGTTCATTGACCATAATAAACAAAAGGCCATTATGAGGCCATTCGATAAGGTAGATATCCTTTCTTTCTTGGGGCCATATTTCTTTACTATTAGCAGTGAGGAAAGCATGCTACAAGGGGACCCATTCCAAGTAATAAATTAGGAGACTTCCAATGCGTTGCTATTTCACGGTGATAATAATGAGTTGATTTACTTGCCAAGCTCTAAAGCTATATAGAGATTTACTACCATAACCTGGAATGATTGCTCTTCTAATGCACTTAGCTAGCCTATGCTATCCACTATTATTTTGTAATAGTAATGTAGGATAAAAATAACTAGATCCATGCTAGCAACGTGCTTGTGAATCTCGATGCAAGTGATCTTTGCCTAAAGGCCACAGAGGTAGCTTCTTTGGAATCTTAAGTGAATAAGCTAACTGCTAAGCTAAGCATCTATCCAATCTTTGACACTTATTTGTACTTTATTATTAAGAATATGCACCTAATGGTTGAGGTTAGTGAGCTTAATCAAGAGATACTCAGGTTGAAAATTGAGATGGTTGCTATGGAGGCTTAAGGTTGGCGACATTGGCTTAATCAAACTTTTGATTCTTGGCCCATCTATGAAACTAAACTCCCCAAAGAGAAAATAAATCCATCATTGACTTCATTTGGTGACCTGCCTTTGAGGAGGCCTATCAGATTCAAAGAAGGAATAACTTAAGTGGGGTTACTATAAAGCTCTAAGCTAGTTGAGGGTGTAAGAGGTCACTTTCGATGAGTTAAGGTTTAATATTACCCTCGACGACAACTTGTAGCCTTACCTTTATTTAGCTAATAATGACATACCTATTTTGGGCAAAGTAAGTATAATTTTGTCCCTCTTATTGTTATTGGGCTTTTGGTAGATAGGGTGGTTAGTGATGTGGGAAGGTCAAGTGGGAATCCTCCAAGCCTGGAGGTCCAATTTACTGATAAGAGGATTGACTTTGCTAGCCCTTTCTCTGCTGCAGGCCTGAGTGAAAAGCCATGATATATTTTTTCTATTTGTTTCTCCATTTTTGGGATCTTTATTTCATATAAACTCTACTTTTTCCTTAATGAATGTTTTAATGGATGCTAGTCTTGTTTGACTTATCATCATTTCTTAACATAGCTTTCCATGTGTGATTTCTCACTACTTTCTCTCTCCCCTTCCTTAGGTATATAATATTATAATTGAAAAAGCAACAATCTATAGGTTGGCGGATTACCATTTGTAAAAATTTATACCCTTTGGAGGTTGTTTGGTGATGTTAACTTGAAGATGGCTACATGACTTTTGCTAAGTCCAAATCCTAAAAGCAGTTGTTTTACCTTGTGTTAGTCTTATTTGAATGGTGATCTGAAGATGATCGTTAATATAATAAATTATTTTGCTAATTTGAAGGTGGTCGATAATCTATCATAATTTTAGTGGAGAGGACTTAAACGTAGTCAAACCTACTGATTGTTGAATTTGAGTGTTAGTAAATGAGTCGAACAGTGTAGTTACTAAAGTATAGTAGAAATGCCAATAACAATTTCCTTCCAAAATGATCACCTTTATACATAAAATTTTATAAGATTGATTACATTCCAAGATCTCGAAAGGTTGTTCCCTTTGAGGTCTTACAGCCTATATGAGCTATTCTTCGCCACTGTAACTATCCGAAATGGGCCTTTCAATTTAGGCCCAACTTCCCAACGTGTTTGGAAATCTTTACTTTTCTTAGCACTAAGTTGCCTACTTGAATTTTTTATGCCGAATGGAATTATTGTATATGTTAGCAATGGAAATCATTTAATGTTATATTTTGATGTATGTCTAATCTTTCCTTAAGCACTTCCAAGTTAAAGAGACATGCATTATTATTAGTTTTTGTCTTAGGGTGCAAAACCCTTGTTGTTTCATCTAATAATTCAGTCAGGATAACTTTTCTAATCTAAATACCAGGCTGTATAGTATTTCTTCTATAGCCAATCATAGGATCATTCTATATGCCTAAAGTACCCTTAGGAGATCGTATGTCCATTTACTTGTCCTTTTTCTAGTTGCATTTTGATATACTTGATGATAATTCTGTTTCTGACCTCTATTTGCTGGTTGGCTTGTGGATAGCCTACGAAGGTGAAATGCTATAGAATTTTGAGGTTGTAACACCATTTTACAAATCTTCTTGCTCTAAAATTGAGAACCATTATCCAGTACTAATTTCCTTGATGTTCTGAATCTACATATAATATTTTTTTCAAATAAAGGCTCTAATGGTGATGTCCGTGATTTTAGGTATTACCATTGCCTTGACCTATTTTGTAAAATATTTGACTACCATTATTATAAATTTTCTTTAGCTAATGGCTATACATAAAGGTCCAATGATGTCAATCCTCCACTGATCAAATAGCTAGTAGATTCGGACGTTGTTTAAAGGAGTTATCGGTTGATAGCGGGTGTTAAAGTGAAACTACCAGGCCTCACACTTCAAGGAGAACTATGTTGTGTCTTTCATGAACGTTGGCCAAAAGTAATCCTACCAAATGGTTTTATAAGGAAGAGAACACCCTCCAAAGTTGTTCCCACAACTTTTAGTGTATATTTCTTACAATGTTGCTGAACCTTATGTTAGTGTCAAGCTTAAGAGTGGTAGGCTAGTGAATGATTTTTGAAAAACAACTTGGCCTCATTTAGAGAATACCATGAGGAATAATGTTAGAGGTGTCCCGTTGCGACTTTAACTTCAATGAGCTTTTCGGTTTTGAGATACTCAATTATCGTTTCTTGCCAGCTAGGTTTCATCCCTTCCAAAGGAAATATGAGCAAACTATCCGTAGTTATGAATTGCTGTCTGATGTCTGGTTGGTTTGCTATTAAGATTATAAGCTCTTGCTCTCTAGTTCTTCTAATAAAGTTAACAAATTATAACAATGTGGCTGCTTATTTTTTTTCAAATTGATGTATTGATCTAAGGTTGAATATTTTAAACTCAGCTTGTAGTTCTCAAATTCCAGCAAGAAATCTAATCTTAGTGACCTCCTTAGCCTCATATGACCCATCAAATTCCTTGCCGCTAGCTGCGAGTTTGTGATTGCTACAAGCAACTCAACCTTATGTTCTAAGGCCATCCCTATTTCTACTATCAAATTTTCATATTCTATTTCATTATTTGTAAACCAAAATTTTAATTTTAAAATGAAATCTAGTTTTATGCATTTGGGGAGTAGAGCGATATTCCTATACTGCCCCCCTTGGTGATAGAAGATCCATCGATGGAAAGTGTCCATGATGTCGAGATATCATTCTCATCATGGTGTTTAGCTCACTTGACAGTGAAATCAAGCAAGATCTATGCTTTGATTGATATTTTGAGCTAGAAATGAACATCGAACTTACTAGTTCAATGGTACATTTGTAGAGTCTACCTAAAGTATCTGGTTTTTTCATAACTTGATTTAGGAGCTAATTAGTCAAAATAGTTATTGAGTGTGACTAGAAATAAGGTTGTAACTTCCTAGTAGTGGTAACTAAAGCAAGTGTAAAATTCTTTCGATCTCCAAGTAGTTGTTTTCTGCATAATGGAAAATTTTGCTAATATAGTATACATGTCAATGGACAATGACATTTGTTGAAACTAAAATAGAATTAATGGTGTTAACTGAAATAGCCAAACATAAGTATAAAATTTCTCTAAACATGGCTTTTGTTAGGAGGGGTAGCATCGATAGGTATTCTTTTAAGTCGAATAAAGCTTTATCACATTCTTTTATCTATTCGAATCACTTTGCATTTTGGAGTATGTTGAATAAGGAAAAAAGAGGTTCTTATCTATCAACTTGAAAATGAAATAGTTGAGGGGATCTATTTTTCTGACCAGGCATTGTACTTCTCTCACTAATCTCAATAGAGCTATGCCATGTGATATCCGTAGTTTCTAAGGGTTTGCTTTGATTTTCCTTTGGCTCGCAACATATCCAAGAGACTTGTCTCCTTGTACTCTAAAAATGCATTTGGAAGGGTTCAGTTTTATGCTACATTTCCAAAAGATGGAGAATGTGTTGTGAAGATCCTTTGGATACTTAGACTCCGCTATGCTTTTAACTATTATATCGTCTACATAAACTTCCATAGAGTAGTGACCAGTTTTTGATAGATTGCTCCTATATTTTTGAGGTCGAAGGGCATTAGCAAGAAACAATAATTGTCATGGTGTACAATGAATGTTGTTTTATACCTATCTTCTAAAGCCATAAACATCCATTATACTGAATAAAGCATCGAGTGGTAGAGTCTACTATGAGGTCTATCTTTGATAGAGGGTACAAATCCTTGGGGTAAGCCTTATTAAGGTTAGTAAAGTTGATGCACATATACCATTTATCATTTTGCTTTGGGATGAGTACCACATTGCATAACATTTGATGGAGTATATTTTGACACTATACTTTGTATCCAAGAGTTTATTCACTTCTTCCTTGATTATTTTATTTTTAGCATCATAGAAAACCTTTTTCTTTGTTTGACTAGCTTAAATAATGTATCGACATTCAATTTGTGAATGGTAGTGTTGTGGTCAATTCCTTGTAAGTTGAAAGCTGTGTGGCAAAGGTGTCTTTTTTCCTTTGCAAGAGGTCTACTAGCTAGAGCTTGATATTAGTGGATAATTACATTTCAATTTTGGTTCTCTTTTCAAGGTTGCCAGGCTTCAACTCTATAGATATATAATCTTCTATTGGTGGAGATGGGTATCTTTTAAATCCCATTTCCTAAACTTTTCTTAGAGATCTAATAGTGGTATGTCTAGCTATATCATTGTCAGCAAAATAGATTTGGTGGGACGTAGCACTAACAAAGAGAGGACATAAGCCAGATTATCTTAGGTCGTCTCTCTTTCACTAAAAGAGTTGGGAACTTTACTTGGTGATGATATATGGATACTATGACTTGAAAATTGTTGAGAGTTAGTCTACCAATAATGGTGTTAAATGGTAGTTGTGCATTTTCAACTAGGTATACTATCAAAAGTGTCTTGTACCGTGGTGTTATACTAATCAATGTAGGAAAGTGAATAGATCTTATTAAGAAGATTTTAGTGTTATCAAAATCAGTAAGTGGTGTGTCAACATTGTTCAATTAGAGATTTCCTAGGTTCATCTTTGAACTATAATGTTTGAGATTATGTTGGCTGAGCTCCTACGTCCACCAATGTTTATCACATAGAGAAGTTTGCGATATCTACTATTATTACTGAGCGACATTTGGAAGGTTCCCCTACACTATTAGAGATGGAGTTTGTCGAGTCATCAAACAAGACGGATATTGTAATGGAGCTTTCATGGCAATTCAAAATAAGTTTATCTGAGAAGTATTGTTACTAGGTGATCCTTTTAGACAACTATTTTCTAAAATCTTAAAGCCATCTCCAATTGGCCCCCAGAGATTGTAGTAATGGTATGCTATTCCTTCAGAGGTAAGAGAGCGCCTTAGGTTGTTGCATTTGCATTTGGGTGGGTAGGTTTGCGCTCAACAGGACCATTCTCTCTGCTTCCCATTCTAAGTTATAGGATATTCACGCAAATGGTGCCTACTGATGAAATAGATTTTAAAACTAGTAAAGTGTGACAGAATAAGGACACAAGATAGGATAGAGGACTTACTAAGGAGGTCGAGCTTGATTTAACTAAAGGCATGTGGGCCAAATTTATAACCACAAGGAACACTTTAGGCTTATTGTGGCAGCCCTGATTAAAACCCTTTGGTCCTTAAGTGTATAGTGTAGGAGGAGAAGATATTATGAGAAGTAGCTAAAGGTAGAATCATAAAGAATGCATATCTAATGTCCATGGAACATGGGAATTTATATAACAAATATATATTCATTAAATGTAAATATGTCACATTTACAAAAGTACAAATAGGTAGTGTATCAATAGATATATTTCATTAAATAAAGTAATACATTGATCATGTGTCGCCATTCACATCCCATGAATATATCCTCTTAGTACATAATATCTAATCTAACAATTAAAAGTCTTTATTTTTTATATATTGTTAAATTTTAAATATTTAATAAAATAGAATTATTTATTTCAAATATTGAATGCATCGTGATTCATGTGTATATTATGTTAATAGGTAATTCAATTCAAATTTGTATACATCAAATATAAATACATCTTATCCTATCTAATTTTATAAAAGTACAAATACTAGTGTATTAGCAATATCTTTACTTGATAAAAATTTACAATAATTCATGTTCGATCATTCATATCCTACAAAAATTTTTAAATTTTTGTATGGTATCGGAGCCATGGATTAGAGATTGTATATTTCTCTAGTTGTTTAACAC
>JACGDI010005421.1:678190-702022 GCA_014898725.1 Jacaranda copaia | reverse complement strand
CGTCCACCAGTATCACAACACGTGTCCCACACACGTCACACGTCCATTAATATGACACCACGT
Source organism: Jacaranda copaia (assembly GCA_014898725.1). Lineage (NCBI taxonomy): Eukaryota > Viridiplantae > Streptophyta > Magnoliopsida > Lamiales > Bignoniaceae > Jacaranda > Jacaranda copaia. The sequence continues at coordinate 701,959 of JACGDI010005421.1, read as the reverse complement.
GTCCCACGTCCTTCTGCCAAATCTCGCTTAATCTCCATCAATCTGGCCAAATCTCATCTTAATCTTCAAAGATTTGATTTAGTCTGATCGGATTAGACTAATCCAATGGGTCTTGACTGAATCAGCCCTTATCCGATTGAATTATCTTATTTGATCCAAGTTAAGTTTAAAAAAAATTCAAATTGAATTTGTCCCAAAAAAATAAGATTGAGACTGAGACATTTGCCCTAACGCCGGCGTTCGGACCCAAAGTCGGGCCGAGCGGCAGTGGTGGCACGCGTATGGTCCACTCATATGAACCCCTTAAAGAATATAAATTATTTCACACTAGTTCGTAAAACAAATATGGGACAAGTGAAGGGTTGGAATAACCCTTCAACTTCTCCACTTGATTTTATAATGTTCAAATAAGTTTCTACTTTCTCAAACATTCCATATGGGACAACTCAATAAATATCACTTAACCAATTTCTTTCATCTATTGTATCATCACAATTAATTTTGAATTCCAACCAAAATTAACATCCATCCAAAATTAATTAACAATTAATTATGCTAATTACAACACCAATTTCCGGTGGATAACAGCCCCACAGCTCCATTCACCGGGTTTACCGTCCGCCCGCACGCCCCAAACAAAAGTGACTGACACAAAGCTAATAAACAAAAAATGAAGAAGAATAAGATAAAACCCATATGCAAACAAAGAAATTAAATACATGCATACATCAACATATTTAATTAATTATAACCGGGTTATACTTTTTCCGGAAAGATTAAAGATTGAGCTAGATTCATTATAAATTACCTGGTCTTTTGTTTTCTGGGACGGCGGAAATGAAGGACATGAGATCGGGGCGGCCAAAGAACCTGGAAAGGAAGAGTGTGGCGTTGGCTTGGGCCTGTGGGGTTTCAATCCATTCCAAACACTGTCTTTGGATGCATTTGTCGCTGCAGCCTCTTAGTAGAACTCTGCAACCATTGCAGCTCATCTTGGAGATCAGGAGGACTAATGAAGGAAATGCTTTTTAGTTCTTCTTTTAAACCTTTTCTTTTTCCTATTGGCTTTGTTTGAACAATATCCCCTCAAAGGAAGGGAAATTGAGAGAGAGAGAGAGAGAGTGGCAGTGAGGTTGGCGCCTTGGCGTTAGTTATAACACATAAGAGAGTAGTGGTCTAGTGGGTGAAGTCTATGTGGGAGTGGGTTTTGGGAAAAGTAACGCTGGTTGATTTTAGTTTTGAGGATGTGTTCGGTATCAAGAGAGCGAGAAAAAAAACAGTTCCATGATTTTACGACATTGTTGATTTAATTGTGGACTCAGGCAATTCTCAAAAAAATGATTTACCATTTGATTGGGAAAACCTATGATAAAAGTAGAAAAATTAAAAAAGGTTATATTGTACTTAGTATTTTTAATAATAATTAATGCTGTTTGAAAAATGGAGTGAGTTGTTTTTTAATAGATAGTAATTTGTTAATTCTTTTCCTGTCAAAAGCATGCTGAGAGAAAGCTGTTTCTCAAAAGTTGTTGAAGGTTCGCGTTTCTTTTGCAAATGACTTCTTGTGCCAATGTTTTTTTTTAAACTTAGGTTATGTTTGGTTATATTTTTGTTTTACCAAAATATAATTAAACATAAATCGCTTTTTTTTTTAAAATGTCAAATTAAGTTTTTTCAAAATGCCATCTTCTATGTTTTATTATTCCAAGAACTTTCTCATGTCCCAATATATATACATATAATATAGATTTTATTATTATTCTTACTATAGGTAATATTTAGTTATAAATTGTATATTTTGTATTATATGTTTTAGGTGAATGAGTTTTGAGAGTGGGGTTGGAAAATGCGAAATTATATTGGGAAATATGATGAATGTTTCTTTATATTTTAGGGAATAGTTAAAAAATTATTTTAAAAAATTTTGATATGTTTATTTATATTTTGGGAGAAGACAATTTTTATTATGGTGGTCAAATCAATACTTTGTGTTGGGTATTTTGGGTGAAAATTGAATTGAAGGAGTTTTTTATTGTTAACATAATAATAAAATATGTATGATATATAATATGTATATATATTGAAAAATGGAAAAGTTTTGGAAATAATGAAAGATAAAAGAGAGTATTTTAGGAAATTTAATTTGGCATTTTGGAGGAAATTTTTTTGTATATTTTGTTTTGTAAATAACCAATCATAGCCTTAGTGTTTGTAGTGTTTTTGTCTTGATAGACTTATTTCCAGTAGGATTTTTTGTGTCATTTTTTATAGGCTTAACTTGTCTTTAGGCTCTCCACCCCTCTTATCTAATTAAATAATTTAAGTTATTGAGTCACTTTTACTGAATTAACAATTTAGACTTATAAATGTAATATTATTATGTTTTGATTGAGATAATTTTTTCAGAGAAATAAATTCTGTTGTGGACTGGAGCCGTATTTTGCATCGTAAGGGACATAAAAAGATAAAGACGGGGTGGAGAAAGTTTCCACCAATGAAGTTCCACTTGTGCCAGCTGTCATTGCATCTACCGCAATGGTTGTGTTTTTTTCCTTAAGAAAAACATGTGGTAATAAATTTCCTTTACATAGACTTTAGGAGTTACATTACGTGATTAGTCGGCACTAAACTAAATTTAATATACTTTCAAAATTGTGAAAAAAATTTTCAAATTCAACGTAAAGGAAAATAAAAACAAAAAGGTTAACCGTTTACTTATAAATGAAATATGATATATATATATATATAATTGAATCATTATTGCCTCAAAATAAGTAATAAATTCTTAGCCATAGAAAGAATACGTTGAAATTAAGATTTCATTTTCAAAATAATGAAAAAAGATAATTAAATTAATGATTATTTTACCAGTGAGTTACTGATTGTTGTTATGGAAGCAAACGTAACGTCGGTGTGAATGAAATGCGATGTGATATTTGAGGAGTGGGATCGTAGCAAGGGGAATATCTTGTTCCCAACTTTGCGTTCCACCGGCTCCGAGTTTCCGCGGCTTTTTTGAGGGGGTGATTTTCCGCCGTTGGATTTTACCCTCTTTTGTTTTTTTTTGCTCTGTATTTATTTTCTGACGGGACTTTTGTCTGTCTTTACCTACTTTCTACAATGAGACCTCTCTCTCTCTATATATATGTATACATTTGAGTAGTGGGATGGTAGTAATCCTAATGTACACTTGTCATATATTTTTCATATGAATATATACATATACATATAACTGTTCCCAAAAAAAGTCAAATGTAAATAAGAGTAAAATAGCCAAAATTAGTTTCTTTTTTTTATTTAATTCCTATTTGAAATATTTTAGTCTATACTCGTTGAATAAAAATATAGTTTTTGATTCACTTTCAAGTTGAGCCAAAAAAATATAAAAATATTCATCACTTTATCTAAAACCACAAGAAACACTCCATGCTAGCTAGTCTTCTTCTTCGAACACAATTTCTCCTCGTCTCAATCCCCATTTACATTTATTTTTCTTCATTTTCCTCCATTTCTAGAAATTGATTCTCTCTCTCAAATTAACTGCACTCTTCAAACTTTGATCCGTGTAACTCCCAAACTAACTCTCTCTATCTTCTTTGCTAGTTAATCCATTGCTTGTTGCTTCTCTTCTTTGCACCAATGTTGTGTCGCCCAAGTTATAAGGGTTTCGTTTCGCTCTCCAATTGCAAACTCTATTAGGTAAATTTTTGTAATTTGCATCTTTGTTATTTTTCTATTGAAATAATAAAAGAATTTCTTTCATTAATTAATTTCTTTTGTTTTGTGCTTGTTTTATTTTTATATATACTTAACTTTAATTATTTTGGACTTGATTTCTTATACTTGATTGATCCACAATTTATTTCATTTTATTTTACTTTATGGAAAAAAACCATTGTAAGTGTTTTCATACTTAAATAATGTCAGTTTATCCTTCATTTATTATTTTAATTGCATGTTGCGATTATCAATTGTCTAACTTTAGTAATCTTACAGTTTGTAAAAAGTATGATATGCATTAATCATTTATTAACTGAGTTATAGGGACACTATTTGAACTATGGTATCTATGAAGGGTAGAAATTATGTTTAAGCATTTTTTGGGGGTATTCACTCAAATAAATTCATCATTAATACGATTAGTATTGTTACAAATAAATTTGGTTCCAAAAATTCAAACATTATGTATTTTAAATTGTAGGTTGTAATACCAAAACCTTCAATTCAATATTGTGTGCAAGTGTTATGGTGCCGAAAGTTAAATTTATATAGTTATGTACATGTTGCTCTTGTTGGTAGAAATAATGGCTAGAACTCGCAAACGTGCATGCTAAACCACCAAAGGTAATAGAGACCCCCAAGCTATATTCTTGGTGTTTTTTACTATACTTTAACAATGTTACTGAGGCATTGAAAGGTAACATAAGCTTCATACGCATTGAAACAATAAAAAGAACTCCATCTTCAACGTACCTTAAAATGCCTAAATTGAGTAATAGGTTATTAGAGCTAGCTGCAACTCTCTTGAAGAAGTTTGATGTTAGGTCTTCTTCATTTATCTTTAATAATGATATTATACTCCCTTTTACTGCGAGGGAGTTTTCTATCATTTTGGGATTGCAGCTCATGGGGCAATATGTGGTTTAGATTTAAAGGTAGTCCAAAACTACACAATGGTATTTGAAGGAAAAATAGAAATGTTAGTCAAGTAGGGATTTCTAAAAATTTTGGATAGTTGGTAGAAAAACATGGTGAACAGGATGTAGATGATCGCATTAGAAGTATATACTTTTTGTTTTCAACTGTATTTTATTTCTAATTAGTAACTACTTGACACCTAGATTTCTTCTTCCACGCGTGGATGATTTATCACCTTTATGCATGGGGAGATGATGCCTTTAATTTTTTTCATGATGAGATTTTATCAAATCTAGGAGATGAAATAGAGCAAGTTGCATGAAAAAAGTAGTTTGATTGGTGCAGTATTGACACAATGGGAAGTTAATTAATATTATTGATATTTATTGTTCAATAACTATAACATTACATAATTCTTTTTTTTGAATGACAAGTTTGGATTTACGAGCATATACCTTATCTAGGATCAACAAATTCATTGCATTCATTTTCATGTTTCCTTTGATGGGATCAAAGCAAAATCCCCATCAAAAGTGTTGATGTAGAAGAAAATTTTGAAATGATTACTAAAGATAAGGTACATAATAACTAATATTTTTTTTTATCTTTGTTGTTTATAATAGTTTGGTGTATATATTAAATAACAAACTAGTTTGTAGAGTTTTGTGCAAATAGATTGTACCAATTTCTTGTAAATTTTAATATGTCCAAATAAGAGGTTACAATCATATTTATCTATTTTTCGAGGATGAGAAATTGTTGTTGTCAATATACAAGTAAAATTTACGTAAACTTAATAATTATAAAAGTTTTCAATATTCATTCCATTAATAATTGTTGGCCTTTATATATTTACACAGGGAACACCAATCAGTGATGTTGATGGCTTGTAAGCATTATTGATGGAGAAAGAGAAAAAGATACAATTAATGAAAGAAAAAAGTTTTCTCTTTTAAGAAGAAAGAATTTGCTTTTGGAATTGAGGCTGAGGAAGAAAAAGACGATGAGAAAATGAAATAGGAAGAGCCAGAGCCAGAGCAAAAGAATGAGACGGAGAAAGAGCAAGAGGAAGAGAAAGCTAAGGTAGAAAAGAAAAACAGAGGTAAAGAATAAGAAGAAGTGGTTATTTATAGTACTAGGGCTTTGGTATTATGTTATTGTAGTATTTCACTCTACTTTTACTATAATTTAATAATATGTCCTTAAGACGTATATATTATTAGTATATTTATATAGCCTCCCTACTCTTGGTTGAAACTCTATTATTGAGACTCCGGCCAAAACTATGACTAGTTGCATTTATATTATGTTTTGTTAGTTATCGATGTTATTAATATTTTATTTTAATTTATTACTACATATATATATATATGTATATGTGTGTTTATATATGTATATTTTAGGCCATATGAGTTGTTCACTTGCTTTTCCTTATTTATAGAGTTGGTGCAGGAGTTCAAGAGATGTGTTTTACGGAGTTGCCTAAGGTCCATGACAATTATTTTGGCCTAACATTAGAATAAAAGATCTTAACTATTGGAAAAGAATCTTTAAATTTGAATCCTTTATCAACATTAACTATCAACATTAACTAATTCTATTTAGGAGTGTTCAAAATCAAATGAACCCGAACAAAATTAATTAAGCTGGCCAAAAAAATCAAAAATCAATTAAAAATCAATTAAATCAATTTTTTTTGTTTAAAAATTGAAAAATCGAATAGTTTGGTTTGATTTTTGGTTGACAAAGTTAATACCGAACCGATAATATTATTAAAATATCTATTTTTATATGTTTTGCCAAAAATACTCCAATTTTTTTACTTATTTCCCTCCCACGGCCCACCCAAGTTCAATTTTTAACTTAATTCCCATCATTTTATTATCATTATAATGTTAATGGAATTACTATTGTTATCATGTGCACGTTAATGGGTAAACATACAATTTGATATTATTGCAGTTTTCTAGTTTGTCATTACTTCAGCGGCTTCTAAACTTTTTTTTTTGCTAGAATATTTTTTTTCTTAAATTATGTTTTCCTTTTAATGATAAAAAACAAAGTCTATATGCTGCGCACAAAATAATTTTTCCCAGTGAATTTATGTAACAAATGTAATAAGTTTTGTTTTATTTATACTTGAAAATTGAAATTAAGAAAATTAAAAAACTGAATCGAACCAAATCAAAATTTCATATTGAACGTAATTGAATGATTGGTCATATACCAAATCGATTGGTTTGGTTCCATTGAGATTTTTCTCAAAAACGAATCAAATTGTAACGTAAATACCCATAATTCCACTCTCGTAACACTATTAATAGAATACTTTAATATCAATATACTAAATTACCCTACTCTTTATTCTCTTAAACTTTTCCTCTTCTTTTCTTAATAAAAAGACACTAAACGTAGTAATAAAACAAAATATTTAATTCAAATATAAAAATAAAAAATGAAGAATGCGTACATATTATATTAATACGCATTGACAATATATATACATATGTAGTATAAATATATAAACAAATGCAAATAAATATATATATATATATATAACATATATATTATTACTATCTTATATATACATGGATGCGCGTATGAACAGTAGCCGCTCGCGTGAAAGCCTTTTTTTGCTTTTTTGTTTCTTATTTTTAAATTACGAAACGACGTCGTTTTAAGGTCATGGCTTTATTGAGTAGTACATTTTTCTTTGGGAGATGTTCCTTATTTTGCCCTTTTGCACTTAAATGCCGGCACGGTTAGAAGAAAATTGAGGTTTTTGAATTTTTATAGAAGGATGGTCAGAATAAAGTGTGTTCTCATTTAGCCACTACTTCTTGGACCTCTAAATTTATCGGAGTTCCTTTTCAATGCCACTTTTTCCAAGTTCATCTTCATTCCCACTTTTTTTCTTCATCAAATTTTCACTTGCCGTTACTGTCACAATAAAGCTATAGTGAGATTCTGTGTTGTGTGTATGTGTGCGTCTCAAGAATCAAAGGATTTTGGGGTTTTGCTGATTTGGGGATTTCCAGAAATCAAAGAAGCCCAAGAAAGTCAATTCCACTTATGAGTATAGTTCTTCGCCGGAGTTGGAGGGGTTTCTGGTTCTGCCTCAAAGGAAGGACAGGGAGAACAAGGTTTTTGATTTCTCCGAACATAGGGATTTATGGAAATCAAAGAAGTCCAAGAATGTTGATTCTGATATATGCACTGGATTCGTCACAGGAGTTGGGCGATTTGCGGATTCCACAATCAAGGAAGCGTGAGGGCATTGGGAATTGCTGGGAACTTGATGGGGTTTCTGGGAAATCCAAGAAGAATGATAAAGGAGAGAATGGAGTTCTGCAGAAGAAATAGAAGAAGAAGATGATGAAATCAAAGGAGTCAGCACGAGATTATGTAGAACTTACTACTACATTGATGGAGACTCAAGAGTTTGGAGAGATGATGGAGCATGTGGATGAAGTGAATTTTGCGTTGGATGGGTTGAAGAAGGGACAATCGGTGAGGGTTTGGAGGGCAAATATCTCCACCATTTTTGGCAAAAAATTTAAAAAATTGCTTAAAATCTGGAAGTTCATTGGGTCTTTTTGTTGGAAATCTTTTGTTTCGCAGATGAGATTAGACCCAAAGAAGAAGAGGAAGAAGAAGAAGAAAAAGAGAGACGAGGAGCCAATGGAGACCAAGTCGGTCGTGTTGACGACAATGTAGATGAAGATGGTACGACAAGTTTCTTCCCCTGTTTTCCAGAAATATTTACAAGTGCAATTTCTCTTATTGTATTATTTGTACGCTTTTTTGATGTGTTTTTATTGATCCTAGGGTTTCCAGATTTTGGAATTCTTTTGTAGCTTTTCTTGTGCGGTAGGCAAAAACCTTACTTGAAGAATGCGATCTTTTATTTAGCTTTCTTTCTCACGCTTTTGTTATGCTTACTTAACAGTGTTACATATTTCTATATGATTTTGGAGTTGGATTGCTGATTTGGTGCTTTGTTATCTATGTAGTTGTGGCAACAGATGATTATGAGATTATTGAATGCTGTAAAGGATTTGGTGCCAATGTGGTAATGGCTTCGGAATCTTGTTGAAATGCTATATACACAGTTTAGTTTTCTATGGTCTAAATTGTATAAGGTACAGTAATAGGTTTTTATTTGTGGTGTTTTCTTTGGAATCATGTATGCACTGAGCATTATAATGAAGCCCTTCAAAAGCTTGGGAAGCAGTTTGATGTTGTTGTTAATATTCAGGGGGATGAACCGCTCATAAAATAGTGATGTTACCATTAAACATCATCCTGGGTTTTATGTATGCATGCTAGATTATAGCTGTTCTTTTGTAATTCAAGCTTCAATAGATTCTTCTTTCTGAGGTGAAAAAAGGGATGATGGAAATTAGGCAATGAGATAAATGGTGGCATTTTGACTTGAAGGAAATAATCAAGTGGAACTAATAATGATAAAAGCAGATGGGAACAGCTACGTTATAAATGTTGTTTGCATTGCATAGTTTAGTCTTTAACAGCCACATAGCATACATGCTGTCTCAATGGTTTCAATGATTGGCTAGCTCACAGGAAGACAAAAAAGAAGTGCCTACACTGTTTGTTATTTGTAATTGTTATAATTTGGCAGACTGTGTGTACAGGTCTGATATGAAACCCCCACTTGGGAGACGCTATAAAAAGGACAATAAGAAGCGTGCATATAGTGAAGATGATGAATTAGATCCCATGGATCCAAGTTCATTCAGATGCTCTTCGTGGTGGTTGGTATGTTACTTGTTTCATAATAAGCTATGCAACATAATAATTTTTTTGGTCTTATGTGGGATTATAATAATTGTTACTAGCTCGAAAATAGTTTCTCAGTAGAATTAGGCATATAATTTATTATATGTGAGATCTGCATTAAGTGCTCCATGCTCTGCCAACTGCCAAGTTAATTCACTTTTAATTTTACAGGTTTGTTGGCCTTAAAGGTGTGCAATCAAGAGCAGCAGATACCACTGCCACGGTATGTATTTACCATTTTTTGGCATAAAGAATTTCTTTTAGAGGATATAAAAGAAGAGAAGCAGGGAAGAAAGATGAAAAAATGAGAAAAAAGATGAATCCTATGTATTTTTTGTATCCTTTTGCGTCCTCTAATCATATGAGGGATAGAAAAGATAAGGAGCCGATGGTGCAGTGTTAATACCTTAACTCATATTCTCTTTCTTTCCCATACTTGTTTCTGGAAAAATCTATTTTCTACCAGTGCAGGTTTTGATGCTTGCTTCAAATTTGTATTTGGTCGCACTAACTTAATTACATGCTTCCTTTGACCAGGTTTTGTATTTGATCATTGAAGGCACGCATTTTTTGTCATTTTTTGTTGGGTCTAAATTATTTAGAAAGAAAGATTGCCAATTGATTTTGGTTTTCCTTTCCCTTTTTTTTTATTTTTTGCAAACTTTATGATGCAGTGATATTTTGGCAATTTTCATAAGAAAAGTAGTAATGTGATGTCCTTCCAATGGAGTCAAGCATTAGTGTAGAGTTTTAGTGGTGATAAGAGTTCATGAGACTTATTATGTTTAGTCGCTTTTAGTTTTGCATTCTCGTTCCTACAGGTGCACGCCGGTATCCTTATTTATTATATTCAGCAATGGTATCTGTCGATGGTATAAAAGAACTGTTAATCAAGCTATTAGTAAAGATTTTGTTGCATGCCTTCATTACAGCAATTCCAGCATGAACACATGAATTTTAATTAACCTGAATTAAGCTTGGCATTAATCTGTGATAATTTACAATGCAAATATTTATTTGATCATTTATGATTCATCACTTTTAGATTGCTCTTAAACTTGATAGTAGATTCTTCTTTTGTTTATCATCTTATGTTGTTGGCTATGTAGGTTCTCTTTATTAATATAGTTTTGTGTTTGCAAACTTCAAATTCCAGGGCCCTCTTTTTCAGCAGCGGCGTTACCCGTCACCTGGAGCAGTCCTCCACAAAAATGCTGAAATTGCTTCACAAAAGAAAAGGCACAACTCTCATGATGCTCCGATATCCAAGAGAGGCGATAGACGATCTTGGTGATGCTGACTGAATGAGGCAACATATTTATGTACTTGTGCAAGATCCTCCAAGTAGCATCAACGGGAAAGCATACTACTTTCGTTCTGATGTTTCCCTTGCTTTAAGTTGAAGAAGTATAGCTATATTATTGGCTGGAGGGTCGAAACTTCAGCACAATGTGCTGATGATGATATATTCTTAGATTGATGAAGGATAATTGGTCTTCTATACTGCAGAATAGGTGTTGAAAATATACCACTCATTTGAGGAGATGTTGTAGCTCCAGGTCACCATAAAGTATATCCTTGGTGGGAGAATTGCATTATGACATGCACTTCAGTTTTTTTATTTACAGGCTCCTAAAAGTTGTTTCCATGTTTTGCATGCAGGAATAAATTCATAATTTTGGGCATCAAATTCCTTTGCGCGCACACATTTTACACCTCCCCAACCCATATACACACACACACATATGATAATTGAATATTAATTAGATTGGGAACAGATGATCAAAATCAAAGCAAATTACGTGGACTCTAGTGACCAAGAAAAAACATGCTTAAATAAATACGATAAGAATACCTATATCACCTAGAACTGAAAATGGATATTCAAAAATTTGCTTGCCGTTCACAATCAAATTCATTTAGAGCCTAGAGGGCTTATTATTTGTATTCGTTTAAAGTTGATATTGTTTGCATTCGATTAGTAGATATCCGATATAAACATCTACGAATATGATAATTGTTTATCTGATCCGTTTAATATCCATTGCGAATAAATATCCGTTGGATATATCAATTTATATATTCGATTATCCATAATTAAATTCATTGTCATTATTAGATAAATAATATTTAAAAAAAATTATTATATAATATATTCTAATTTTTCATGTATTTTAATATAAAATAATATTTAAAAAATTATCATATATTATTTTTAACATAATAAATTATTTTTATTTTTGTCAATTTGAAATCTCATAATTATATATTAATGAATATAAGCATAAGTTAGTAATTAAAAAATTAATAAGAAAAAATTAGTACTTAAGGATTATGAAGAATCAATAGATAATTTTAATGATAATTAAACATTATTGAATCAGAAAAAAATTAAAAAATTGATATATGAATGATAAAATTAATCAATATAAAATTATTGTTGCCTGACTTTATAATTAATTTATATTGATGTAATTTAATTAATACTAATTAGTTATAAAATTAATTCTTAATTAAAAAAATTAACTAAATCAAGAATAATTAATTTTTTAATTCTAAATAAAGTAGTAAACTTTTGTTAATAAAATTTATTAAAAAAATATGCATTTTATTACAAGTTAACGGAATCGGATTTTTGGATATTTATAAACAGATGTATCACATAATTATAATCGGATACAGATGTATCCGAATTTGGTTAATATCCAACATATACGAATTTGGATATTATTAAAAAATATCCGTCGAATATGAATACGAATATGAATACGATGTATCCGTACCATTTAATATCTGTTTATAGGCCTAATATCAACCATTACCAATGCATGTTAAAAAAATATATATATTTGACCTAAAGTAACTAGTATATATTTATCTTATTGCCCCAGTCACCTAATATGACAATAAGTCTGAAAAAGCAATATTTTTAGGAAACAACATAAAATAAAGATGGCCCTAAAGAAGTACTATTTTTTGAACATATGAAACCTCATGATATAAATGATCATATTTTTGTTGCAGCATACTGATTATATTATATTGTCACTTCTCCTAGAATTTAACTATCAACTATATTCTTTATAATAAGAATATTATGAAAATTTTTAGAGATATATATATTTTTTTGTTGCTTGAAATTTTTCTATTTGATTCTTTTTCTGAAGCATTGAATCTCATTATTTCATATTTTTCATTTTCTTAAATTTACTATACTATTACAAACTGTATTTTCTATGTTGTTTCTTTTTTATAGAAAAAAATTGTATAATTACATTATACTGTAGTCCTTGTACATGTAATATTCTCATATTGTACAAACTTTATATCTAATTATTTTAAAAATTACATACAATATAAAAATATACATTTAATCATTTCAGTGGGCATTACACTGCATTTACTAGTATGTATATATACCTCCACCCCACCCCACCCCTCATGGTTGCCATGGCCTAGTGGCTGGCCATGGTTGACCACTTGGCTAGGCAGTCGTGCAGACTCGCCATGGCCGAGTGTGGCCATTGGTTGTGGCGGTCGACCATTGCTGTTGGTGGAGTGGGGAGGTGGAGGATTTGGATAGTGTAGGGATAGGAGACAGAAGGTTTGCTGGTGGGTGACCTAGGGCCGTGGGGAGGGGAAATCATTTTTTTTTAATTTTTATATTTATTTAAATTTAATTAAATGTAAATCAAAATTATACTCTTAAGATGTATTTTAGACCTTTTTTTTTAATATTTGACTTACAATTAATAAAATAATGTGATAAATTTAATAAAATTATTTGAAATATATTTATTATTTATTTTAGAATTATTAAACTTATATTATCTAAGTGATGGATTTGGAATTTTATTTTTTAATCTTTTCTACTTTATTTCTTATCTAACAATCAAATTTAATTGAATTATTTTAAATATATTTTTTATTTTAACATTATTGAGTGATTTAAAATAATTAAAATTTATATTATCTTGTTATCTTTATTTATGTTTAAGTTTGAATTTAAAAAATTATTCAATGCTTAAGAAATGCTATTAATATTAGAATATATCTAAATTTATTATGGTAAATAATATCAAATTATACCCTCATAGAATGAAAAATATTATTAAATAGTTCAAAAATATTTTTGTATCATTATATTTGGCGAATGGAAAAATTGCATTTTTGGTTCCATTGGATATGGCATGTTTCACTTTTGGTACAAAACTTTTAGGGGTTGACATATGTAGGACCAAATGTTACAATTTTTGGACAATTTTGGGACACGACCCAACATGTTCAAAAGTTAATGGGAAGTGCATGTGCGTAAAAGCCCCAAACCATGTTCAATCAAGAAAAAGCCCTAAGAATTTCCTTTTCAAAATTGAGATCGACTTTCATTTCCTGTTGCAATGGCTCCAAGAATTCCTTCAATGCCATTGAAGGATTGTTTAAAAGAAGGATTTTATAAAATGTTCATGCAAAATCTTGAATGGAACAATTATGTGAACGCCAAATACGGTAAGAAATCCCCATCATCATTTTTTAAACCCCACTTCTTACTTAGTTTAATCACAAAGTATGCTATTGTAACATGTTAAAAATGAACTTTTTGAAGTAATGAACTAATTTTTTTGCTCTGCGTTGTTTGTTTAAATGGGACATGGGGGGCTCTGATGTTGCTTTATCTTGTTGATGTGGTCCCCATTTTTTTAAATTTCTTAATATTATTTTTGGAAAATGTTTTCTAGGTAAAAATATAACAAAGTGGCTTGAAGAAAAAGACGTTGAGCTGCTCATGCCATGGAGGGCAAGAGAAGGGATGAGGATCAATTGAAAAAGGCCATGAGCTCCATCCAAGAAGCCGCTGAATCAGGTTGGGCATATGGTTACGATATCTCAATGAGATATGTCATCCAACAATTTATGCTTTCGTTGACATTCACTAAAGCGACGTGATGTTTAGTATGGACGATGCTCAGGAAGCTTTTAATCGAGCCGTAAAGCAGCTCAAATATATAGGGTATGAATTTTGGCCTAAAGACAAGGTGAAACTTAGTGTGAATAAGGATGAACATCTTGAGGTGTTCGACGAGGGTGTTCCCGTTGAAGGTGGCAAAGTTGTTCTTCTTTCTCTTCCCTAGGTCGTGTCAGTGGATAAGGAGTTTTGGTTTGCCGGTGAGTTCGCTCTGGAAATAAAGAATAATGAGGTTGATGTAAGAAGCTTCTTTCCAAAGTGAGGTCGGATGTTCCTAACCAAGGAGTCAAGGTCTTCGCAGATCATAGGGCCCAGCCAAGTAAGGGCTTTAGAACAAGAGTTCGAGGTACCTTCTTAGAGTCTTCAAGTGGACTAGACAGACGAGCTTCTAAAAGCTATGGATAAGGTTGCTGCCGAAGCAATTACCCAACAAGGGGAAACCATAGGGTCAAGCTAGATAACTTTTGTGTTTGTTTTTTGTTTTATTTTTGTATGATCCCGAAGGACTTATAAACAACTTGTTGCTTAATGGAGTGTTTTAGTTAACTTATAGTCTTTTTACTTTCATAAATCGTTTAGAATTTCAACATGCTTGGAAAACTATCATTGCTTAGCTTTAGAGATTGATAGCTTGCTAGCTCAATCAAACTAATAATTTTAAACTGGACAATTGAGATCACTTAGTTCCAGGGTTAACATAGTTATTATATGAAGATTAAGACAATTAATTAAAATCATACAACTACAAGGTCCACATGATTGTGTTTGAAAGCTATATTAGTCAATTGTAATAATGTGACTGTGGGTTAACATAGTCATTTGTTAACTGAATTAGATAGCCCTGAATTGAGTGACTACGGGGTCGCACAATTACGTCTATTAGTACAATGTGTCTTCTATTCAATGTGGTTTACACAAAATTTTCTGAGGTTGATAGCGTTCTAAGGTCTTGGTAATTTGTTTCTCGATAGATCTGCTAATCGGTATTAGTTATTGTTTGCCACCTTTACTATGGAGTAGGGAACTTTTTATTTCGAGTTAAGTTTGCCAACATTTCGAGAGACTTTAATTTTTTTGAGAACAAGGTCACACATTTTAAAGGATCTAAACTTCACTCATTTGGCATAATGCTTTTCCATGACGGATCTATACCTTTGCATCTTAGTAAAGGCCTGTTGCCTAAGCTTGTCGATTAACTCTAAGTCGGCCTCTCTTTCAAGTTCATTTGAGGTCGGATTATAATATATGATTTGGGCCATGTGTTAAATCAATTTAGTGAGGACTACAGCCTCTGAACCGTATACCAAACTATAAGGGCTTTGTTCAGTAACCATTCTCAAAATGGTGTGATGAGCCCAGAGGACCCCTGAAAGGTCATTGGCCTAATTGGCATTATAGCCTTCTAACCTAGTGTTAGTATGATCAAGTATAATTCTATTGGTGACCTCCATTTGACAGTTAGCCTGCATATTCCTGACTGAAGTGAAGTGTTGTTCAATCCCAAGGCTTTCACACCATTCTCTAATTTGTTTACTCTGGAATTGAGTGCTATTATTAGATATAAGGACTTTTGGCAAACTAAAATAGCAAACAATATTCTTCCACAAGAAACTCCTTATCATCGCATCTGTTATCTTAGGTACAACTTCTGCTTTGACCTACTTAGTGAAATACTTAACATTACAATTATATATTTCCTTTGCCCTATAGCTTTTGGGAAAGAGCTTACTATGTCAACTCTCCATTGATCGAACAGCCACATGATTTGTAATGGAGTAAACATGGCAGTGGATTGGTAAGGAATATTAGCATGACCTGACAAGATTGACATTTCCTGGCAAACTTGATGGCATTGATGTTTAAAGTTGGCTAAAAATATCCCTTTCTAATAATTTTATAGGCCAATGATCGACCTTTGGAATGATTTTTGCAAATGCATGCGTGGACCTCCTACAGACTTTTCGAGCTTAGATAGCTGTAAGATACCTCAAATGAGGTCCCACAATTGACCTTTTGTATAACAGACCAAATTCATCTAAAGCAAATCTTGAGGCTCGCGCTCTCAGCCTTCGAGCTTTTACATTTTATGAGGGCATTCTACTCTCTTTGAGGTATGCTCTGATCTCGTTTATCCAGGTTTTGCTTGGGGTTTCCACCACAAATATGTTACCCTATTAGGGGTCCGCAATAGCATACCTACTAGAAACCAAAAAGGTGATAGTCTAGTCCCTGGTGCCCCTTAATAAGCTGGCAAATTTTGAAAGTGCATCTGCTTTCCCATTCTTCGACCTAGGCACTTGGCTGAGTGTGAATTTTTCAAATTATTGTTCTAATCTCTTGACTACATTGAGATAGGCATTCTTGGTCGCGTCTCTTACCTCAAAACTACCCTCAAACTACTTAGCAAAAAGTTGGGAATCTATGATAGAAACCAAGCATTTCACCCCCTATCTAAGGCCATCTTCATTTTGATAATGAGTGCTTCATATTCTACTTCATTGATGGTGATTGGATAATTTAGCTTGAGAGGTAGGTAATATGTTTCTGCTTGAGAGGACCGCAATAATACACCTACCCCATTTCCTGAACTCATCGCCAATCGATGAATGTGCAGGAATCACACTAGTGGCTGTTGTTCTTGAGGTGGCAGTAGATCAACCCATTCTACAATAAAAACTGCTGACATTGAGGCCTTGATAGTGATGTGAGGCCGAAATCTAAGGTCGAATTCTCCTAACTTGATTGCTCATTTGGTTAACCTCCTTGATGTGTCTGGCTTAGAGAGTAGTTGCTTTAGGGGTTGATTTATCAGAATGGTGACAGTGTAGGACAAGAAAGAGGGTCTCAATTTCCTCACTGCTGTGATAAGCACCAGCGCGAACTTCTCGATCTCTAGGTAGCTATGTTCAAGACCATATAAAACTTTACTGTTGTAATACACCAATCTACTTGTTCTTTGTTGATATGATACTAACACTGAGCTTACTAATACTATTGACATGATTAAATACAAATATAATCCTTCTCCGACAGTGGGTTTGGCTAATAATGGGGGTCGAGCGAGGTATTCCTTGAGTTTAACCATGGTTCAATCACAGTCATCTATTCATTAAAATTTCTTAGCATTTCTCAAGACCTAAAAGATCGGCATGCTTTTATCCGTCAATAACCCAATAAACCGCCTCAGGGAAATAATTCACCCAACCAGCTTCTGCATATCCATAACCATCCTAGGTGGTGCGATATCTTAAATAGCTTGAATTTTTTTAGGATTGGCTTTGATGCCCTACTGGTTGACCATATTTTCGAGAAATTTACCCCCTCTAACTTCAAAAGTGCATTTACTTAGGTTGAGTTTCATGCTAAAAATTGAAAGAATAGAAAAGGTATGGGCAGGGTCGACCATATGGTCATTTTCTTTCTCTGTTTTAACAATCATACCGTCTATATAGACCTATATGGTTCAACCTATCTCATTCTTAAATGTGAAATTAACCAATCCCTGGTAAGTTGCACTAGCATTCTTATCCCTAGCGGCATAACCAAAAAGCAACACACACCATTTGGCACAATGAAGAAAGTTTTATACCAATCCTCTAGGGTCATAACGATTTGATAATACCCTTGGAAGGTATCCATCATGATTAAGATATCACAACAAGCAGTGGAATCAACTAACAAGTCTATATGAGATGAAGGATACGGGTCTTTGGAGCATGCTTTATTAAGATCAGTGAAATTATTACACATTTTCCACTTCCCCTCATGTTTGGGGACCAAAACTACATTACATAGCCAACTAAGGTATTAAATCTCAACTATATATTCTGCTTCTAAAAGTTTGTTGACCTCCTCCTAAATGATCTGGCTTCTTTTCACATTGAAAGTTCTCGTCTTTTGCCAGATCGATTTGAATGCAGGGTCAATATTGAGTTGTTGTATAATAATTTTGAGATCAATGCCTTGTAGGTTGGCTGCTTTCCATTCAAAAATATCAATGTTCCTTTTGAGAAAGTCGATAAGCATGCACTCTATGTTACCTCTTAAACGCGTTCCTATTTTGGTTATCTTGTTAGGGTTCCATGGCTTTAGCTCAATAGACTTGAACTTTTAGTCAGTTTGACACAGGTATCTTCAATATTTCTCTTTTTGTTGACTTGCCCATCCTCAGGTTTCATTACTGGGATGTTCTCGAAGGGTTTTAGTTGAGGTCGAACTTTCTAGGCATTGGATTCAATCAAAATGGTGTAACATTGCCACGCTTTTTTTATATTACATAATATTTCACCAGTTTCCACTGGCATAGGAAATTTAACTTTCATATGATAAATGGACACAATTTCTTGAAAATCATTTAAAGCTAGTCTACCAATGATGGCATTATAAGTAAAGGGTGCAGCCACCACAAGAAAGTTGATCATCAAGATGCATTTCCTAGGAACTTCCCTAAACAAAGTAGTTAAATTGATAGAACCCATAGGGACAATTTTTGATCCCCTAAATCCAACCAAGGGCATTCCAATAGGGTTGAATTTTAACTTACTCAATTGTATATTATCAAATGTAGATAACAAGATCAAATTTGTGAGCTACTATTGTCGACCAAAATGTTTCGGACCTCATAGTTGGCAATTTTCATGGCAACCACTAGAGGACAATCTAGGCTATCGTTTGCACCTTGACCTCCTAAATACTTCATGTTAGAATTAGAGAAGAAAATAGGCTCAGCGCTAGTTGAAAGATGATAGACTAGCTTTGAATTTGTCCATTTGTTGGATTTGAGACACCTTAGCACCTGCTTTCTTGCCGACCTCGAATCCATTCCCAATGGTCCTCCTATAATTGTGTCGATCACACATTTCAAGGGAGGGTGGTGGCCTTTCATTTTGGATTTCATGTTAGATCACTAACAAGACCTCCTTCTGGGAGGTATTTAAGGGTGTGTAATTATTAAAATGCTTTACAGGAGATTGATGACCTTCTTTCTAATGTCGGTCATCTTTTTTCTTCTGCTTTCTCTTTTTGAGCTCTCCCTCTCCAAACTTCATCTTGTTCATCTCTTTCTGGGTCATATATCTTTCTATTAAGTTAAGGATTTTTTCCATTGTACACCAACGTTCTCTAACTAAGGCATTAGCACACTCTTAGTACCTTAACCCAAAAAACAACACATCAATTAAGAACTTAATGTGTAGGTTGTCAATTTTCTAGACCTCGGTATTACACCTGGAGGAAAAATCCCTCAAAGATTCATTTTCACTCTGCTTTACAATGTGTTAATGAGTATAGGGTAACTTCACTGTCCTCCTACTAGCGAACTAGTGAAGAACTTTATCACAAAGCTAGTTATAAGAATATATGGATGTGGGCTCTAGCTTGACAAACCATTCTAACACTATCCCTTGAAAAGTGGTAACTAACATCTTTGCATGTATGTGATCACTGTGGCCATGCGGCTGCATCATATGCTCAAACTGGAAAAAGTGTTCATTCGAGTTTATCAACCTGTCATATTGGGGTAAACCTATGGGGACCTTCACATCAAGTACCATCAGTTCCTCGATGATTTCTTGAAAAAAAGGAGACTCTCTTTCACATCGAATCCGAGGAGCCACATCAACTTGAATTTGGTCTAAATTTCTTTTTGAAATTTTCTCTAATCTCCTATTAAGTTACTGGGCCTAGTGTGATATTCTTCCCATTCTTCTTTGTTGGCCCTGGACATGTCTCAACTAGGATTAGGCTGTAAGCATTCAACCTGCTTGCGCTACTGGGCTCAATTAGGTTGAATCCATCAATCTGTAGAATCAAAGACTTTTTCATGAAAAAAATGACAAAGCTCACTCTGAGGGAAATAACCTGGCCTCAATTCATGCCTACTAGGGGACATGCATCATTCCTAATCTGACCCTCTATCGAGAGTTGCCCCTCCAGATGTGAGGGATAAAGGTAACACTTATTGCTGGCGTAGGTTGGTTATTTTACCTCTACAAAGCAATAGATAACTGAGCTAAAATTTGGGCAAATATTTGATTGGTAATCATCTGCATGAGTTCTGAAATGGTCAAAATAACTACTTGCTCCGGTTGAGAGCTAGGACTACTTACTCTTGTAGTGGTAATGATGAGGATGGAGGTGAGCGTCGATCGTTCTGTCTTTCGAAGGTGACTTGCCTGGTTTCTACCATTTTCAAATGAGAATTTCAAGTTCCCACAGACGGTGCCAAATGTTGAGGATATTTTTTTATCATATTGGGTATCTCGACCTAAGAGATAGTGTGTGAAGATGGTGTAGGGTAGAACCTATAGTCATAGAACAAACGTTAGGCCAATCAAGCCAACCAAGAAGGTTCTCAACTAAGACATTTTGATGAATAAGTCAGTCACTCAACCTCGAACAGAATTAAGCAAAGTAATAGTTTTATAAGAGTGTTTTCTTACCATTTTACCAGGGGGTTTCATGCATTTATAGTATTTGATTGCAAGTAAAAGGATGAATTTAACCTCAGGAAGCTTCTTGCGTAGTTTCCACAAATAGGAGTAGTTTAGGTCATTTTGACCTGAGCCCATACCTTACAACTATTGACCAATTTAGCACTATTCAGGCAATTTAGCTAAGCAAAAAAGGAGACCATACCACCATTTATGCCGAGGTGACAACATTAATGGTAGAGGTGACACGCTATCATAACAATAAATGTGGATAGAGAAGTGGTCTAGGCATATTCAATGCAGCAAAAGTGGCGGTTAGGTTTACCACAAATAGCCGTTAGACATTCGATTTTGCAGATATACTGGTTTCGATTGGTAAGATCGACCTAAAGTGATCAACTAAACTTGGAAAGTGGTTGACCAGAAAACTATCTTTCAACCTCACGATCGAACTAGGTCATGATTCTATCTAGGTCCAGTAAGTTTATTGGGCCTAAGGGACCATAATGGGTTAGTCCCATATTAATATTATTTATTTATTCATTAAAAGCAATTTAGTCATTATATTTTGTGTGACATTAATTAGGGGTATTTAAATAAATAAAATAATATTAAATATATTATCAATTTATTAGTCAAAAAAACTACAATTATTCTATTTTTTGTGTACCATAAATTAAGAATATCTAAGTCTTTGTACTCCAGTTGAGTGCCTTTTTTCATAGAAGTAGCTATTTTTTTGTTTCCAAAAAAGTAAGTTGCTTTACATGAATGGTTCAAATTTAATGATTCTTTTTTAATGGTTGAAATTGTTTGTCCTATTATCATGCCAAAACAAAGCATCCATGTTTTAACTATTGTATCTGTTCTTTTATCACTTTTGCCTTTCCTTCTTTCCTTTGAGAGCATCTTGACAGGGAGTTGGGGAGATGTGGGTCAAAGTTAGGAAAAGTGGGGGAGAGAAAGGCTTCATTACTAGATGGCTACCCCTTCTAAGGGCTTTGTGACTGTGTTCCAGGTAAATGTCTCTCAATGGACCTCGAGGTTGGCCATAGGAGCGGTTGGTTGCCGGTGGCCTTCCTTGATGTGGTCGACTTAAGGTCAACCTTAATGAGGCTTGGTCATCCAAGTTGTCTAACTTGCTTGATTGAGTGGCCTCTTTATGGTCGGCCTTAAGGTTACACATGAGGCCTTACTGCAACTAACCTCAAAGGAAGGCCTTTCGGTTGGTAGGGAAAAATTATAATTTTAGTCCCTTAACTATTATTTATTTTGATTTCACTCAATTTTGATATGGAGTTAGCATATTTGATTCATTTTTTTCCATAACTTTTTTGCACATTTAATTCAAATTTTAATAGATTTAGTTCATTGGGCTCAAAATTTTTCAATTGGACCTGACTATTGTCCAATTAGCTTCAATTGGACCTAAATTTAGGGAATTTTTTGACATTCGTCACCAACCTCCACATCACCCTCCATGTTGGCTGCCACATCACCCAAAATAAGGAAGTAGGAAATATTGCTAAAGTGAAAGGCAAAAAATGCTGAAAAAATAAAAGAAAAATCAACAAAATTAGAAATTTAAAAAATCTAAAATCAGAAAAAAAAAAATGGTAAAACACTAGTGCTAATTTTTTAAAAAACATCTACCTTTATGATGATAAATAATATAATTTTAATAATTTTTAATTATATTTTAGTAATAAAATAATAAATGTCTAAAATAATTTATTCAAAGTTAAATTATTTGTTAATTAATTAATAAAAATAAATAATTAAATATAATAAAAATCTAAAATAATTCCACCTATTCAATAATGTTAAATAATAGACATCTCCTAAAATAATCTATTTAATAATATTACATATCTACACAATTATTTAAATAATTAAATTTATTTAATAATATTAATACTAAATATATTTATTAATTGCGTTACATATTCTATAATTTTAACATAATAAATATATTTAAAATAATTTTATTAAATTTAATTGAATTATTTATTTATTAAAAATAAGATAAATAAACAATTTAAAACTAATAAATTGAAATGCATATTCAATAACATTAAACAATAAATATTATTTAAAAAAATTATTTAATATTATATATATTAATAAATTTATTCAAATAATTAAATTTAATGATATTTAAAAATAGTTCACTAAAAAATCAAATAAAATATCATTTTCCTCGTTACCTCGCCCATCACACAAACCCTCGTGCAGCTATGTCAGCCACTGCTCGACCCCTTCCCCGCCCCACGCCCTAATGGCCCCTACCTCACCCGCATTCCCGCCCCACACCCTCCCGTCCCTAAACATACATCTCTCCACCCCTCCCCCTGTAAAGATTCAACAGCCATGGCAGCAACAAGTGGGTGGCTGCATCTGCTACCATGCCATCTGTCAGATCTGGCGAGAGTTAATGGAAGGGGTGGGTGGGAGGGATGTTTTTTTTTTGTATGTATGTTTATATATTATGTTTATATATATAGCTATATATATGATATTATATATTTGCATTGTATGTTTATATGGATATCAAATATTTTTTAATATTTTTTTTAATAATGAGTTTTAAGCATTTTTTATTGATATGTTAGAGTAATGTGGCATCACACATGGTAGGTGACATGGTGTCAAGGGTCGCTCTCGCCCTTGGGTCCCTTGACCAACCACTGGGCACTCAGGTCGCCCCTTCGGTCCCTCAATCAACTTGAATCAATGGACTTGCACTCCAAGGAGTTCATCTACCGTGTCCTAGGTGTAGGCCTTTCCTTTTGTTTTTCCTCTTGTAAATATGTAGGCAGGATGCTGCCATTTTTGTTGTAATTTTCAGCTTTTCAATATCTAGTGCTGTTACAATAGAAATCATTTTTTAGCCTATTATAAGGGGGAATGCGTAGTTGAAGCTGAGATGTACTGTAC
>JACGDI010005421.1:656084-671456 GCA_014898725.1 Jacaranda copaia | reverse complement strand
GTTCAACAATTTAGTTATCATAAATGAGACAATAAGTACTATAATTAACCTTACATTTTATATGTTGATTGAATAAAATTCAAAATTTTATTCCTTTCAGATCTTTAAATTTTCCTCCTATATATGATCAAATGCACATATCCTGTCCTCCAAAAATAAAATTTTTTTGTTGTTCTCCCACTGGTGATGGTCAAAGTAATAGAAGATTAAATTCGTAATGATAGGCCCAATCATGTGTGTGTGTGTGTGCATTTTGATTCCGCACTTTTAGTCTTAAATCCTTTGATTTTCATCTTTTAATTAACATCACTGATTGTCACTACAACGAAAAAACTGTATTTTAATCGTCCAAAACTGTGCAAAAAAGTCACGCAAAGCCAGTGCATATATATATAATTGTAGTTGGAATCATTGATCCTTAATCCATCTATCTAATTTGACTTCTCATCATGTATAATTTTCTCATACAGAAGCTTCACATGTCAATAGAATATATGGACTAACGTTGCAAGCCGGAGACCCCACTCTCCTTAAGCCTTAAACTAATAACTTACTTCTGTGCCGACGGTGCCTACAATACTATATGCTCGACAAATGCTTTGGAAAGTCAACTAAAAATCATCTTCAACTTTTCATCGCCCGCCCGCCCGCCCGCTTGCTTCTGTATACAATTTTCCTTTTTCTTTTTTTTGTTTTATAAATTTTAAAGAAGAAAAAAAAAATTACTATTCAAACACCAGACAGGAAATATTGGAGGCGTTGACTCCGATAAAGCGTGAAGAACGTTGAGTGTTGCTAAAAAGTGGGGGGGAAAGTCACTTCATAAAAAATCTAAAAGCAATTAGATGTTCTTTTTACTAATAAGTGCTATATATCTAATTGGATGGTTATAGCAATAGATTTAATTCGATGAGATTTTAGATTTAACATTTGAGAGTGTTGAAACTTTGATGCGGTAAGAAAATAGTTCTTTGCTGACAATATATATATTAACTGATACTAGTATGAGAATTGTCTCTTATTAAATATATTAAATGGTAAAAATTATTAATTTGTTAAATAATAATTGTTACGTATTTAATTGTAATAGAAATTATAACTAAATTATCACTATTAATAATTATTAATAATACACTTATAATATTTTTTTTCTTTCACAAAATACAGTGATAGACGTTATTATCACTAAGTCTTCTTACATGTATGTTATTAATTATTAAGAAAGACAACTTAAAATGCTAATATTAATTATCATCATTTGACACCGCATAGAAATGGAGTAAGGTTCTTTTGGGTAGACAGTAACTCTCGTTGCTTCTTTCCCCCCAACATATATGCAGAGAGATCTTTTCTTCCCTAAAGTTCTTCAATTTTAGTTTTTTGAGAATGATTTTTTCTTCACAAGTTCTTTTAGGGACTCAATATTTATAGATTTTATTCTTGATAAACTTAGATAGGTTTTTCTACTCTTCTTTATGCACTCTACTTGTCTTTTGAGCTTTCTGGTCTTTTTACTTGGTTAATTAATTTCAAATTATTGGCCATTTTTAGTTAGTTTTATAAAATTGTCCTTGTAATTAATTTTAGCAGTGTCACTATTTCATCATATTATGACAAATTAAAATTTATAAATAACGTAAAAATATCATTAATAATAAAATAAATGTCATTTTCATTTGCTATTAGAGATAAATTTTAGTTTTCACATTATCACTTAGCTTTCGATCACAAATTGTTATTTTTTTTTTGGCAGTGTGATAAGCTTGCAAATCCTTTGTGGTTGAATTTATAATAATTAATGAAATCAATTGAATGGTTGGTCCAATAGTATGAGTCTCTCACATAAAGTATAAGCTCTTAGGTTAGAATCTAGTTATTTTGTTTATATGTGTGTATAAATAATAAAAATAAACAAAAGCAAGTGCGAATTAATTAATTATATTTTGCATGATTAAGTTGTTATATTTCTCAACGTTTAATTATATCCCTACATCTTTATTGCGGCAACATGGAAGGAATGACAAAGCATGACTTGGTGTTGAAACAACTGCAAAATTAATAGGATAATCCTAGAGATTAAATTAACCTAAGAGGGCCATTAGTCTGGCTAACCACGTGTGCATCTACGTACATTTCAACAAGTTCTATCTTCTTGAGCCTTAATTATCCGCCTTTTGAACAAGTTCTAACAACAAAGCAAATAAATAAATAAATAAATAAATAAAAAAAGTTCTAACAAGAAAGGAAACTAAAGTCAACAAGATCATCACTAATTTATTGATGCTAGGGTTATTACTAATTACTCCACTACGCTCAGGCCACATGATTCTACAATTAGTGAAAAAAAAACTAAATTCGAATCCCTTCTATATATGTGGGTGTAGTCCACTTTGAAATTAACCAGATTCTTCTCTATTTAATTTGATTTAAAATTATAGTTTATATTTAATTTTTAGCAATTATATTTAATTAGTAATCTTTGAATCTTAATGTATCAAATGATATAATTAATTATTTCACTAAAAATAAAACTAAAGTCAACTTGAATTATTTAAAAGATATTGTTTGGTTTCATTTTCAGTTTCAATTTCCAGCATTTCCATTTTGGTGAAAATTAGTTATGTGATGTGATGTGAAAATGAAAATGTATTTGGATGAAATGTTTAGAAATGTAATGATTATGTTGGTTTTTTAATAGGTTGTAGGTAGAGAGAGATAGAAATAATAGAATAGAGAAAAAAAGATATATAGATTATTAAAGAATGCATTTTGAAAATGAAAATAAAAATGAAAATGATATGTAAAAAGTGATGATTTTCATTTATGAAATAATAAAAAATATGAAAATAAAGTATGAAAATGAAACCAAACAGCACCTTATATTTTCAAAGTTTTGACTGCATCTATCAAATTGGTCGACAATAAATTAAGTGTAATTTATTTGGTCGATTAGATATTGTTGGTTTTCAGTATTCATCTCCTTGGATCCGATGATCTGGATTGGATAGATTGTGCTAAACTCAGTATAATAAAAAAATATCAATATCTAGATTCTACTCTCTCTTTTCAATCGCTATATGATGAAAATGAAAATAAAAAGGAAAATAACTGCAGAAAATAGATAGCAGTGACAATAAGTTAAACGACATAAAGAAATACTGAAAGTTTCGAGTCTAGTAGACCCTATGTTTTCTTTTCTAACACTATCCCGGATTCCCAAAAATGGATATAAAAAAGAAAAACAGATGCAGAAAGCAAATATTAGTAATAAGACGTTAGAAGGACAATTAGAAATAGTGAAAGTTATTCTAACAATACATGCTGATTAACAATAATTTGTATTTATTATAATAATGACTATTAGAAATTAATATTGACAAGAATTAGATTTGAAATTGTCCGATTGGCAAACCATAATTATTATCAATAGTTATTCATGTTATTGAATTCCTGGTATATATGCATTAATAATAATTCATTATATAATTCAAATAAATAATAATTTAAATAAACTATTAAAAATTATTACAGTATAAGTGAAAAGAATCTTTTCATTTGATACATATGCTCACACAAACACAATATAATAATAATAATAATAATTTATCCAACATCTTGTGGTTTTATACACACCTATGGCCTCATTTGAGATGTATTAAAAGACTATATTAAGGGGTTATAGTTGTTGGCGCTACCACATTCGGTAGGCACTTATTATGGTGATGGGTTCTTAACATATTAATATATTAATCTGTGTCTTGATTTCAGATTGAACTGTATCGATATTTGTGAATTAATCGAATTTTGTCATGTAAAGTGAGGTTAAGCATTACTGATCTAGTAACTTGCAAAACTACTAATCCGTCCTTATATTATATAATTTATAAATTGGGTGTGGCCGTGTGGGCAATTTTAAGATGCTAACATGTCTTTTAATTTCAAATGATAAGGCAAAATTATTATAGTAAATATAATACTTTTAATGTAATATATCAGACTGAAAATAAAAATTACACATTTTCATTAATTAATATACGGAGCTGCATTTAGTGAAAATTTATAACATTGAAAATCAAACGCGGCCATAATACATACATGTTCAGGCAAGATTCGCATTATATGGAGGTGTTAAAGACGTGAGTCAGTAAGTATTCAACATGGAAAAAGAGGCAGATGCGATTGCTATTGCTAGATTGGCACGCGGAGCAACACGCGTGAACTGATTGATGCCTTCTCATGGACAGCCTCAACATAGTTAGAAACAGTGGAGCCCCTTATTACATCATGCGATGTGTCCCCATGATGCAACCTCAACTAACCCTGCTCTGCAATTTGCACTTCACGTTCAAACTTTCAACTCTTCAGTATACCAGAGAAACAATTTGAACCATATATAACGATCCATCTCGATTCTTGGGCGTATGAAAGTCAGAGAACAGTGATTTACTCAACAAGACCAGAAAAATGAATGCTTCACAGACTGCGTCAATCGTCTCACAAATAAATATATAAATAAATCAAACAATGATTACCTCTAAGTCCCCACTTCTATTTACACAAAATTTAAAGACTAAAATTAATTAAAATAAAAATACAATATCATCTATTTCCTAATTTAATTTCCGCTGCTGTTCTGAGTATACTTCAAAGGATTTCTAACTTGGCCGGCGGCAAAAGGCGTGATTTCTTCGCCGGATGGGGGCTTTCCACTTCGTCTTCCACGCCGGCGCCAAAGCCCGGCCAGAAGTCAGGCAAAGCCGGCAGGTTCAAGTCGAATCCCCGGTGACTAACTGTAGAGCCCACACCCTCTGAAGAAGTCACGGCGCTGCTGCCAGTTGCGCCTCCGCCGTTGTGGCTTGGAGTGCTGCCACCCTCGTAGTGGCATCGCTTGTGGCCTCCCAAGGCCTGCCCCGTAGGGAAGCACTTGTGGCAGATGGAGCACTCGTGGGTTCTGCCTCCGCCGCCGCTGGCGGTGGTGGAGGTCGTTGTTGTGCCGGCGGAGGCGGAGGTGGTGGAGTGCTCATCGACACCGCCAACGCTGAGTTTGCGATGGCTGGCCTTGTGGCCTCCCAAAGCTTGGTAGGACGCAAAAGCCCTGTTGCAAACCGAACACTTGTAGATCAATTTAGAAGAATCAACCGGCCCCATGACTGGTGGTGGCGGCAGCGGAAGACGGGTTTGCGTCTGCGAGTTCTTCTGCTGCGGCACCGCCGCAGCGGATGTGGAGGAGGAGGCGCCGCCACGACCTCGAGCAAGCATGATAAGACACAGAGCCAGGTACTCTTCTTCGGTGGGTTCATGGCGGTCGACGCTGCGGGGACGCTTGGATCGCTTGCCCGTAGTCCAGTGCTCCAGAGAGTGGAGGCTGGCGTTCTCGAACTGAAACGACGGCGTAGGAGTTGTCGGAGAGTTCAAAGCTTGAAGTGCCATTTCAACTGAAGATCAAAAGCAGAAATATTTCCTAGATGTACGAAGATATACAGAAGTGTTTTTCTTGAGGAGAATTGAGAATTTTGTTTCTTGATATGAAATTTGTGTATGGAAGTAAGTTTTATAGGGGAGGTTGGGTGGGGGGTGTGTGTGGAAAGAAGAGTCAGAGGGGAAGAAAAAAAGGAAGTTGCGTGACAAGTGTTAGGAAAAAGTAAGGAAAGTTGCTCAACTTACTGAAAAAACAACAGAGGAAAGCAAAGATGTTACTGTTGGAGGAAATTAAATAAAGAAATATATCGGTTGGAAGAGCACGTTTGATTCCAGATGGGGGATATATTGCGAGAGGGGGGGATTGTTTACTTGGGGGCCAAGTGGACTGAGGTAGGTGAGCGGCAGACAGACAGAGCTGGTGTGTGTTGTGTGCGAAATAAAGCACATATATAAAATCCCACTTATTTTTCACCGTTTACTTGTATTAGTTTAAATTCTTTATTTTATTTTATATTTTATTTTTTATTCTGTTGATGATTATTTGATATGTATATTAAATATTTTTTTGTAAAAATAATTAATTAAAAATTAAATATATTTGATATATATATATATAATATACATTATGTTGGAATAAAGAATGAAATAAAGTGTGTATTCATGTAAATTTTCCAGAGCTGAGGTGGAGAAGATCAAGAAAGTGAAGAATTTGTGGACTGAAGAATGGGCGTGGGGGGAAGACTAGGAAGTCTGCGACTTAGTCCAAGTCAAAACTCCTACGCGGTCCTATAACGCTTTTCATACATCGCAAAGTTGCTCCGATTCATATGATGATGAGCTGTAGCCTGTAGGTCCAAAATATCAGAAAAGCTTGTAACTCGCTGGAAAAAAAACAAAAAAAAGATTACCTGCAAAAGAGTAACTGAAAACTATCATTAATTGGTTATTATTACAAATCTTATCATAAATTTACAGTGTCAATTTTCGCTATCATTATTGATAATATAATTTCAAATATTAATTCTTGTCATTCTTCAATCACATTGTGACAAAAAAAATATTATTATTACTTAAAAAATATCGTCAACAATAAAATAAAAATTATTTTCACTTAATATATATGTCATTAATAATAATTTTTATTTAATTATTTATCACTACTATTATATTTCCTGATAGTAATAGCACTGCACAATTTGAACAATGATGTGGCCAAACAGTAAATATATAATATTGTCTTAATTTTCTTCATTTGAGACACGATAAACTTGTTTAGCTCTGTTAGGGTGAAATACAGAATACAATGAATCTAACTGTTTTGTCGTGGGTAAAAAGAGTACAATGTATCTACTTTTCGGCGAACAGTTCGTGAAAAGTACCTTTCTTTTAACTTAAATATATTCTGGCAGAATTGCAATGGGCAATACTTTTGTATGGACGGGGGTCTGCACTGTTGTGGCGTCTAAGGTTCGGTTTTCAATTTGTATCCGTTCTTTTAACTAAAAAGTAAACAAATTTACAGATATATATGTGAAATTATTAGATTGAACTTAATTCTTAGAATAAATTGACGCATATTTAATAGTTAATACTACCTGAGCGATCCGTCAAATTGAATATGCGTAATATATATCGATACTGTTGTATAATCAATTTTGTTGTTCTCTCTAAGAAATGTTGATATTATCAAACACTTTGAAAATATAACTTAATTTATGATATTAACAAATATAAACAGATACTATGGCTAACTAGATGCATTACCTAATAATTAATTAATACAACTAATAATAAGATAATCATACCGATCATGTCAATCCATAATAAAGACATATTATATTCATGGCATTTGAAAAAAAATGTAATATTAATAACAATATATATTAAGTGACAATAAGTTTTATTATATAACTAATGATATTTTTTTAGGTAAAAATTATTTTTATTTTTATTACAAAATAACTTATCAAGACAAGATTAGTATTTTAAACAATTAATGGAACGTGTATGCTGATAAATTAATTACAGTAAAACTTAATTAGCAATATAATTTGTGGCAATATCTTCACTTTTACTGGGTTATCATTACTCTAATTGTATAATTAATTATCAGTGATGACAATTCGAGTATAATTCTTATTGCTATTAAACTTACAAAAAATTATTATATTGTAACAAATAAAATTTTTATGAATTCATATACATAAATAATTAATGACAATTTTCATATCATGAGCTATTATTTTGTCTTTAATTAATTAATTAATTTTTTTTATAAAAACGGTTCATTGGAACTGTTGAACCCAAGACTTCATTCTTGTGGACAAAGAAAATTCAAAATTGGAAAGAAATTGAGACTAATGAAAGATGTCTCTTATAAGTTACCTTTTTGAGGTTTTCCACAATTAGAATCATAGCACCAATTAAGAAAAAGATTCTGTTTGATTGACTTAGATTATTTTTGGGAATAGTACAACTATAGGAATAGGCAGGCAGGCAGGCAGGCAGCCAGAAGAGAATGGAATGGAAGCGCATTATTCAATTAAATATCTATACTACACTAGTTGGCAATTGGATAAATATCGGTCTTGTTTTACTGCACTAACTGTGTGCATGAATCTACAAAGATGGCTGAGGTTTTGCACGTTGCAAATTGTTGATACATATGACTTGGACTGCATCCTTAATTACTTTTGGACCAATTTGAAGTTGCACTTTAGAAAAGTACAATAATTGAAGGTGGTGGTTGTGGTAAGAGGTTGGGGATAAGGGTATTGATCTTTAGATTGGTGACGAGTAGCAAGTTGTTCTAATTCTTCCTTCCTTAGTCAATGGACTAAAGAACGATAATTAATTCTCTTATTATAGTTTACCTAAAACATTTGTTTATGGTGGGGAACAAAAAGTTCCACGTCTCTTATCTTATCTTGCCCAACTCTATTTCACTAATTTCGTGACAATTTTTTCCTACTTATGAATGTGCGTAGTTAATGGTAATATCGAAAATATATAATCTATATTTCAAAATTTTGAATATACAATGAGATTTTGATAAGAGAATTTTGTAACACACACATGTATCTACATTAATTAATAAAAGTTACGAAGCAAATGAAAGGAAAACGAAAATCTAAAATAATTTCAAAGTTCATAATTAAGAAATCAAGCTCAACAAACTACGAAAAAATAAGTGACAATATGAAAATTGTCACTATATATATAAATATTAAATAATAATGATTTTTATAATGTTACAAATAATATTAATTTTTCAATGACATTAACTTTTATTTTGTCATAATATAGCTTAACAGTGACAAGAACTAGTGTTTCAAGATGTCATCATTGATAATTAGTGAGACATTTATAGCAATAATTTAGTAACAATAAAAAATTTTACTATTAATTTTTGATAAAATTTTCATAATAACTAGGTTTTCAATATACGTTTATCAATAATAACTAGGTTTTCAATATACATGTATTACAAATTATCAATATTGAAAATTTAAATATAAATTTTTTATTTTTTTTACTATTAAACTTTTCAATATCATTAATATTGTAAGACAAAAGTTTTTGTCAATCAATACATAAAACTAGTGATAATTTTTGTCTCGTCACCTATTATTTTGTCGTTAGCCTAATAGGTATAAGAAGTTACCAGTGAGAACACAACAACTTCACAAATTCAATGTATGAAAAGTAAATGAACTGTTCTACGCTTTTGTTGAAAGAAGAAATGTAAAAATAAAGGAAAATTTTCAATTGAGTTGGGCGGTTGGGTCCTGTTTTCGTTTGGTTAAGTGCACTCATTTTGAATGTGCTGAGGTTTTGGCCTCGTGGAAACTGATAAGCATGGAACTTTGCTTGTCTTTTCAGAATATAAACTTAGGACCACATTATGGAGCTTCCACGAACCTTCCACTCCACAGTCCGCATCAACCTAAGACCTAATACATATAATAGAACATTGATCGGCCTTTACAAGTGGGAAGTTCCTGTGAAATTTTATGTAACATTAAGGGTAATATTATCTCTTATACACATTGAGGCATCCTCACAGTCACGGATTATGCGAAAGGGAATAATTCATAAAATACCTTAAAAAAATTAAATTAATATTTTTTTTATGTGAACAAACAGGTGAGGTTTATTACAACTTACTAGTATGTGCGTTATTATGGTATACTTTTGGCGTGTGTGGGGGAGGAATTTTGGAGAAGCCAACTCATCCTTACTGATAAGATTCAATGAACTGGTAATAATCTTGATTAAAAAAAAAAAAAGAACTAGTTAACAATGATGTGGCAATTAAGTTGAAGTCAAAAGTCAAATCTAAGCTTTCTTTTCTGCTATTCTAACCACTGTACATGGTATTTATTTATTTGTTTGTTTATTTACTTTTTAGGTTTCTAACAAATTAAGAGTTGAAAAATAAACAAATAAAGCATTTTAAAGCTCAACTTGTGATTTTCAATTTTATTTATATTTAGACATTAGAATTTTGTGAGGAAAAGTTTGACCAAAAGTTTTTTATTACATTTGCTTTTCAAGAAAGATAATTGAAAAGACATGTTTGGACAAATATAAATCATTTCTTTTTATCTCCTAATACTAAGCTATTTTAAAAAATTTATGCTTATTTTATTAAAAAGGAAGATCGAAAATTTGACTTTTCATCCTGATATGACAAAATAAAATTTTAAGGACGAAAATATAAAAAGCAAATGAAAAAACAAAATAAATAAATAAATAAATGATGGGCCAATTAGCTCACCAATTTAAACCCATTCAAGGTGAACTCCCCCAACCAAATGGATCAAGGCCTATTGACGACTTAACTAATGTAAATATCAATCTCAAAATCAAAAAGACATCTAAGCAATCATTTGCAAAACTCAAGCTTTAATTCCATAGAAGCACATTCTAGAAGTATAAGTTGGGTAATGGAAGTGGTGCCACTTGTCAAATCTTTACTTCTTTAAGTACTTTGTCATCTTGTTAGTAGGTTGTTAGATGAGGCCATGCTGCAATACCACAACTAAGATCTCCCCGTTCTAAGGGCTGTACATGGAGTTCAGGTATGTGGTAAAAGCCTAGAGAGGATTGTGCGCCCAATCTACTGGCTTCTTGTAAGTACTTTCATCCCACATCTTGAGAAGTCATAGCTTTCTTGATCTTGATGTATTTCTCTGTGCACACAAGGAGCTCCTCCAAAGTATTAGAGGGTTTTTGGTCATAGATTCCTAGAACCTTTGATATTTTAGTTATGATGGATAATATTATGCAGGAGCTCTTGATTAATATGAGGGATCTCATGTACCTTTGGGATAAGATGGTTGAGATGGTCTCTTATGGATCTTTATCCTTAAGTTTGATGATGAAAATGATTGCCATTGTCTTTGAGTACCTGTAGGTTGATGGAGAAGTTATGAAGAAAACATTGCGATAATTGTTTCGAGCCTCTGATGAATCCAGGTAGCATTTCGTTGAACTATGCTAGAACATATTTAGTGAGCATGGAATAGAATACCTTGTAACATGCTGCTTCACTTAGATCATGATATAGCTCCATCCTCACTAAAAAGTTATTTAGGTGCTCTAACGGGTCTATTGTGCCATCAAACTCAGTAAGTTGGCTATCATTATTCTAGCACGAAGCGCCTTCACTAATATAGTTAAGCGGAATGGAGTGTGCCTCAAGAGATGACAACTAAGGAAAGAATTGGCACCCTGTTCTTGTTGAGGGCTATGGCACCAGTGATGAGTATAGACTCCAATAATAGTGGACAATCTCCAAGAGGAGTTTGATTAGAAGGATAAGTGTATGTCCACTTGTGAAGTTAAAGGGTGAGGAGCTGTATCTCGTTATGAATTGTCCTCTGCTCTAACCTCTTGGGGACAATGAAGCCCCCCAACTCCAATGAGAGAATTATGGCTGCTCCTAGAGGTAGCATTCTTCAACATACTAGGTGACTGCTTGCAGCTTGAGTGGAGGCATTCTCTAGCAATGTCTTTAGCCATCTTCTTAATCATTTGAAGAATTGGTCCTCTGGGAAGTGGTGCCTGCTATGTGGGCTTGTGAATTGCACTTCCATTGCAAGCTTTAGTGTCAGATGTGATTGTGCCTCAGGCTAGTAGTTCTCCATGTTCTCTGGTGTTAGGCCACATGATTGTTGGACTCTTGAACTTTAGATCTTCTCTACATTCACAATGTTCTTTCTTCTTCTATCAGAGTTTCCAAAAATGACGCTAAGCTGACGATGCTTGAAAATGGAATTAGGTCCCTTTGGAGGTCAGTAATTTATCAGTTCTTTTTTTTTCTTTTTTTTGGGGGGTGGGGGGTGGGGGGGTGGGGATATAAGAAGTTCCTAGTTTATAAATTTTTGCAAATGATCTTTTGTCCCATGTTTGACTCTGGGATTAGTATTTATAATTTTTTTCTTTAGTGTGCTTCGACATACTAAGATTTAGATGCCCCATTTAGTGGGTTTAGTCAATTGAACTCTGTAGCCTAATTATTCATTTATTATTTAAATGGGTAGGCCTTTTTAGTTTGATTTTATTTTTTTACCCTTGAGAACTTAATTAATTAAATTAGTATGTATATATTATATTCATATATAGATATATATATATATATGTGTGTGTGTGTGTGTGTGTTATTTATATATGTATATATGACATTATATATTGATGTGTGTATAAGTAATTTCTAATATATTTTTTATATATGGGCTTCATGGTATTCTTGTGATTTCATTAAGTGAGGTCACTTATGTTATTTTATTTTTCTTTTATGTTATTTTTTAATTTGAAAATGTATGAATAAAATGATTATTTTACAATCCTATGAATTTTAGTGATCAGCTGTTAACATAAGCAGGGCATACGTAATTCTTTTATAGTTATGAGTTTTTTTCGTAAATAGGTCAAATCAGAGAACTATTGGTGACTATCTCCTTGTTTTTGAGTAAATTATTGTCTTTGCATTAATTTTTGTGCATAAATAGAAAAGAATCTAGATAGATAGTATAATGATGACTTTATTGATTTAAAAATAATATTTTAGAGCAAGACTATTAATTAATGAGTCACGTTATTTTCTTATCCCTCATTTGCCAAATTATATTGAGTTAAAAACTATTACTTAATTTATTATGAGTTTCTTTATAGAAAAAATATTACTTAATTAAAAATTTTAAGATATATTTTAAGAATGTAGGGCAATTAAGCGGACGAACTTCCACTCAAATCGTACTTCCGAGGTGTAGGATCTGCTGGGATAATAGACAGCATGGCCCATACTTATAGGAAATTATGATCTAGTTAGTTACAGGTTTAGCCCTTAATTTCTTTTAATTGGGTCTTTCATAGGTCAAGTAGACTTACAGCCACCTAACATGAATTCTGTTGGGGCCAGCTTTCTCCGAGCAGATTCAAAATATCATGGGCCAGCAACTACATGGTTTAGACTAGATGAATCATATTTAACTTCGGCCAATAGGACTGTCAACACGTTATATTTAGGTTGAATCAGTCGTATTTAAATTTAAATTTGATTATGAAAATTTATATTTAAATTCAACTTGATATTTTATAGGATTTTTATTAATCAGTAATATATCCAAATACAATGAATATCCAAAATTCAATAAAAAAATCCGATCTGATTTACATATTTTTCCCTTTTTTTCTTTTTGATTATATAAAAATATTATATTTATAAAGTAAATTTATATTATATTTGAATTTTTAATGACTTTTTATTATATATTAGTCCAAAATTTAAATATTTGAATACTAAACTCTTGTTTCACATTATATTAATGTATAGATAAACTATTATACATTATTATATTTAATATTTTATCAATATTCTTCTTGTTTTTACGATAAAGACTCAATATTTATAACATAATATACATGTTAATATAGATATTATGTCAACATAATATATAGATTTTATTTTAAAATACTATATATAGGAATATTAATTTAATAAAAAATTATTAAAATTTAGATTCGAATTTTTAATATATTAAATTATTTAATGTCATACTTATTCATTTATTTTGAATTACTAATATTTATAATCGAATATGATTCATTGAATATTTTAATCGAATTAAATTTTTAAAATTTAAATTAAATTTAAATTAAATTTAGATTAAAATTCATTTCACGAACAGCCCTATTGGCTAGACAATCTTTCATTTGGTGGGCTCAATTTTCCTCGCATACTTAATATACATGTAAATAAAAAAAAAAAAAAGAATAAGATATCTAGAAATTTGCATCTCAAATACGGGAGTCCCTTCCAATTTTGGTGCCATGTGATTTGATGGCATGTGTTCAGATAATTGATCATTTTGGCTTCCTAAAAAATTCAATTCTACTTCCCAAATTGCATCAAAATATCGAAATAATAAATATAGTATATTTTAATTATCTAAGATCAATTCTATTACAATTTCATTTTTCTAACTCGATAAAATTTATATATCGAGACCATTTGTCTCCAAAATCAACAGACGAATTTCATTTTCTATGAAATCAAAGTAATCACAACGCATATTATTATCAAAAAGGCCATATCTAACATATCTTGCAGTGCTGAAGCTAGGGGAAAGAACAAAAAGAAATGTTTTTCTCCCTTACGCTTTTGTGAAATGACGTCATTTTAGTTGAGCAACACCATCTAAATAAGTAGGATGTTGATAAAGGGAATTTTAATTCGAATTCGATCTAAATATAATTTGATAATTTAGAATTTTTAACTGATAAACGATTCGATGGATATGATCTAATTAAAAAAATTCAAAATTCAAAATAAATGGAACGAATATAGATTTGATTCGATTTGATATATTAATGATCCAAATTTGAATATATATAGTATTACATGTATATAGTATTATACATATATATGTAGGGTTCTATAACAGCGCCAAAATGAATTTTTGGCTGAAAAAAATAATGAACACCTACGCAATATATCAAATTAGTTGATTTTTATATAAAATGTTAAATTTGAAAGTTATCTAAATTATAATTGCATCACTTGTTTTTCTATTTTTATAATAAAAAATTATGCAGGAAAAATAATGAGCTGAAGCTGAATATTGTGATATAGAATAATGCAATGCAAATCTTGATTTGATCGAAATGGGTTTCTTTTCTTATAAAACTATAAGTTTATAATTAATTGATTGAAAAATCAAGTATATATATCAAATAAGTACTATTATCAACAGCAAAACCTAAAATATAATGATATGATAAATGAATATAATTAAATTATATTCTATTATTACTTTTATATGATAAATAGACTTGAGAATTTATTCGTTAATATGTTGTCTGTGTGTTTTTTTAAAGATGAATGTTTTGAATTTAGATTCTACTAATTTTTAAGAAAAACAACAAATATATTATTTTTTAGAGTATTCGGATTCAATTTTTTTTTTATATTCGATTTTTATATGGATTCAAATATAATTATAACATCCAAAA
Source organism: Jacaranda copaia (assembly GCA_014898725.1). Lineage (NCBI taxonomy): Eukaryota > Viridiplantae > Streptophyta > Magnoliopsida > Lamiales > Bignoniaceae > Jacaranda > Jacaranda copaia. The sequence goes on along the minus strand of JACGDI010005421.1, from coordinate 656,516 downwards.
TCTTATAAAATCTTGGGTTGGATTCGAATATGACATATCACTATCGGATTCATATTCAGATCTAGTATGATTTAATCTGAATTCAATTCATTGACAGCTCTTTAAATAAGTAATTAGGGTTTAATTTTGATTTAAGAAAATAAAGAGGGATTAAGCCCAAACGACGTCGCTTGAATCAGTCCAACATTATTTTGAGCAAGTGTTGTCCTAGCGAACAAAGCTGGCAGAAGACACGTGTTAGGCCGTTGGCTCCTGGGAACGTCGTTGTATTTCAGTCCAGAGAAAGCATTGTCGCCTAAATCACTGGGTTTGTCTGTCTATGAAATGAAGCAATTGGCCATTCTCCAATGTTTTCAAAATTGAATTGGACAATGAACTGATAATACTATTAATTACTAGTTCAATCGATTTAATAAGTGGTCGAATTGGTAT